>JAJOZX010004094.1:320000-439943 GCA_023014485.1 Bathynomus jamesi | reverse complement strand
GGATGACTGACAGCATCCCCTTTTCTGTATCCTCCTACTTTCTTTACACTCAATTTCATTTCAAAGGTGGTTGTTGCGGGTATGTACGCAATGACCAACTTGCTCTCGTATTCCCGAATTTGAATCCTCCGAATTCTACACCCTCTGGCTAAGGCTTACATGCCTTTCTCCTAATTCTACTGACTATCCAAAATTCTTTGACTACCTCATTTCCAAAGTGGAATACATTCTATCCCACTCTCCATTTGCTGAAATCTCAATTTAGGAGATTTCACTGTTCACCACTACCTTTGGCTTTCCTCCCATTTCAATGACATCCCTTGTGAACTAGCTTACAACTTATATATCGTGAATGACCTAGAGCAGCTTGTATAGCACCCTACTCGTATCCCCGATCGCCTTGGAGATAGGCCCAACATCCTGGATTTATTTCTCACCACTCATGCTGCTTCTGTCAAACTTTTTCTCCGTTAGGTTTAGCTCTGGTGATGTAGGTGGCCATGATATTCCTTTATCACAATCCACAAAAAATCTGTTGGACAGGATTCTTCCGTCGAAAGTGTCTTGTAGGTATCCTGAGCTGAGGGAACATCAGAGCATGTTTTGCACGAGAAGACTAATTTGCCATGTGTAGGGAAGGTACAGTAAAAATTTCATGCTTTTATTTCGGTTAATAAAAAAATACAAACCTTTTAAAGCGTCAGATGTTTAAAAATCACCGATATACAAGATGTTTCAAAAGACCGGAATCATAGGAAATATTTTAATGTCTACACACACACACACACACATACACACATATATATGTGTGTGTGTGTGTGTGTGTGTGCAAAAAACTTCACTTTTTTCTACGTGAAGGTCAAAATATGAAAATAAAAACCCACTCTAATAGACAGAGTTTATTTCCACAACAGTTTCGATGCCCACTGGCATCCTCCTCGGGTGGATACAGAAAAACGAATGAATCAAAACAAGAGGGAAAACAGTTCAGGGACCGTTAAGAAATTCGCACCTAGGTTAGATCCCGTTCTCCCGACACCGGAAGGACATTTTCATTAAAGGGACCCGCTTATAAGTACATTCGCACAAATTTAAAACTATCTCCTTGTTCTATACATGCAGATTCTATTACTTTTTTACATAATTATTACATTTATTATTAAATTTATTACATTTAATATTGCATTATTATTTATTACAGAAATTATAAACTTATTATTACGTTCGTTATTACATTGTTGTTTATTATACAGAACTTATAAACCGAAAAACGAATGAAAAAGGCGAGCAGGAAACAACCCAGAAACCATTGAGAAATTCGCACCTAGGTTAGATCCCGTTCTCCGACACCGGAAGGGCATTTTATTACAGGATCCCGCTTATAAGTACATAAGTAGAACAAGAAGATAGTTTTAAATTTGTGCGAATGTACTTATAAGCGGGTCCCTTTAATGAAAATGCCCTTCTGGTGTCGGGAGGACGGGATCTAACCTGGTGCGAATTTCTTAACGGTCCCTGGACTGTTTTCCCCTCTTGTTTGGTTCATTCGTTTTTCTGTATCCACCCGAGGAGGATGCCAGTGGGCATCGAAACTGTTGTGGAAATAAACTCTGTCTATTAGAGTGGGTTTTTATTTCATATTTTGAACTTCACGTAGAAAAAAGTGAAGTTTATATATATATATATATATATATATATGTGTGTGTGTGTGTGTGTGTGTGGACATTAAAAATATTTCGTATCATTCCGAACTTTTGAAACACCCTGTATTATATACGAATAACTTTTATTTTCCATAATAATATGCAACGAAATTACTCGATGATGATGCAATTTTTTCCCCATTTTATTGCCTCTCGAAAGCTGTCACATTTTTTGTGGAAATTTTCCAGAATTTCGCATGGAACGACGTTCACTTAAACATCAGCAATAAATTTTGGTCTAATAAAACTTCAGGAATTATACGAGTCATGGAACTGCGTTTCGTCGATATATAATATATACCACGTGACCACAAAAATTGTCCCTGTTTTTAATCGCTTATTACTCAGTCATTATTGCAGCTTCACAAATGAAATAAAAAGCATTCGAAAGAGAACATTTTAAAGTTTTAATTTATTCTACACGTGTTCAAAGTGACGTCCCTGGACATTCTTACATTTCACACAACGGGAAAGGAAGTTATTTATTACATTTTCCAAAACGCTGCATTCAATGGACTGTACACTCTCTACCACCGCTTGCTTTAATTCTTCGATAGAGGATGGCTCTTGCCTGAATACTTTGTCCTTGACAAATCCCAGAGAAAAAAGTCCAAAGGTGATAGATCGGGAGATCTTGCGGGCCAGGGAACTGCGAGCGATGAGAAATGAATCTTTGTTCAAAAAATCTTGTTAAACATTCCAGTGATTGCCTAGTTGTGTGGGCTGTTTCTCCGTCTTGCTGAAACCACTTGTTACTGCAGTTTTCTTGTTCAAAAACAGTGTTCAGCATTTCTACATATCTTTCTGAAGTTACTGAAAGCGGTCTCCTTGTCTCTGGGTCCTCAAAAATAAGGACCATAAACCTTGCTGCTACTCAAACCACCAGACAGTAACTTTTGGTGAATGCAGAGGTTTCTCCAAGTGTATATTTGGCTTGTTTTGTGACGAACACTGGTAATTCTGTCTGTTGATGAACCATTGAGATAGATGTGGCATTCATCACTGAATATTATGTCACTTAATCTTATCTGGTTTTGTTCAATTATTGTTTCAATGCGTTCACAAAACATCAAACGACGCTGGTAGTCTTGTTCGCTAAGCTGTTGCAAACACATAATTTTGAATGACTTCATTCTCAAATCCAACGTGATTATTTTCCGAATGCTCTCCCGTTTGATTCCTGTCACAGCTGATAGTCGTCTCACAGATTTCTTGTAGTCCGTTTCAAGCTGATTTGCGACTGAATCAATGTTTTCAGCGGTTCGCACACCTTTGCTGCGCCCAGAGTTGCCTTTATGCATGTTCTTGATTGAGCCGTGATGTTTCCATTTTGCGAAAATCTTGCGAATCGTTTTAGGATCTATGGTCCTTTGCTGACCGTATTGTCGTCTGAAAGACCGTTGGGTGGCAACTACCGAGCCATGTTTGATCATCTCTTCTGCGATGAAAACACGTTGCATGTCCGACAAATAACCCATGATTGTGGTGGATAAAACTGTCATTTTTTTATAAGTACTGATTTCGTATCCAGGATATCGAAAAAATTAAATAAAACTTTTAAATATTCTTTTTCGAAAGCTTTTTATTTCATTTGTGAAGCTGCAATAATGACTGAGTAATAAGCGATTAAAAACAGGGACAATTTTTGTGGTAAAAAAAGACGGAGCAACAGCCCACACAACTAGGCAATCACTGGAATGTTTAAGATTTTTTGAACAAAGATTCATTTCTCATCGCTCGCAGTTTCCCTGGCCCGCAATCTCCCGATCTATCACCTTTGGACTTTTTTCTCTGGGGATTTGTCAAGGACAAAGTATTCAGGCAAGAGCCATCCTCTATCGAAGAATTAAAGCAAGCGGTGGTAGAGAGTGTACAGTCCATTGAATGCAGCGTTTTGGAAAATGTAATAAATAACTTCCTTTCCCGTTGTGTGAAATGTAAGAATGTCCAGGGACGTCACTTTGAACACATGTAGAATAAATTAAAACTTTAAAATGTTCTCTTTCGAATGCTTTTTACTTCATTTGTGAAGCTGCAATAATGACTGAGTAATAAGCGATTAAAAACAGGGACAATTTTTGTGGTCACGTGGTGTATATATATATATATAAAACAGGAACACCAGAGAAAATACAAACATCCTTCAAGGTTTAATAGTACCAACGTTTCGGAATGCACTAATTCCATCTTCAGGGCTAAAACAATAAAATTCCAAATCACATACAAAATACAAATTGCTTAATAACAATTTAAAATAAGCTTAAAAAATTATAAAAAGTAGCTAAGAAAATGTAAAACATTAAAACTAAAAGGTAAATAAATGTGAAGTTAAAAAGTTAAAATTATAAAAAAGTAAAAGCATTAAAACTGAAATGTAAATAAAATAAACTAGTACCTTAACCAAAACATAGCAGATCTATCGATGATTCGTCAGAATTTAGGTCTGGTTTTAGTTTATAAATAAACAAAGACTCCATAATTTTAAGCTTAAGGTCAGAGCTTCCGGCAGCAAGTACGGTGAAATTAGACTGTGAAATTGGGTGGTTATTGTTGTGCGAGTGATTACGTATGAGAGAATTAGGTGGTTTGCCAAGGGGTAAATTTGTACGACCGATTTACCGAGATGTTCGTAAATACGAGATTTTAAATGTCTTTTAGTTTTACTTATATATGACCCCATACAGTGGTCACACTTGTATTGATAAACTATAGATGACTTAAGAAGTGTAGGAATAACATCCTTGTATTTAAATAAATGGTAAATCGATTTAGACGGGTGAATATAATTTTTATACACAGTTGTGGGTAGAATTCCTTGAGCAATTTTAAAAGTTTGTTTCTAATATTAAAACTTGAGGTTCCCATATAGGGCAAAGTGAAATACAGGATATCTTTGGGGACTGTAATTAAGTCTCTAGTTGTAGGGCTTATTAGTCTATTTAAGGTTCTGCCTATTGTAGTCTCCACCAGTCTAGAAGGGAAATTATTCTTGGCAAGGAGTTTTCGGATGAAATCTAGTTCATCGTGTAGTTTGAAGTAATCTGAACAGATATTGAAAGCTCTATTGGCCAGAGTCGAGATTAAATTTCGTTTATCCCTTTAGGTTTCAAACGAAATTTAATCTCGACTCTGACCAATAGAGCTTTCAATATCTGTTCAGATTACTTCAAACTACACGATGAACTAGATTTCATTCGAAAACTCCTTGCCAAGAATAATTTCCCTTCTAGACTGGTGGAGACTACAATAGGCAGAACCTTAAATAGACTAATAAGCCCTACAACTAGAGACTTAATTACAGTCCCCAAAGATATCCTGTATTTCACTTTGCCCTATATGGGAACCTCAAGTTTTAACATTAGAAACAAACTTTTAAAATTGCTCAAGGAATTCTACCCACAACTGTGTATAAAAATTATATTCACCCCGTCTAAATCGATTTACCATTTATTTAAATACAAGGATGTTATTCCTACACTTCTTAAGTCATCTATAGTTTATCAATACAAGTGTGACCACTGTATGGGGTCATATATAAATAAAACTAAAAGACATTTAAAATCTCGTATTTACGAACATCTCGGTAAATCGGTCCGTACAAATTTACCCCTTGGCAAACCACAAATTCTCTCATACGTAATCACTCGCACAACAATAACCACCCAATTTCACAGTCTAATTTCACCGTACTTGCTGCCGGAAGCTCTGACCTTAAGCTTAAAATTATGGTCTTTGTTTATTTATAAACTAAAACCAGACCTAAATTCTGACGAATCATCGATAGATCTGCTATGTTTTGGTTAAGGTACTAGTTTATTTTATTTACATTTCAGTTTTAATGCTTTTACTTTTTTAATTTTAACTTTTTAACTTCACATTTATTTACCTTTTAGTTTTAATGTTTTACATTTTCTTAGCTACTTTTTATAATTTTTTAAGCTTATTTTAAATTGTTATTAAGCAATTTGTATTTTGTATGTGATTTGGAATTTTATTGTTTTAGCCCTGAAGATGGAATTAGTGCATTCCGAAACGTTGGTACTATTAAACCTTGAAGATGTTTGTATTTTCTCTGGTGTTCCTGTTTATTATTAAACTGCGTTTTCCGCGCCACCAATCAATAGCCTATATATATATATATATATTATATTATATATATATTATATATCTATAAGCCATTAAATTTTAGAGTTAAAATGAATGACGTTTTGATCCCCAAGATGAGAGTCCACCTCACGTTCATTCTAGGAAGGCAAAGAAAGACACCCGAGTTGGATATTTAAGCAGTTTTAATACGGAACCCCGTCTAGCGTGGGCCACGCCCCAAGGACGCTTTTAACACTGTACCATTGGGGAAACAAAAATTATCAACACCAGCCGACAGTTTTGTAATTCTCTATTAAAATATACTGAAAAGTTCTTAAAAACTACAAAAAAAAACATAATAAAACTAGTTAGGCTGAAAAGCTGAAGCTGAAAGGAATATTTTTGGTTCCCGGGATGGTTTTAGTGGTTAAAATGTCTTCGGGACGTGGCCCACGGTATATGGGGAAGAATCCTCTCCTACATTGCCCATTTTACTTCAATCTCCGTATTAAGATCAACTTATACGATTACTGTAGTTCTTTAGTGATCTGATTACCAGTACCATGACAAGAGGAGTGAAACTACCAACTATTCATTTGAATTCGAAAGTTTTTAAAGATCATTTAATATTGCGAAAGAAATGACCAGAAAGCAAGTTAACATATATTCATACGCGTATAACTGCACATTTCCAAAGCCGATCTATGACTGTACATCCCACAACATTTTCATATAACGAATAGATTTTTACTTTAGTTTGATATGACGTGGATGTTATTTTATCCAAACTATTTCTTTACTCTTTCCCAGATAAAAGCTGGATACGGAGTTTACCCGGCTAATTATAAATTTTCAAGAGGGAGACGCCCCATAACTAAACTCCTTGAGAATCATTTATACGTGAAATGAGTTACGGTTAAGTAATTTTAAAAACTTTCTCTTGTACGGAGTGATTCACTCGCTGATTGCCCCAACGGATATACATTAGCGATACTCTGGAGCAACCAGCGAGTAAATCACCCTGTACCAGAATTGTTATAGATTAACGAACAAATGGAATGAATTTGGTAATGTAACTCTCTTTTCACATTTGGACCTTTTTTGAAAATTCTCTTTGCGTGATTCAGTAAAAATATTTCTGTAAAATGTCAAAAAAGATATATTCGTTTACGAATAAGCGGGGAGGAAAAAGGGCAATAAATAAGGAACGTCGGTCGGTAAGGTCAAATCTCGTAAAAAAATATATGTTCGTATGATAAAAAGTAAAATGTTAACGAGTAAAATTTCGCAAATAATTCGTATTTTACGGAAGGAGAGACAGTTACAGACTGAATGAACGTCTTCTCGAGTCTCAGAAAAGTGAAGCTCGGAATTTCAGGGTCGGGTAAACACAGGTTGATATGCCTTGTTAATTTCATTAGTCGAGAACATGAGAGGGCACGAACGCAGCCCTAAAAATTTCGTTCTGAAAGGCGAGTCCAGGATAGAATATTTTACATCTTAATTATTTATATTTGATGAAGCTAAATTTCAAACTGGAATAAATAATTGCTGCCGAGTAAAAACTATCCCTTCTACATTAATACTGAATAACTTCAAAGAATTAAAACATACAGACGTAGAGCATGGAAATATGTCAATACATAATATAATTTTTTTTTCAGTCAGTTTACTATATATTGTATAAATATATAGCACATTTTCTGTGCACATTATGGACATAGTAACTTACGGAAACAGACATAAACTGCTAAAGCTAAACTTCATTAGTTCAAACTGCGATTGAAGTATATATAATATATATATATATATATATATATATATATATATATAAAATTATAATTCCTATATTAAATACAACGATACTGTAATTACTACACTAAACCATCAAATTAAAATGGGGAAATGAAGTTATAAAATTATAATTTAAAATAATTTTCTTTTTCATTTATTTAAATTTTACTTTAGTGCCTTTTAAAAATTTTGCTGTCAAATAAATTTCCAGCTTTGCTGTAGTAGCTGTCAAAATATGTAGCTACGTCGTTTCTCTGAGAGACGAGAAGTTTATTAAAGAATCCAGCAAAATAAATCACCTCACTAACCCGCTTACAAGATTGGAACGTGTAACTGCATATTACTACGTGTATGGTAATTAAGTTGGTAGTATGACATGCTTTTGGTGCAACTGTAATTGCAAGTTCACGTCTGTGGATCCCCCACCACTTCCTCCTACCCTGTTTATCCCACACACTCCATCACGCCCTAGGGTTGTCATGATAACTAACAGAAGCTTTTTTACCTTATTCTGGCAGACCATTCAAAGGGATACGTATTTGATTATTGTCTTTTTATTTATTTATTTATAGATAGCTCCAAAGAAGGAAATATATATCATTACCCTTCACAAAGAAGTCCCCTCGCTTTGGGAAATATGAAAAAAATTAAGTGTCTCACGCAATGGAGTGCAAACTACCATCACCAAATTTCGAGGTGGAAAAGGTGTAAGACAGGATCATCGTTACAAAGTCGAAATCTAATCGCTTTCGTACAAGCACAGAAACTGCGGCTGACTTCAGTTCAACAGCAAAAACAAGCATTTCAAAGGGAAATGTGAAAATGGCACCTGAGAGAAGCTGGCCTGAGGGGAAAAGCTGAAGCAAGGAAACAAACAGAAATGGTTAGATTGGGAAGGAAGACATATTGGAACTGAAAGGTTAGGTGTCCTGTACCGCCTCCGCAGTTTCTTCACTTTCACTCAATTGTTGTCTCTGTACAGGGGTCTTATCCGCCTCTCTATGGAGTACGCTTCTCATGCGTGGGGTAGCTCAACTCACACAGCTCTACTTGACAGAGCGGAATCAAAGGCTTTTCGCCTCATGAAATCCCCGCTTCTTACTGACCGTCTTCTCTCTCTCTCTCTCTCTCTCTCTCTCTCTCTCTCTCTCTCTCCGCTTGCCGCAGTGGTGCTACACTTTCTCTTTACCATCGTTATTATAACGGACACTGCTCTTCTGAACTCTCTAACTGCATGCCTCCTCCTTTAAGGGGAGCATGCAGTATCAGACTTTTAACACATTCTCATCTAGCCTCCCAATCTGCTTTCATCGTCACTTCAAGTCACTATTATTTCTGGTGGATTGAGTTTCTTCTTCGTAAGGAAATAACAAAGAATGAGGGAAGATGCTTCCTCAATCTGAATTTCAAAATGCAATTGCTCCCTTCTTTCCCTTCATAATCGAAATGGCAACGAAACGAAGGTATTTTCAAAGGAGCAAATTTGGGTGCTCTTCCAATATGTGCTTTACCGCGAAACTGTGATCTACCATATTCCAATACGTGCTCTACCGTGAAACTAGCCTTATAAGGCTAACTAACGAAAATCATGACTTAACCTAACCAATCGTTAGGTCAACTATACGCCCTTGACGATTGGTTAGGTTAGTCGTGATATTTTCGTTAGTTAGCCTTATAAGGCTAACTAACGTACCTGCTGCTAATCCGAATAATCTAAGGTAGATCACGTATTGGAATGTAAATTTCGCGGTAGAGCACATATTGGAAGAGCACCCAATTTGTACGTAGAGAGCAATTAATTCTGTTAGTGTTGCGTATGCAGAAGGCAGTTAATAATCTTTTTTGTATCAATAAAATGTTTCTCTTCCTACCTTTCCTAATTATAATACTGTGTGTGTGTGTGTGTGTGTGTGTGTGTGTGTGTGTGTGTGTGTGTGAACAGTTCAACTATGTTTTAACAGTCTTATTTTGAGTTCGTTGAGTCTTATTTTAAATCCTTTTTATGCTCATACATGAAGCCTTATATACACTACATCAATATGTAATTATTTTTTACACGCACACGCACACGCACACACACACACACACACACACACACACACACAGAAAAAACGTCTACTCTTCATTCAGAATGAGTGTTCGTTCTCTTTTGTTCCAACTCTCTAACGCAAGGGTTAATCAGTATTCTCAATCTTTCATCTACTCAGCCAGTCAACTTTGGAACAATCTCCCTCAATCCATCTTTCCTCCTGTCTATAACTTCCAATCTTTCAAATGCAGTGTCTAGTCATCTCGAAAACTCTGGAACTTGATTTTAATTATCCACTTCTATTGGGGTGGGGGTATTTTTGCGGGCATTCGCCCTTCGCCCTTCGCCCCTCCTTCTTGCATAAAAAAATTCTTTAATTAATCTAACTACATTATTATAGGGCCTACAGTCAGCAGACCAATAAACTGTGTGTGTGTGTGTGTGTGTGTGTGTGTGTGTGTGTGTGTATATATTAATTTGCTATAATTGTAAATGGGGTAACTCTTTTATCTTTTGAACATCTGTTTTCTCATTAGTAAAACTTATAGAGTATAACAATTCTCGATTTCTGTCTCGTAAAATACGATTAGATGTTTTGCTCGTGAACGAATGACTCATGCACAGGAATTATATTTTTGAAAAAATAAAACAGGTGCGTATCATTAGAACAATCTCTCTCTACCTCTTTTCAATGACATGTGCTGGAAATGTTCATCACCCCTTTCGATGAATAAATTGACGAATGTACGCGTTCATCTGCCCTACACTGGGAAGAGGGGTGTAGTGTTTGGGTTGTTTGGTTGTTTGGGTTGTTTCCGTAGTTCCTACGGAACTACGGAAAAGTTTGTGTTCGGTGGCAATAAATGTGATTTCATATCTCCTGCTGGTGTTCCCTTTTTTTTTTTTTTTTTTGCCGTGTCCTTGTGATTATTTGCTGAAATAAGAGAGATATCAAATTGGGCGAAATCTCGTGTATACCATTCTAATAAGGAAACTTCAGATTTTGAAATAAGACCTACCTGATTACTACAGGCTTAATATTCATGATTTTGTGATTTTCAATTTAAACACATAATTTTGCATGAATTATTTAATGGTTTTTTCTTTCGAAATGAAAGTTTATAATAAAAAGCAGACTCGATTTGTAATGGATCTACACAGCTTTCACACACTTCACCTGTCATGATCAGCATCAGAGAGAGAGAGAGAGAGAGAGAGAGTTACAAGGAAAAGACGTACCTCAAAAGGCCTTGCGGCCCATACCGAGGTACCAATGGCAACGGGTGCCAGGGAAAATTTTCTACACACTCAAATAGTGTGCAAGATTTGGTCTAACGTTTACTTGAAATGATCCACAGAGGAACTGTTCACAACTTCTGAAGGTAACCTGCTCCACGTGTCACAGATCTTATAGGTAAAGTAATTCCCACACACTAGTCCTAAATCGTTTCAAATCCAACTTCCAACCATTGTTGCGAGTTGGGTTATCATTTAAACTAAACATGCTTCTAAAATCGACATCGTTGAACCCGCGTAAGAGCTTGAAAACCTCGATCAGTTGACCACGCAGCCTCCGAGTTTCCAGCGAAAACAAGTTTAGGGCGCGTAAGTGTCGATTGTAGCCCATATGCCTAACGGAAGGGACTAACTTTGTGGCCCTCGCCTGCACTCGCTCCAGCCTCTCAATATCTTTCCTGAGGGTGGGCGACCAGAACTGCACAGCATACTCCAGCTGCGGCCGAACCAGGGAATTGTACAGAGAGAGCACAGTCTCCTTGTTCCGAAACTGAAATTGCCTCCTGATATAACCCAACAGCTTCTGGGCTTTCTTTTCCACCTCTATGCACTGTTTGGTAAACTTAAGGTCGCTGCTAATTAGCACACCCAAGTCCTTTTCTAAATCAGTCACCTCGATCTGACTCCCCAACATCGAGTAGTCCGACTTGGGATTGGCATAGCCAATGTGCATCACTTTGCATTTACCCAAGTTAAACGGCATTTGCCATTTTTCGGACCGCTCTCCTATCCTACGTAGGTCCGCACGCAGTTGCTCGATCGCTTCGGGCGTCCCAACATTGGCCCCAAGCTTGGTATCATCAGCGAATTTGGCGATCCGACTGACGATGCCAGCATCGATATCATTTATGTAAATGATAAACAACAGTGACCCCAAAACGGAATCCTGAGGAATCCCACTAGTGACCAAGGCCCAACCCGAATTAACCCCTTCAATTACAACCCCCTGCCGCCTATTCTTCAGCCAGTTTTCAATCCACCTACCTACTTCCCCACCGATACCCAGCGCACGGACTTTCGCCATTAGCCGGCGGTGAGGTACCTTATCAAAGGCTTTCTCAAAGTCGAGATAAAGTATATCAATCGCCGTACTCTTATCATACTCACTCAACATGACGTGGAAAAACTCGAGCAAGTTGGTGAGACACGACCTACGCCGTCTAAACCCATGTTGGGAGTCCACAAGCAGCTTGTAGGAATCCAAATGGTCAACGATCCTATCCGCTATTATCCCCTCTAATAATCCTATCCGCTATTATCCCCTCTAATAAGAGAGAGAGAGAGAGAGAGAGAGAGAGAGAGAGAGAGAATGAAATTATAACACCAACTAATTAAATGAAATCAATATATACAAGTAATAACTGTAGCAAATCATAATAATTAAAAACTCATCAATAAAAATGTCTTATTTTATACTTCTCAAAACCATCGATTTACTTTAATCCAAATTGGTGTCAAATAAACTTTCCTCCAATAAATAATTCAAATTACTACATCAATTACGTAGTTTTGGTAATAAGGTAATTTTTTACTAAGTTTATTTTCAGAATTACCCAAGTAATAACTATTAATAACTACTAATAACTACGTCTAACTACTTATGATTGAAGTTTATTTAATACAAAGTTGGGTTAAAGTAAATCAATATTTTTCCGAGTATTTTGGACCAAAAACATAAAAAAGAACTTAAAGAGAAATGCAATTGAAGCGACAAGCTATCATGAATAAATTATAAACTCTTTCCTACTGTAAGGTTCAATGAATCATAATTTATGGCAGTAAAAAATTCAGATGGCCATAAATCAGTATTATTGTGATTTGATATTTATACACTGGCAAAATAACCTGAAAAAGAAAATTCAGTAGTGGTTTCACTGACTTCGTTCTGTTTGGCAATTCATTCAAGTAGTTTTAATCATTTTGATAATGATGACCAACTTTGACAAAATACAATAATTTCAAAATTCTGCAAATCATTTCCCAGTGATCTATCCCTCTTAGGTACCATAGTCACTTAAACCTTAAGTACCATCGCCATACTTAAACGTGAATTCAACTGAATGGCTATGTTCCGTGTCATAGCATAAATAAATTATGTCGGGTAATCTCTCAATGTCGTTATAAATGCTAACCACCTCAGTCTTGTTTTTTGCTATCTACGTGTTATTTGCTATAACCGTTAATGATGTCTGCTAACTGCGAATATTTGTAGCAATTTCACGGTGGAATTTTTCCACGGCTTGAATTTTATACTCTTTCAAGAGTGGTAATAAAGTTTAGTATAAAAAAAAAAATATTATATATATTAATATATATACACACAAATATACTTAAAGTCGCACTGCGATTTCATCTGCAACGGGATACTACTACGATTCTGCAACTCGCCTAATATATTATATATATATAGAGAGAGAGAGAGAGATAGAACTTTTATATCTGAATTTTTTATTTGACTTGCAGTTATATATATATATATATATATATATATATATACAGGGTGTACATAAAGTCAGGATCTATTTTTGTGAAGCACTTGGAAATTATATGGAATTCAATCATAAAATGATAAAGTGGTAACATTTATTAATAATTAAGAGTAGGATTCGACGTGACGCCCATCAATATCCCTGCACAGCTCAAATCGTTCCGCAGCATTTCTAAACACATTCTGGAGCATTTGCGGGGTTATGTTATCTGCAGCAGTTCGTATACGTGTACGTAAGTTTTCAAGACTCGTAATCTTCGTCTGATAGACGTGCGATTTGATAAAGCCCCATGCAAAGAAATCTAAAGGGGTTAAATCTGGTGATCTCGCTGGCCAAGGTCTGTTGCTTCCGCGTCCGACCCAGCGATTTGGAAAACGTCCATTTAGATAATCCTGAACAATTTTGGCATAGTGACAAGGAGCACCATCATGTTGATAGACGACGGTACTAACAATCCTATCCCCGTCGTCTATCAACTGATGGTGCTCCTTGTCACTATGCCAAAATTGTTCAGGATTATCTAAATGGACGTTTTCCAATCGCTGGATCGGACGCGGAAGCAACAGACCTTGGCCAGCGAGATCACAGATTTAACCCCTTTAGATTACTTTGCATGGGGCTTTATCAAATCGCACGTCTATCAGACGAAGATTACGAGTCTTGAAAACTTACGTACACGTATTCGAACTGCGGCAGATAACATAACCCCGCAAATGCTCCAGAATGTGTTCAGAAATGCTGCGGAACGATTTGAGCTGTGCAGGGATACTGATGGGCGTCACGTCGAATCCTACTCTTAATTATTTAATAAATGTTACCACTTTATCATTTTATGATTGAATTCCATATAATTTCCAAGTGCTTCACAAAAATAGATCCTGACTTTATGTATATATATATATATATATATATATATATTATATATATATATATATATATATATATATATATATATATATATATATATATATATATATATATATAATAATATATATATAAAAGTTATATAAGCGAAAACTCCTAATGGCATGGTAATTTGTATGAAGCTTTACACTGCAGGTGAACTGCGAAAACACTGTTGAACTACAGTTGGGTGCACTTTCAAGCTTTATATATATATGCAAAAATTTAGGCATCTTTATTAAATTTTTGAAAATATTTGAATTTGATACATCCACGGAAGTATAAGTGTTCAGATAATATATTTATTAAAAAGTAAAGGAAACTCTACAGCAGATAAAATACGTTTATGATTCAAGAACGCGACACAAAAGTATACGTAAGTAACCTTCCAAATCATAACTCGTAGAAAATTCCCGTATGCACGAATATATTACAGGTGTATGCAGCCATCATCAGAATTTACTCGTATACATTTCCGTGCAAAGTTTAGACTTTGAAATATTTGTTAAATGTAATCTAATAAGCGCATTTTTAGTACGTGAGGCACGAAAACCTCAATATTCTAATCCAATGTCGAAACGAAAATGAATTCTTCAAGAGAGCTTTCGGAAGACCTAAAACAGAAAAATGGCGATGTTCACAAGTCTTGGGGAGGCCACAGAAAATATCGAAGAGTCTTGACCTTCCTGTCCCTACGATTCAAAAGTCATAAAAAATGAAAGTACAGTAGTTTTGGTATTGTATTCTTAAGAAGATCATGGGATGACACCAAAGATATTGCCCAGAAGAAGACTGTCCGAGTGTCGCCGAGAACCTCCAACTTACTGCCAAGAGTCTCCAGGCCTCGCTCGAAGCAGCAAATACCTCAGTACACATCTGAACGATTCAGGGAACAAACATCGAGCTTTTCGGCCACAGTTAAAAGAAGTTTGTTTGGAGGAAGAAGAATAAGGCATTTAATGAACAGCTCATCACCCAACAACAAAGCACAGTAGTGGCTCGATCAGTGTTGGGCTTGTGGGCCATCTGCAGTACGGGCAATTTGGTTCGAATTGACCGTATGAGTAGATTTTTGGTGAAATACTTCTACTTTCGTTGAGGAAGACGAAGATAATAATCCGAAGCAAACATCCAAAGTACAGTAAAATGGTTGAGACGGAAGAAAAAAAAAAATTTGGAACAGCTTTACAGTTCTTGGACTCCACTGTCATCAAGTGTCTTGGGGGTAGATCTGAAATAATCGCAGCAAAAGATGTACTACGAATTACTAATATAAATTCCTTATTTTTTAAAATAAAGGAAAAGTGGTTACGACATGGCAGACAAGTCAGACGAGCCTTACCACCAGCCATATACAAGTGCGACCATAGATAAACCCTCTGAAAGTAAAAATACGTTAATGGTTTGTTTATGAAAAAAAATGTTCAATTATACTCCGTTCAGACACTGACAAATTGCTTTTGACTTTCGCTTAGAGTGAAGTTGAAGAAGGTGACAGTGATGAAAGTGTCAAGAGTAACTTCTTGTCTGTGGTCACAAACTTCATCAACCTTCGGTGGACAACTTCTTTTGACAGCCTTTGATCTTTCAAGAAGTGTTTCACCATTTTCACATTGAAGTTTTGTTTCATTTTGTGGAAAAAAGACACTTTTACTAATAATGAAGATGTATTAACATGTAAACCTAAGTTGATTTATGCTACACACACACACACACACACACACACACACACACACACATATATATATATATATATATATATATATATATAGAAAACTCACAGCTGAACATGAACTTATTCAGTATTTTTTAGTCGCCCCAGGTTTTCCATTAGAGAATTATTCAGCTCCATTTTACACATTATATATATATATATATATATATATATATATATATATATGAGAGAGAGAGAGAGAGAGAGAGAGAGAGAGAGAGAGAGAGAGAGAGATTTTATTGTTAAAAATCCTTTGACTTACGCAAAACGTTAACTGCACTGACAAATGTAAAAATGATTACCATTTGAATGTATATTGTCACTATTATTATTATCTAAAATGTATAAAATAAAGTCGTTTGTTTTATTGCCGTCAAATATGATCAATTGTCGTATCTCACTGTAAAAACCTATTGAAGAAGGAAAAGAGAGGTATGATATTTTTAAATAATGATAATGATTTAATGATAATGATTTAATGAAGCTTTATGGCACGATATAAATCCCATAACAAAACTAAACTAAATATGATAAATTATAATAAATTCTGATGCATTATAAAATATTTCTTAAAATTTACTGCTGCGGTACTTCAACAGCGACAGTTGATAAAACACTAAGCTTTTATTTCTTAAACAGTTTGCATTTATTTGCAACTGCGGTTATCTTTTTCAGGGTGACAAATTGAAAGAAAGAGCAAAGAAACGTTTTTTCTCATTTTTTTTATCAAGAATATATATGAGGTGTCGCGAGTACAAGGGGCGAACTCGCCAAACCAGTTTTGAGATAGACGCGTTTAAATTTGGCTATTGTGTACGAGGGCACATAGCGCAAATACACGCATTAAAAATAACTACATTGTGAGCGTACGAGGGGGGGGAAGGGTATTTAGAGCCAAGTGTCTGTAGAGTGGTGGAGGATTGAACTATTCATTCGTGGAACAATCACAAATTTGCCAATGTGGCGAGTTCGCCCCCTCGTACTCGTGACACCTCAGTTATATCATATATACTCGTTATATACTCGTACTTACTGACTTACTTTGTATATACTTACTTTACTTACTATGTCAGCATTCCGTCTTATTTGCAGGATTTGAATACTATATATATATATATTATATTATATATAATATAATAACGTAAAGAACGACGCTTGTATAGGAGATATTCCGCGCAAGACGAGAAAGAGAAAAAACAATGAAAAAATGAAGTACCACCTGGTTTCTGCGGTATGTAGAGGAATTACGGCATTTGGAAGAGTGAAGTCCATGGTGTAGTGGTTATCGCGTCTGACCGGCAATCGGAAGATCCCGGGTTCGATTCCCAGGTGGTACTTCATTTTTCATTTGTTGTTTTCTCTTTCTCGTTGCGCGGAATATCTCCTATACAAGCGTCGTTCTTTACGTTATTTATACTGCGTGTTCTTTGCAGTTGAATGTTATATATATATATATATATATATATACACACTCTGTGTATATATACACGTGTGTGTGTGTAATTCTAAACAGAATTAGAATTGTGTTGACAGAAGCGAAAAGAAGTTAGATATTTTTTTTTTTTTTATATAAATTAAAGTGCGGTAAAGATGAATGACAAATCAGCGTCTGCTTTCGATTTCAGACCAGATGCCAAATCAAAACTAAGTTTTTTTTTTATTGGTTCATTTTTAATCGAATTTTTCCATCAGTCACTCATATGTTAGGAAAGTGATTTTTTACCAGATTAAATTCTTTAAAAAAAAAAAATCATCCATTAGTCAGATTAGAAATGGTTTTAAAAATTATTCACTGTTTTTTTGGGGTTTGTTTTTAAATGCGTCAGTGAGGTAGGGTCGTATCATGGTTTTTAAATACTGCGCTGTCATATGTATAAAAAACCGTTCCAATATGGTGATAAGCGGGCGGAGTTATGGATTTTTGGAATTTTTATAAACTTTGTGAGTTTGTTATTAACCAATAATATAGGAGTTTTTAACCAATAATATAGGAGTTTTTAACCAATAATATAGGAGTTGTTAACCAATGATGTAGGAGTTGTTAACCAATGATATAGAAGTTGTTAACCAATAATACAGGAGACGAATGTATTGCAAATAAATTAGGAAAATGCGATATTAGACTTGAGGACAATTAAATTCCCAAAAATTCCCAAAATCTGCTACTCCGCCGCATTGTGAATATGACGGAAACAGTACACATTAAAACGGTACAATATTAAATGATATGGTACAGATTCATCCCAGTCATTAACCTTTTACTGCCTAACATTACCATATGGAAACAACGTAAAAATTCAGCTTAAAACTGAACTTATATTTATATAATATTTCTACTTTATTCACAATAAAGCAGGAACGTAATGTGAGTTGTAGGTTCGAACCCATGACTCTTGAATACAAGATTAGGGCGATAGCTGCTGCAGTACAATGTAATTCCTGCATGATATTCCAGTTATGACACCCCAGCTTTGCGTCAAATAGTTGAATTAAATGCTCGTTATTACCTCGAGTGCGGGAGGGTTAACACGTAAAATACCTCTTGGACGCGAAAGCGTTATGAGTATCCTCGGTTCTTTGAATGTATGACAGGTTGTGTTAACTTTTATCCTGTCGTAGTGTAGTAGCTAGCAACCTCACCTTGTAGTCAAGTGATATATATATATATACAAACTCAGAATGGTCACCTGAGAAACTTATATGTTAAACACAGACCGTGCATGGAACAAGGAACTCTTCTGGGAAAATTAAATCCACTATAGTCCGAATAAGTAATGGTAAATGACAAATACCATAGTTTTTCTTTTTCATGATGCTAGCCCGACTATGGTATTTTGTCATTTACCTCTACTTATTCGGACTATAGGGGATTTAATTTTCCCAGAAGAGTTCCTTGTTCCATGCACGGTCTGTGTTTAACATATATATATATATATATATGACACTACGCTATATGGCAGAAAGTATATATATATAAGCACACCGGACAAAAAATTAGTCACCCCTAATAGCACCGATAGTAGGAAGTTCAAGGTCACACAGAGGGCGCTGATGTAGCATTGGTAAGTGACAAGTAGCGGTGACGTAGCACACAGGATCAGATCTGTTTCGTGAGGTGGTGAAGAACAAAGTGTGTGTTGGATATAGTCTGCAAAATGGGTCGTGAGGCAGACGTTACTCAGTGGCAAAAAGGAGCCATCGTGTTTGCAGAGCCCACGGACACAAAATGTCTGAAGTGCCCAATTTGTTGGTGTGTCAACGCGTACTGTCCAGCGAGTTTACAAAGAGTGGTGTAGTTCGCAATCAACTGAAAATCGACGGCGTAACTGTGGCCGGAAAACAATTCTCGACAATAGGGAGCGCCGCTATTTTTCTCGTCTAGAACTGCAAATCGTTTTCAAACCAGAGAACAATTGCTCCAAGAAACCAATGAGGTTCTCCAGCGACCAATTTCCGAACGGACATTGCGACGAGAACTGCATGCGATGGACATCTGGAGCAGGGTACCACGGAAGAGGCCGCTGTTAACAGCAGGTCACAAATTGGCACGTTATAAATGGTCTCAGAGGCACAAAAACTGGACTGCGGCAGATGGAAACATGTAATTTGGTCCGATGAGTCCGTTTTTGTTTGTTCTCCAATGATGGGAGGCGACGAGTACATCGCAGGTCCAATGAAGCCTTTAATCCTGAATGCGTCGAAGGTGTTGTTCAGGCTGGAGGTGGTTCCGTGATGTTCTGGGGATGTTTTTCGTACCACGAAATGGGCCCTCTCGTTCCAGTGACGATGAATTTGAACCAGCAGGCGTACTCCGCATACTAAATGATGAATTGGTCTCTGCCTCGCCGGATTCGTGCGGTTATCAAGGCCAGAGGCGCCGTCACACGTTATTAGGTACATTCTGAGAGGGGTGACTAATTTTTTGTCCGGTGTGCTTATATATATATATATATATATATACTTTGTCATATAGCGTAGTGTCTTCGTGTTACAAGAAGCATATTTTCATGTCAAAAAATTTTAATAGTCCGCAAATTGCATATGGAAAGCTTATGAATTAGTGACGTAAACAATACTTGTAATATTCGAGAGGAATGATGATGATTAGCATTAAATTAACAATCAGAACATAAACTAAATTTCATTGTTCGAATGTACAAACGCAAATACTCCGTGACTGATCACTTCAAAGAAGCTCCTTTGTGAAACCAACCAACCATCCAACCATCCTATCATTGAATTTACATGAATTACAATATTCCTGTTTCATGGAGACAAAACGTAAATAATTGGAAAGTTGGTTCAGTGAACACTCGCAGATTTTGTAAAACTCGCGTTTTTTTTGTTGTTTTTTTGTGTTTTAATTTCAACATTAATAAAAGAATATCATAAAGGCTGATAAATAATTAATTACTGGTCTCAATACGCTATCAAATACTGTAAATTATTGGTGATTACCTGATGGTAAATTTTTTCGAAAAAGAAAAACTCAATTACATTAAATAATAATGAGATATAAATCAGAACTGGTGGAAGGAATTAGAATTGAAGCTTCAAAAGTAATTATAATAATAAATAAGGGTCTCTATAAATCTTGTAAAACCATTATAGTTTATAGAAAGAACCTCATTTATGTTATTATAAGCGTTCTCGTTCGTTTCATGATGTGCTATTTGAGTATTTTGTGTATTCTTTTCTTGGCTTAAATTTTTCAAAATCACCTCTTCTTTTTCAACATTGCCGACCGCAGTTTGTACTACCTCTCTATTATTATTCTTCTTCTTCTTCTTCTCTATTTGACTCAAGTGTAACCCTATAAAGATCTGTCTATACGTTTGTACTACTTCTTTATTCTTCTTCTCCATTCGACTCAAGTGCAACCCTATACAAGACAAGTCTATAAAGACTTGTCTTGTATTACCTTTTTATTTTTCTTCTCCATTTGACTCAAATGAAACTTTATAAAGACTTGTCCATAAGTTTGTATTACCTCTTTATTCTTCTTCTCCATTTGACTCAAGTGCAACCCTATAAAGACACCCTTCTGATATATCTTGCTAGCGTCCGTAGCTCAGTGAATAACACCGTTTCCCGATAAGTAAAGCGAAGACACAGGTCGACGGGGTTCGAATCCCAATGATGTTAGTAATAATAATAATACAGGAATTAGATTAATGGCCGGCATTGGTTGGCATAAGCACCGCACCAGTTTCTGGCCCTCCAGACTGAATGATATTATCATTCAGTTACACCTTCTCTGACTGATGCATTCGTAGTGGGTTAAATGTGTCACATACTACTGCAGAAATATGATATTGAGCATTCCTAAAAAATTACGCTTCAACTAAAAATTTTCAGTAACCATTTTTTCGGTTCATCTTCGAAGATTGAAAGCATTTTTGCTTCTGATATTTTATCCTGTTATTCGTCAAGGAAAGAGAAATTATGTGAGAACTCGTAGTTTCCCCACGCATCGCGCACAGAGATTGATTATGTTGGCAGCTTAGTTTACTTATGCATTTCATTTCATATTTTTTATTATTTAGAGAAGTTTCACAATTATTATGACTACGTAATGTTTATATATATATATATATATATATATATATTATATATATATATATATATATATATATGATGAATAAAACCACGAAGGAAAGGAAACACAGAATGGTGCTCAAGCGCTTTCGTCTAATGACATCCTCAGGAACACTGAAGTACATAAAGAATTACAGCCTATATATAGGTTACAGAAAAAATATATATATATATAATATATATTAATATATATATATATATATATATCCCTTTGCTTTGTCCGGAGCTATAGGGCGCGTCCCTCTGTGGCGAATGTGGGAATACACCTTTCTTCGGTGTAAGGGCTTTCTCTGCCCTCGTGGACCATTGGGCCCGTTTGGGGACCCGGCTGATCTCCTGCTTCTTTTTCTTTCTTTCTCCTTTAACCCATTCTTTCTGGCTTCTCCCTGTTTTTTTGGCGTTGTTCTTTGGACCTTGATTTTGACCCTTTCCTTGGCCCTTGGGTGTGGGAGGTGGTTGCCCTGCACCCTTGTCGCTTTCCAACCAAACCCAAACCCTGTCCCTGCCACTTTTCACCGCGCGTTGGATGAGAGTGGCCGCCTTTCAGGCACAGGGACTGGGTGCGGGTGTATCTCCCCTGCGTGACATCCATCGGCGGTGGGACCAAGTGTGCCCACACTTCGCCTTTCCCTTGTTGGAGTCGGTGGTGGCTGGATGCGCGCGGGGGATGAAGTTCTTTTCTGTTTAGCTATGGACACTTCTCCCCCCCGGCTTACGACTACTGCTTCTCATTCCCGGACTACTCCTCTCAACACTCGGGTGGTGGGCAACCAGGCCCTCGAGTCCTTTACCACTGGAAGACCGCAACCTAATGGGGCTGACCCCCCTGTGGAAGCGGAACGCTTGCACTCTCCTTTTCCGTTGCCGACCCCAGTCCGTCCCTCGACTACGCCCTTGGACCTACACTCTAGAGCAGGGGCCTCGCCCCAGCCCACTTCAGCCACCTTCGGGCAAGTCAAGTTCCACCGAGGACTTTCCCCCACAATCCGGCTTCTTGCTCTCCCCATATGCCCCCCTCACCCGCCGTCAGCCCACCTCCCCGCGGAGAGAGCCTCGCGGCGGACGGGGGAGCCGGCATTCACGGCCGTCCTACCGACCGTTGAATATTCCAGTACATTTCGACTCTACAGCCTCCCTCTCCCTTCCAAGTATCCACAAATTCCTGGTGATTCGGCCTACATCTGGGTCCCTCCCGAACAACTCTGAACGGACGTTCCAGGCGATCCGAACCCACAGCAACTCCAGCCGCTATGACGTACGCCCACAGAGGGATGGCTCCCTCCTCGTAAAATCACGCTCAGCCGCAGAGACGAAAGCCCTACTCTCCATCACTGAGGTCCTTGGATGCTCGGTGTCCGTTTCCCCACACCCTCGCCTGAACCAGAGTCAGGGCACTATTTACGCCACCCGCCTACTGTCGGTCGCAGTGAACGAGCTCCTGGAGGATCTCGCACCCCAAGGAGTTACTAAGATCTATCGTTTCACATCCCGACAGGGAGGCACCCCCTCCCCCACCCCACGTCTGCTCCTTACTTTTAACTCACTAATCCCCCCTGGCCGTATTGTATGGGGTATGGGAGACCGCGCCTCATGCGAGTTTTCTATCCGCCCATACGTCCCAGACCCGACCCGTTGCTTCAAATGCAATAAATTCGGACACGTCAGCTCCGCTTGTCGACAGCCGCATCCATTATGTGTTCACTGTGGACGACTCGCCCACCCTGACAGGTGCCCCAACACACCCAAATGCTCGAACTGTGAAGGCGCACATCTCTTCATCCCGAGAATGCCTTTTCTTCAGGTTCGAGAAGGAGGTCCGAGGCCTACAGGTGACGGACTTCCTTAGCCCCCGTGAGGCACGCGACAGGGTGCGGAGTCGGGAGGTGAGGCCGGGGGTGTCCTATGCCGCTGCTCTCGGCTCTATCATCTCGGCACGCCGCCCTGGCCTGCCGCCGAAACCCCCCCCAGCCACTGCTTCCTGTTCCCCACATAGCAAATCCTCGCAGGACCCGACGGTCCCCTGTCCCCCCACCGTTCCTCTTCTTCCCGCACCTCACCTGCCACGAATCCCCCAGGAGTCTGGGACCAGGGTTTCCAGGTCCCAGCCACCTCAAACCCTGCCTTCCCAGTACTCCCTGTACACGCCCGAACCTGCCGCCCGGAGCAAGCCGTCGAGGCGGAGACGCCGGAGCGTGTCACCAGACCCTCCGGCCTCCCAACGTCTCTCTCCCTCTTCCCCTAAGACCAAGAAGACGGCTCGGACCCTTACACCGCCCACCACGCCCACTATGTCCATCTCTCCCCATCGTAGAAGTCCCACCGTTCTACCCCCACAGACTCTGACAATAGTGGCCGAAATCCACGACCCGCCCTGTACGACGAGACCCAGCCCAGTGGATCCAGTGGATGCGGCTCTGGCGCAGCTGCACGGTGTGACCGAGGGAAGCTCGGCTGCGCCCACGCCCATGAGTCTCCTGGATCTGCCCTTGCCTCCTGGTGCCATTTTCTCCACCCCTCCACGAGACCACTCTGGTTCACCTCCTTCCACCCCCATCGTACCTACCCCCCCAACATCCCCGACCCCCCCTTATCAGCTACCCTGAGTACGCCCTCCCTCCCACCCGCCCGGTCTTTTTGGTACCCCCTGTCACCACCTAGGGTCCGCCGTGAGACCCCGGACAGGCGGGGTAGCGCCCCTTTTGGGGTTAACGTGCCCCCCCCTGGCCCGACCATAGAAGCCCGACAAGGCACTTGACCCGCTCAGCCCACGATGTTCCTCTGCCTGCCGTGATCCACGCCTCCGGTCTCGCTCGGCCGACTCGACCCCGCAACCTCCGCAGGGTTCGACAGGCCGACCGATTCCTTCCCTGGTGAACGGTAGATAGCCAGCCATGCTCCCGACCCAGCCTTCAGTTTCGCGAACTCCAGATCCCTTCACACTCCAACCTCCTAGCGCCTACACCTTTACCCATCCCCCTTCATCAACTAATGGATCCCCCGAAAACCACGATAGTCCACTGGAACTGTCGAGGAATCTTTGCAAACTATGAAGGCCTTAACTCCTTGATTGCCACTTCCCGTCCGGTGTGTGTCTGTCTCCAGGAGCTAATCCTGGGGACCAGGTCCATGCCCTGCCCCACTGGTTATTTCTGCGTCGCCACCCCGCCTCCTACCTGCACTCGAAGGGGAGCTGCCATCCTCGTCCACCACGCAGTCCCCTTCTACAATCTCTCCATCCGGTCCCCGCTACAGGTGACTGCCGTCCGGCTCTCCCTGGATAGACAGTACACCATTTGTTCAATCTACCTTCCCCCCCACGCTCAAGTCTCCCGCGACGACCTGGTGGAAGTCGTGGAACAACTCCCCAGGCCCTTCCTACTACTGGGCGATTTCAATAGTCGTCACCCCTTGTGGGGCGACACACACTCCACCTATATGGCCCCAACCCTGATATCCGTCATGACCGAGCTCTCCTTCGAGTGCCTCAACGATGGCTCTCCTACATTCTACCATGCCACCACCTGCACTCCATCCTGTATAGACCTGTCCCTCGTATCAACTGATGCCCTCCTAGACTTCACGTGGCAAGTCCTCCGAGAGGACTATGGCAGTGACCATCTCCCCATTCTACTCACCCTCAATCGACCCGACCAGACCGTACGGGTACCGGTAAGGTGGGTTACCACCAACGCGAATTGGGCCCGCTTCCGCGACAACACATATACCACCCTTACAACTGCCCACTTCCCATCCATCGACGGTGCGTCGCATACTTCGAGTCCGTCGTTCTAACGGCCGCAAGCACAAGCGTACCACAATCCTCCGCCTACCCCCGCGCCCGACGGGTTCCTTGGTGGACCCCGGAGTGCGCGGAGGCCGTGCGCGCCAAGAAGAAGGCAACTCGGCGCTTTTACCGGACGCGACTCCCCATCCATCGCACGGAGATGCAGCGGGTCAGGGCCATCGCCCGCCGCACAATGAAGACAGCGCGCCGAGCCTCTTGGCGTGCCTTTGTGTCCGGCATTACCGCCAACACACCTTCGGCTACCATCTGGAAGAAGGTGCGGGGCGTCGAGAGGCGACATGTCCCCTCCCGACCCCCGGTCCTCCGGACAAACGACGGACTCCTATGTGAGCCCAAGTCGGTGGCAGACCACCTTGCTTCTACCTTCGCCGCCGTTTCTTCCTCTGCAGCCAATCCCGTACCCGCCCCTGACGATAGCCCCTCCCCACCGTCCATAGACAGCACCTACAACCGATTGTTTACCATGCGTGAACTACAGACGGCACTGGCCTCTCGACGATCCCCTTGTCCCGGCCCGGACGGTATTCCGTACGGCATGATCCAACACCTCCACTCTACCTTACAAATTTTCCTGCTAGACTATACAATCGCATATGGATAGAGGGTGCCTTCCCCTTTAGGTGGAAGGAGGCCCACGTCATCCCTATCCCCAAGCCCGGCAAAGATTCCCTGGACCCCACAAACTACAGACCAATCGCCCTGACATGTTGTGCCTGCAAGATCCTCGAAAAAATGGTCGCTACGCGATTATCGTTCGTCCTTGAACGTACCAATTCCTTCCCGTCTACCCAGTCCGGCTTCAGACAATTCCGCTCCACCACTGATCCCCTCCTGCTTCTCAGCCGAGACATACAGGATGCCTTCGACAATAGACAGTTCGTACTGTCAGTTTTCTTCGACATCCAGAAGGCCTATGACACCACCCGTCGAGCAATGATCCTCGGTCAGCTCCGACATCTGGGCCTTGTCGGAGCCATGCCTACCTTCATCAGGGGCTTCCTTACTTCTCGGACCTTTAAAGTCCGGGTGGGCTCAGTCCTCTCTGACACCTTTGTGCAGGAGGACGGGGTCCCACAGGGAAGCATCCTCAGTGTTCTCTGCTTCTCTGTCGTGATGAACACGGTCTCACAATGCCTTCCACCCACAATCCGCTCTTCCATCTACGCGGATGACCTTGCAATCTACTTCGCAGGGCGAGAACCGTCTGTCGTTCAACGGCAAATGCAGCTCGCCATCTACCGGGTGGAAGGTGGGCGACGTCGGTGGGTTTCCGCCTCTCCATCCCTAAGTCCAAGTGTATGGTCTTCAGTAGAAGAAGACCCACAACCCTTCCTCTACCCTCTGTTACATTATACGGCAGTCCTCTTGAGGTGGTACCCTCCACGCGTTTTCTGGGCATGACCCTAGACCGACGGCTCAATTGGGTTCCCCATCTCAAGCACCTAAAGCAATCCCTTCGACGCCCCCTCGCTCTCCTGGATCACCTCTCTCACACCACATGGGGGTGCAGATCGACGCTCTCTTCTTCGCCTTTATACTTCCATAGTACAGTCGAAGCTGGACTATGGTAGCGCAGTTTATGGTTCAGCCTCCAACGCCCGCCTCCGTATCCTGGTGTAGTGAACCGCTCTACCAGATGTAGTGTACGCCTTTATTAATTTACTTTCTTCTTTATTTACGCTTCTTTCTACTTTACTATCGGCTCTTTATTTCATTTATCACTTGCTTTCTCTACTCTCTTTTTCGCCGTACCGTATAAAGATTCTGGTAGCCACGCCGAGACGACTATGAAAGTCCGTTACAACACGAAGGGGGAAGGGGGGTTTATTAATACTCTCTTTTAACACTTGTGAACGTTTTATTGATTCCGAAAATGGTTTAGTTAATTTAGGTGGATGCGAGTATGAAATTTTACTAAATATATTTACGTCGGAGAGGGGCACAAAACAATTTGATTTTAAGATCACATGGCTCCAATCTTACGCGTATCGCGCCACCCAAGAGACTGACTCCCTTATGGGGTAGCCCACTCTTTGTCGGCCTCTGTCCAGGACTGCCAACTCTAACCATTTTAAACAATTTCAAACAATTTCACAATTTTTAGTAAATGATTTACATTAAACATTTTAATAATTAATTAAACAGAAATTAATATTCTTAACTAAGCATTACTACACTCACATCACCCCCTTGAAAATAAGTTTTTCCATTAGTAAAACTTATTAATATCGTTTAACAATGTTAATAAATTTATTCAACAAATTTATATATTTTGCAATTTTTTTTTTATATTTTGTATCATATTATAAAAACCGAAAACTTTATAATTTTCACATTTTCATAAAATAACATTTCACACTAATAATTAAATTACAACCTGTAACTAATCTATACATACCAAAAAAATAACGGAAAATTTTCTTACAGTGCCTACACAAACCCCAAGTTCACAATCTATTCCAGCGATTTCTCATCAACGGTCGCTTTACATTCGAAACAATTATTTGTATAGTTATACAGTTACTATCAGGGCGACATAGAAAAAAAAATAAGAAAAAGTTTACATAAAATACTGACCAAGAGCGCACATACTATTTCACGAAAAACACAACAATTATGGGCAATAATCGCACCCTTTCACTTATAATTTCATTACATAATAATCAGTACATTAATTTGCTGGACGTTTAGATCACAATCCGCACGCTGACAACGGACTTCAATTTTCAATCGCAGCTCTCCTGCTCACTTCGCTAGAATGCAAGGGATTGCATCAATCAACATGCAACAGGGCAGCACGCTATAATGGTTCCGCTCTCTCTCCAATGGCGAAAAAAAAAAAACAAGAGACGTCCAATTCTAAAAGGATCAGGGGGGGAGATATCTGAAAGCGGGACCACGCGCTGGAATTGGACGAAATTTGCAATTCTAGAAGTCGATGAAGAAACTCGCCTTGTCTCATCTCCACTTTTGTCGGTGAACGCTGCTCGTCCTACGTCCAGCTGAAAGACTCTTCTACTGGCAACAATTAACCGATCACTCCGCCGTAGGCCGTTTCCCAACGAACCTACTGTATGTCTGTATGGACAGTACAGTCATAGACACACGTTCAAGCTCTCGTGGCTTATCTACCGCGTGTTACGACACATATTTAGCGAAGCATTCGAGCAGCGTGACCAGCTACTGCCCGAAAAATACCAGTAGACCATCTTCGATCGAAACTTTCGTGTGCCAAGACCCTGCACACGTAAATTTCTCTTCTCTTCCGAAACTGTCCTGCGCCAAGTCTCTGCGCATTCGGTTCCTCTCTTCTAACTCTTCTCTTCCGAAACCATCCTGCGCCAAGTCGAGTGTAGTAATGCTTAGTTAAGAATATTAATTTCTGTTTAATTAATTATTAAAATGTTTAATGTAAATCATTTACTAAAAATTGTGAAATTGTTTGAAATTGTTTAAAATGGTTAGAGTTGGCAGTCCTGGACAGAGGCCGACAAAGAGTGGGCTACCCCATAAGGGAGTCAGTCTCTTGGGTGGCGCGATACGCGTTTTTTACTAAATATATTTACGTCGAAGAGGGGCACAAAACAATTTGATTTTAAGATCACATGGCTCCAATCTTACGCGTATCGCGCCACCCAAGAGACTGACTCCCTTATGGGGTAGCCCACTCTTTGTCGGCCTCTGTCCAGGACTGCCAACTCTAACCATTTTAAACAATTTCAAACAATTTCACAATTTTTAGTAAATGATTTACATTAAACATTTTAATAATTAATTAAACAGAAATTAATATTCTTAACTAAGCATTACTACACTGGACCCGGTACTTAATAGAGGCCTCCGCCTCGCCACCGGTGCTTTCCGCTCCTCCCCAGCCTCCAGCCTCCATGTGGAATGTGATCATCTCCCTCTCGCCCTCCGACGGGGTCTACTCCTCATGCGGACATACCTCCGTGCACAGAGGCTACCTTCTTCGCTTCTGGGCACGGCGGTTTTAGAACTACCACCTCAGGGACGGAGCTGGCACTTCACTGAAGCGGTCCGCTCTTTCCTTGATCTTTTCAACATGCCCGCCCCCTCAGTTATCCCCATTTCATTCAGCATCTACCCCCCCTGGATCCTAACCCCTATCAAGTTCTGCAAAGATCTGTGTTCCCTACCGAAGACTACCACGAGCGCCATGATATACAGGTCACTTTTCCGCGAACACGCAACCCAACACCCGGACGCAATCGCCATTTACACGGATGGTTCCCACTCGGAAGCTGGTGTGGCCTCCTCAGCGGTGATTCTGTCCCAGCCGCTCTCCCGGAGCGTCGGCCTGCCCCGCGAGGCCTCCGTTTTTTCGGCGGAACTTTTCGCCATAACGGAGGCCCTCGATATTGTGCGCACCCACTCTGCCAGCTCTTTTGTCATTTATTCGGATTCCCAAAGTGCACTTCTCTCCCTAGAAAGATTTAACTCCCCTCACCCGCTCGTCTGTACCATCCAGCAGACCTTCCACTTCTTAACGATCTTCCAACATAAGACAATCGCATTCTGTTGGGTCCCGGCTCATGTCGGCATCCAGGGTAACGAGGCGGCGGACCGCACAGCAAAGACGGCCTGCTTGCTGCCGGCCTCCTCCCGACCCCTCCCCTTCTCCGACTTCTTCCCGGCTTTCCGCTCCCACTTCCGCTCCATATGGCAGCGGGAATGGGACCTGGCCACACAAAATAAACTCCACACGATCAAACCGCAAATAGGACACTGGGCTTCTTCATTCCACCGGTCCCGCCATAAAGAAGTAATCCTAGCCCGTCTCCGCATAGGTCACACCCGCATCACCTACGGACACCTTATGGCGAAATCGCCAGCCCCGCTTTGCTCTACCTGCCATACCCCTATCACTGTCTTACACCGTCTGGTGGAATGCTCAAAGTTGGCCGCTCTCCGTCGCAGGTGTTTCCCTCTCTCGGCCGAAAACCCCATACCCAACTGCCTACGATCTATACTCGCCGACGGCCCCCACTTTTCAGCGGAAGCCGTTCTCCTCTTCCTTACTCACTCCCATCTGCTCCATCGCATCTGAAACCGTACCCCCCCTACCCACTATCCATCGACTGACCCTTACTCATTCCCCTAGTCTACCGCCCCCAGCACAGTGACATCACCCACTCACTGCCTCGCCGAGATATGTACCGTCTCTTTAGGTACGAATCGGCGGTAAATCTGGAAAATATATATATATTATATATATTATATATATATATATTAATATATATATATATATATACAGGGCGTCCCAAAAAATGTATACACACTTTAATAGCTCATAGCTCAATTGATGTTTCTTTCTTTCCAAGTTAAACCCATTAGAATTAATAATGGCAGTCAGACTAAGCTTTGAACAAAGGAAATTCATTCTAAAATGCTACTGGAAGTGTGAAAACGCAGTTGAAGTGCAAAGACAGTTTAGGAGGGAGTTTCAAACAGATCCACCAACGCGACTTACCATCACTCGAATTAGAGATAAGTTTGAAGCCGATGGAACTGTTCAGAATGTCCACAAGAAGCGTTCCGGAAGACCACGGACATCGACAAGCCCCACAAATCAAGAAAGAGTACTGGAAACGTATCACCAAAGTCCAAGAAAATCTGTGCGGCAAGCGAGTCGTGAGGTAGGAATTTCAGAATCGTCTGTCCAACGCATTTTGAAGCGCTGTCAATGGAAAAGTTACATTCCAAGATTAGTCCATGCTATTAATGAAGATGATCCGGACCGAAGAGTGGAGTATTGCACGATGTGGATGTGGATTGGACGAAGGGGTTTCGTAGAATACCCTCCGCGTTCACCAGACCTCACACCACTAGACTTTTTTTTATGGGGATACTTAAAAGACAAAGTCTACGCCATAAAACATGCAACAGTCGCTGAATTGAGAGCAGCCATTGAACGAGAATGCACACAAATACCAAACGAAATGTTTCGTGATGTTTGCGATTCCATTGCTTCGCGTTATCAGCAGTGCCTGGACCAGAACGGACGTCAGTTTGAAAACAGGCGTTGACAAAACAATTAAATAATGTCTGTAGATTCTATTACATTTTGAAAATGAAATGTATTTTAATAAACACTGCCTTTATAAGTATTTAAAGTGTGTATGCATTTTTTTGGGACGCCCTGTATATATATACAGCGTGTCCCAAAGAAATGTATACCCACTTTGTTCGATAATACCAGCTATGAGGATAATAAATATATTACTTTTTATATGTTTTTTAATAAAGAATTTTCTCCTGAATCTAAATATGTAATTATTTTATTAGAAATTGAAGAACAAAAAAGTTACAGATGTTTAAATTATAATTATTATTTTCGAGACTTCATGTGCGATATTTTCTAATATTTTAACCGACTGTTTTGAGATACTTATGTTTAGTGTTGATATTGAAGCATAAATGTTGTAATTATTAGTTAATTCAAAAAATTTACAAATTCGATGGTTAAATGACACTTTATCTAAGATGTTCGACGTCTTCCAGAACGTTGTTTTTGTAAGTTTTGCACAGTGCCGTCAGTTTCAAACTTATCTCGTATACGTGCAAAAATATTAGAAAATATCGCACATGAAGTCTCGAAAATAATAATTATAATTTAAACATCTGTAACGTTTTTGTTTTTCAATTTTTAATAAACATAATTACATATTTAGATTCAGGAGAAAATTCTTTATTAAAAAACATATAAAAAGTAATATATTTATTATCCTCATAGCTGGTATTATCGAACAAAGTGGGTACACATTTCTTTGGGACACGCTGTATATACTATATACAATAAACGGAGAAACAAACTTAAAGGATTGTGGGAGGGGCACACAGATTTATATGGAAAAACTATCGATTTTTAGCACAAGATTAAATCAATTGTTTCCAACCGATGTTATAGATAAAAAAAAATATACAAATTTATACTGGAAATCTGCCCGGGTTTTAGCACTCTGCTCTTTTTGTATATAAAAATTGAAAATTATCGATTTTTAGCACAAGATTAAATGAATTATTTCCAACCAATGTTATAGATAAAAAAAAAATATATACAAATTTATACTGGAAATATGCCTGGGTTTTAGCACTCTACCCTTTTTTGTATATAAAAATTGAAAAATAAAAGTTATTAGGGTGGCATACAAGTTTACCAAAGATTTAGCGTTCTACCTTTCTTATCTAAATCTGTTCTGAAGGAATTCAAAACAACAGGATCGAGTTGAAAAAGACCTTTGCTTATGTTGAAGTTATTTGTAAGTTGGATAATGGCAGACTCAAGAATATTTCTATTAACAATGTTGCTAGAGTGAAATAAAACTGAAGCATTATTCCAATCAATACAGTGGGATAACTCTGACAAATGGACAAAAAGGGCACTGGACAACTGTCCTGTTCTAACGGAATATTGATGCTGTTTTATACGTGTGTGCAAATCCTTTCCCGTCTGACCTATGTAAAAGGAATCACATTGTTTACAACCAATTTTATAGATAATGCCTGAATTATTGGTAGGGCTATTTTTTACTATGATATTTTTCACAATATTGTTATATGAAAATACTACATTAATATCCAAAAGTTTAAGTACATTAGCAACGCCTAAAAAGCCCGGGAAAAATGGAAGTACTAAAATATTTTTTGACAAAGTAGAGTGTTATTATTGACACGATAGAAAGTTCGTTTTGCCTTGTTGAGACAAGATTCCATAAACGCAGATGGATAACACAGATCACTTCCAATACCGTTGATTTTTTCTAATTCGGCATCGATGTATTCCGGACTGGCGATCCTAAGGGTGCGGAGAAACATTGAAGAAAAAAATGGCCTTCTTAGTGGGGGTGTCATGTCCCGAGTAAAAGTGTACGTAGGACAAATTGTTTGTTTTTTTCCGATAGATACTAAACTTAAAACCTGGGCTTTCCCTATGTACACGCACATCCAAAAATGGGATTGAATTGTCTTGTTCCACTTCTAAAGTAAACTTAATGGAGGGGACTTGATCATTTAACTGAAGGAGGAAGTTATCCAGGTCACGATTCATGGGCCAGATACACAAAATATCGTCGACGTACCGCAACCAAGGGATGCCAACCCCCAGGATTCTCGGAATGTAAGTAATTTCGAAAAACTCCATATAAATATTGGAGAGGAGGGGCGACAAGGGGTTGCCCATGGCCATCCATCTGCGTTTATGGAATCTTGTCTCAACAAGACAAAACGAACTTTCTATCGTGTCAATAATAACACTCGTACTTTGTCAAAAAATATTTCAGTACTTCCATTTTTCCCGGGCTTTTTAGGCATTGCTAATGTACTTAAACTTTTGGATATTAATGTAGTATTTTTATATAACAATATTGTGAAAAATATCATAGTAAAAAATAGCCCTACCAATAATTCAGGCATTATCTATAAAATTGGTTGTAAACAATGTGATTCCTTTTACATAGGTCAGACGGGAAAGGATTTGCACACACGTATAAAACAGCATCAATATTCCGTTAGAACAGGACAGTTGTCCAGTGCCCTTTTTGTCCATTTGTCAGAGTTATCCCACTGTATTGATTGGAATAATGCTTCAGTTTTATTTCACTCTAGCAACATTGTTAATAGAAATATTCTTGAGTCTGCCATTATCCAACTTACAAATAACTTCAACATAAGCAAAGGTCTTTTTCAACTCGATCCTGTTGTTTTGAATTCCTTCAGAACAGATTTAGATAAGAAAGGTAGAACGCTAAATCTTTGGTAAACTTGTATGCCACCCTAATAACTTTTATTTTTCAATTTTTATATACAAAAAAGGGTAGAGTGCTAAAACCCGGGCAGATTTCCAGTATAAATTTGTATATATTTTTTTTTTATCTATAACATTGGTTGGAAATAATTCATTTAATCTTGTGCTAAAAATCGATAATTTTCAATTTTTATATACAAAAAGAGCAGAGTGCTAAAACCCGGGCAGATTTCCAGTATAAATTTGTATATTTTTTTTTATCTATAACATTGGTTGGAAACAATTCATTTAATCTTGTGCTAAAAATCGATAGTTTTTCCTTATAAATCTGTGTGCCCCTCCCACAATCCTTTAAGTTTGTTTCTCCGTTTATTGTATATACATATATATTTTTTTTTCTGTAACCTATATATAGGCTGTAATTCTTTATATACTTCAGTGTTCCTGAGGATGTCATTAGACGAAAGCGCTTGAGCACCATTCTGTGTTTCCTTTCCTTCGTGGTTTTATTCATCATAATTATTTTTCACGTGTTACTTTCGTGAAATAATTTTCATATATATATATATATATATATATACACACACACGTGCCTCAGTGGTGTAGCATCGTTAGCCTAACTACGAATTAGTTAACATCGCTGACTACGGTTAACATCGCTGACTACGAATCCACTGGCCCTGGGTTCGATTCCAGGTGACGACAGTCAGCGCGCAGCAAATTTAGGTGTCCATCTTTCAATACAATAAAATTAGTTGGTAGATAAATGGGTACTCTGGGTAGCCTTGTGGTTAAGACGGTGGGGGCTGCTGATCCAGAGGTCGTGAGATTGAGTCCGGGTGAAAATGCAATTTCTGACCGCCCGTGATGGGTTGTGGTTCTAATTCCACGTTAAACTGTAGGTATAAGGTGGCGTAACAAGCTTCGTCAGAATGAACAATTCGGGCCATAGGCAGATTTACGTATAAGCAGAGTAGGCACCTGATAGGGCGGCAAATTGTGTCATATTTCAACCTAAATAGAACAAGAAAACAAAACTAGAAAATAAATGTTATAAGCACTAACAAATTAAATGGATTCACAAATAAGTTTTAAAATAAAAAAGAACAGCATCCTCTAATAGCAAACTAGCGATATCAAATGGCACAACTATAAGTCACTTTAATCCCTGCCTAGGGGCGGCAAAATGCTAAGTACGCCTCTGATTCGGGCGGAAGCAAAACCAAGGTTAACAAAGGTGTTTATATATATATATTATATATATATATATGTGTTGTGTGTGTGTGTGTGTGTGACATAAAAGTTTCTCAGGAGACCAATTTGAGTTGTAGCATATATATATGTTAACCCTCCCTCCATAGCCTTGGGTGGTTCGAGGTCGACGGGGGTTCCGGTTAAGTGGATCGAAGGATTCTGTCAAAACCTATTAAATTATTTGACGGTTCCCCGATTCTTCTTGTAGCGTATCGGAAAATTATTTATTCTATTTTATAACTAAGTTCTCTGAAGAAAGCAGGGCTCAAAGGAGAAGACAAAAAGATTGTTACTGTATTTTACTGCTTCCTAAATATTCAGCCTCGAGGTCAGATCAGAATCAGAATGAGAATTCGGAAGATTACACGGGTTTTTATATGTTTAAAACTGGTAACATCATTATTATTTAATGTTGACCTGTTTGGTTTTTTATTGTCATAGGATGAATTTTTTTTGCAAAAATATTTGAAGATAAAGGTAAATTTTGACTGTAACAGCATATTGACAGATAAGCAAGATATTTGAAGATGAAGTCATATTTTTCTTTTAAAGGGCATATTGACAGATCTGATATTATCTTGATTTGCCGAGTTAACTTAAAATGGAAATTGAAATATGTATTCTATTATGGATTAAAATTAAACATACATATGAGCCAAAATTAAATGCTAAAAATTTAAAATTAAGTAAAAGATGAAGTCATGTCTTGCTTAACACAACTAAGAGAGAGAGTATATAAAAGAAATGAATATTGCAGAATTTAACACGATTACATGATAAAGCCTAATCTAAAAAATGATTACTGTAGGTAATTTAAAAAAGAAATAATTCCTCAATTACTTAGCAGAAATAAAATAGAAAGAAAATAATTTTTTCCCCAAACTTGCATTTTATATACAGTTAGACTGTCACGCGAGTTTGGACTTTATATGCAAAAAGGAATGAAAGAATTATTAATTTATATATATATATATATATATATATATATATATATACAGTGTATACATAACTTAACCAAACACAACTTTATAATACAACCTATCCCTATTTTCTCTAATTTTTGCGAGTTATTTTCAGCTTCAAAATTGATATAACAGGAGTTCATTTATAACTTTAACTAAACATCGTGAAAATAAAAATTACAATTAGAGAAATAAAAATAATAAACTTCAAAATGGAAAATCAATCACATGTTATATGATGCGAAAAATAAACACTGATATGAAGTTTGCCTTTCCTGAAGACTGTTGGCCGATAGCATCATTGAAAGTTCTCATTTCTATGCTCATAAAGTTAAACCAAGCATTTACAATATATATATATATATATATATATATATATATATATATATATATATAATATATATATATTATATATATATATATAGAGATAGATAGGGGTTTATATATATATATATATTTATTTATTTATTTATATGTATGTGTGTGTGTGGAGAGGTTATTCGACGACTTTTTTTGCCTTCACATGAATTCCTTTATATGGGCATCCTTTAGTGACAAGCGACCTTGAACGTCGCACCTCGCTTGGAGATAACCTCGCCTCCCACTTCAGTCAGCCGCTCACTTCTCATTTGGGAAGGTGTAATCGTTTAAGTAGGCCTCCGCGCGGGCCCATTTTCATTCCGTAACTTAATAACTCAAAATTCATTTCAGTCAAGCAAGTAATACTCCATCAATAATTTGATTATCTCATTTATATATTGTGCATTTCACCTTTTATACTCATTGTTAATCTCAGCAATCCAATCTTATTCACTGCACAATTCAAGCGTTGTAGCGTTACTCACTGTGAGAATTATCTATCTTGCTTCTTTTAGTTAAACTAAAAATCAACAAAGCTTATTAATCACCTTCCTTTATTAATGACATTTATAGTTGATCGAAAGATCAAATGGTGAACCTCTCAAGCAAACCATAATTATTTTAATTAATCCAGTTACATTTATTATAGGGCCTACTGTCAATATGCCACTATAAATTGGTGACTATCCCGGAAGTGACGATGAACACTCAGCGCCATTCGAACTTCCTCCTACAGTGAATTTTATAAAACAATTTTTTCTAAGTAACACCTCAAACGTTTTTTTTTACAGTGATTTTCAACCCTCTCCGACGACGGCGCGTTTGAAAAATTCTTCACTCAACGTATGGCACCACTCAGGCGTCTTCAATGCCCAACGACTGCTTCCATTCTCGGAGACTCCCCTCATTCTTCTACTTCCCAACCGAAATAGACTCTTCTTCCCTTACAAAAAAAAATATAAAAATCATTACAGCTCTTTGAGAAGTTATATTTAAACATAACCAATCAGAAATATTTACAAAAATGGTATATTACAATCTTTCCTATGAATATTTCTGACAAAATACAAATAGACAAACATTATTTTTAGAATTTCTCTTAGTGCCATTTATTATTATTATTAATTACAATTCAGACTTGCACACTATACTGGTCCTCACCGCAAGAAAGTAAGGTTGAGAATCACAACTTATTAAAAAAATACAAAATAAAAATCACTTTCATGAAGTAATTTTTTTTACTTTTTAAAATGTCGTCAGTGTTCAATGTCCTATTTAACTTAATACGATACTTTCATCATTACTCGTGACCAAATCATTGCATGTAATTTATAAATTATCTTAATTTTCATAATTTTAAACTGATTGTATCCAACCAAATTTCATCATCAACCAAGAGATTAACATTTCATATATTTATCTTATCATTATTATTTAATAGTTATATAAAATTAACCATACTTTACTCTATCTAAACTTAATTTACTAATCTTGAACATTTTCCAACGAATTTTAGACAATCAACAAACCGACAAGAACAAACAGTCGTTAAATATTTAACATGAGAGTTTATGAAGAATATACAATGTGTACCACAAATTAACTGTCTGCCAGCAATCCTCAGAGGTCAATATATATATAACATTTTCCAAAAAGATCATATGAGCCTAGCTTTAGACCTAGACCTCTTGATATACAATAGGCGTACCCTAGGTTCATTCTCCTAGACAGCCTATACTTGAGAAAAGACACTGATAAGTTAGAAAGGGTTCAGGCTAGAGCAACTAAAATGAATCCAGAACTGAGCAGTAAATTATATGATGAAAAATTAGCTGAACTATATATATATATATATATATTATATATATATATATATATATATATATATATATATATATATATATATATATATATATATATATATATATATATATTATATATATATATATATATATATTATATATATATATTATATATAGTAAATAGCTGGAATAGTTTGCCGGTAGAAGTAATTAGTAGCACGTCTATAAACATGTTTAAGAATCGATTGGACGCGCATGTTGATAGAAAGGGTATAGTTTAAGGTAGTAAAATTAAGGCTTTGTGGGGATAGATCCCACAGCTCAACACAAGTGTTGGGATATAGGGAGGCAGCGTCTTGGGTTAGGGGATACTCTCTGTCCTTACACACCCCATTTAAAGAGATTCCTCTGCCGAGCGGTGCCCCCCATAGTACTGTGAGGTATTGAAAAACTCATGATCTTCACTTGCCCCACAAACACCTTTAAATGGGAGACCCATAATGGTGCACACACATTTCTACATTACTGTACAGTCTTTACAGCCACACCTACACTTTTCCTCGTAAGTGTATATATTGTAATGTATATGGTTGTAAATTTGACTTGGTCCGCAATCGATATGAACCGTGACTTAATGGATACCATAATGAAATTGACTGGATTCTTTGGATCTGATATATTTGCATGTCCGTTATATAATAGATATAGAGTGTAACATATTTGTAGTAGTAGTCTATTATGACTTGATCCTCTGGATCGAGAGATTCTATCTTTAGTTTTAAATCGATAATTAATTATTGTTAAATTGATAATGTATATGGTTGTAAATTTTGACTTGGTCCGCAATCGATATGGACCGTGACTTGATGGATACCGTAATGAAATTGACTGGATTCTTTGGATCTGATATATTTGCATGTCCGTTATAAATAGATATAGAGTGTAACATATTTGTGGATGGTAGTCTATTATGACTTGCTCCTCTGGACCGAGAGATTCTATCTTTAGTTTTAAACCGATAACACTGGGGAACAAATTTCATTTTTTGTCTATTGAATTAGATTTGACAGTTACTTCTAGGTAATTTGGGTGCGCTGAGCACGAAGTTTTACTCGGTTTTGCTCTATCAGGTCCTGATTTTGCTCAACACCCCTCCTCTTTCGTCGTATTCATAAAAAGGTTTTTTTCTCAATACTCGCTGTCTTTTTGCAATTACACATTATGCAACTAGGTTTTTATCTAGGTATTTGTACCTATTGTTATGGTATTGTTGTATTATGTATATTTTTATATGTAACACCCTAAAAATATTTTAATTTTGTCATTTTTAACCCATTTTAATATTAGTAAATTAAGCTAAAAATATCATAGAATTCTAAATTTTCTCGAGCGTTCCTGTTCTCTGTAGAGTATTCTAGAGGGACAACTAAAATATATAAAAGCGACTCGTTTCCAGAGTTAATCAGTCAATTCAATCAGTCAGTCAGTCAGTCAGTCAGTCAGTTGAGTTAGTTAATTAAGTTTGGGCATTAACATAATTTTGAATTGGCATATGATTTAGTGAGTAATTTTGTCATCGTGATTTAATATAGTTGATTTAATTAGACGTAATTTATATTGTACCTACTCATCCGTGTTTCTAGTTTAATTTCATAGATTGTAAGTACCTATTTCATAATAAGTACCTATTTAAACTAATTTTTGTGTTTATATTTCAGATTTTCTTAAATTTATATGAATTAAAGGCTTTAAATACCTTTACAAATTGGCAGAACAATCAAGCAATATGTCATCAAGCACTAGAAAGTTCAAATGCAAAAACAACCCTGATTCCTTCTGTTATATATGTGGAAATTTTACACTTCCACATCAACGAGCAAATATAACTGACTTCGTAAAAAGAGCTTACTTAGCTTATTTTGGCATAAAACTGGGGGACCAAGATAAATCGTGGGCTCCACATAAAGCCTGCACTATATGCATTGAAAGACTGACTGCGACATTGGACGAAGGGTTCGGATTCCAAAAATACCTTTTGGAGTTCCGATGGTAAGTTTATGATTTCATAAAACTACGTAATTTAATCACTAGTATACTGTAACTTACCTAAATGTAACTGTAACTTAGGTACATAAACAAAAATTTACAGAAAATGTTTATAAGAATCTCAAATATTGCATAAGGTTGAAACACATAGAAATGTTAAATGTTTGGGTGATAACTTTTGATAAAATTCATAAAAACAAGTCTCTCGTCGCTTTTGTTAACGCTTTACAATTTTTTTTCCATATCAGGTGTGGCGAGAGCCTACTAACCACGAGACCGATTGCTACCTTTGCTTTGTCAAGACTTCGGGCTTCACTAAGAAAAATAAACATTGTATCGAGTACCCAAATTTCGACACCGCGATACGACCTGTGCTACATTCAAATGAGATCCCCATTCCAAAATTTAAGGGTCTGCCAACTCAAGAATTAGTTGAAGATGTTCCTGAAAATATTGTTATGCACTTTGAGGAGTCAGACACCGATTTTGACCCCAGCGTATTTGAAAGTCAAAACGATCCGCAAAAGTTTAACCAGGCCGAGTTGAATGATCTTGTAGGGGATCTAAATTTGCCAAAAAAGGCTGCGGAAATTTTAGCTTCAAGACTTAAAGAGAAAAACTTGCTTACTTCAAACACATACATTTCATTTTACAGAAAAAGAGAAAAGAACTTGTTAAATATTTTAGAACAGAGGATAGTTTAGTATATTGCTGCGACATAGTTGGTTTGTTAAAGAAGATGGGGGTTGAGTCTTACGATGCAAATGATTGGCGCTTGTTTTTAGACAGTTCGAAAAGAAGTCTTAAGTGTGTGTTGTTGCATAATGGCAATCTATACGGCTCGATACCGATTGGGCACTCAACAAAATTAAAAGAAAAGTATGAACATATAGAAAAGGTTTTAAATCTTATCAAATATAGGGAGCACGAGTGGATCATATGTGTTGACTTAAAAATGGTTAATTTTCTGCTAGGACAACAAGGAGGGTATACTAAATATCCCTGCTTCCTTTGCTTATGGGACAGCAGAGCCAAGGAAGAACATTATTTCAAACAAATCTGGCCAGCACGAACATCACTTACTGTCGGAGAAAAAAACGTAATTAATCCACCTTTAGTGAGCAGAGATAAAATCATATTTCCTCCTCTGCATATAAAACTAGGCCTCATTAAACAATATGTAAAAGCTTTAGATACGAACGGCGAGTGTTTCAAATACATAACTTCAAAATTTCCAAGTTTAAGTTATGAAAAAATCAAGGCGGGAATTTTCGACGGTCCACAAATAAGAACAATGATTAAAGACAGCAATTTTCCTAATGTCATGAATGAACGCGAAAAAAATGGCTGGTTCTCATTCGTGGACTTGATAGAAAACTTTTTAGGCAATTATAGGGCAGATAACTACGAAGAAATCGTAAAAAAACTTTTAAGGGACTACAAAGAGTTAGGTTGCAATATGAGCATAAAAATGCATTTTTTGAATAGCCATCTTGACCAATTTCCAAGTAATTTAGGTGATGTAAGTGACGAATAAGGGGAGAGATTCCACCAAGATATCAAAATTATGGGGAACGGTACCAAGGCCGCTGGGATTCCCACATGATGGCTGATTACTGCTGGTGCTTGAAAAGAGACCTGCCATCAACAAGCAAATACGCTAGAAAGTCTTACAAAAGAAAATTTTTGCCACAGTGAAAGCTTCATATCTGTTTGTTTTTTTATTTTAAGTCATTTCTATCGTTATAATGTAATTTTACTGTAGTTTGAACTGCTTGTATTCATGAAACTTGAAAAAAAAATTTAACACATGACTTAATTTTTTAGTCCTAATTTGAAAAATCTGGAAAATGGCACATAGGCTGTCGACAAGAATCAGGACCTGATAGAGCCAAACCGAGTTGAAATTCGTATTCAGCGCACCCAAATTACCTAGAATCAAGTGTCAGATATCATTCAATAAAATACGTGTTGCCCAGTGTAATTAATTATTTTTAAATTGATAATTATTTAGTTTCGTAAAAATTGGTCGTTGCCAATTTACCCGCAGTTTTTAAATAAGTTTCTTATGTTCTTGTGGTTCGGAACCCACGTAAAATTGTAGGTCCCCTCCACCACCACGGAGGACATACAGTTAGGTAGACCAGCCATGAGTGGATCCTAGGGTCTTTGTTGGTCTGAAACATTATAACATTATAACATTATATATATATATATATATACACTTGAAAACCGTCGATTTCTAGAACGAATTCGAGTATTCAAAACTGATAAATGGCTTTGATAATGTAAATTACAGAAAGTTATTGAATTACAAGAAGAAATGCATATAAATTGAAAGTAAAATATTCTTAATAGTAATGCCGTGAACAAATCCTTTCATATAAACTTAAACTTATACTTAAACTCCTCAAAATTTCATGCATTATAAATTTCATTGCTAAAAAATTTGGATCACCTGAAGATCAGGGCCCCCAGCCTTCTTTAGTTAGCTTTATAAGGCTAACTAACGAAAATATCACGACCTAACCTAACCACTCGTCAAGGGCGTACAGTTGACCTAACGAGTGGTTAGGTTAGGTCGTGATATTTTGTTAGTTAGCCTTATAAGGCTAACTAGAGAAGGCTGGGGCCCCTGATCTTCAGGTGATCCGAAAATGTATTTATTAAACATTTTGTTGGACATTTTGAAAGGTGTTTTCAAGTACTTAAAAAACTGGAACAATTTAGACGTTTTGTTAAATGTTTCACTGTTCCAATTTTGTAAAATTTGAAAGATCTTATGCATTAGAGTCCAGGGGTTCCCAAATTGTGTTCCGCGGAACACTTCTCACGGTATACAAGTGTCCCGCGGAACACCACTTTGGGAACCCCTGCATTAGACAGTTAAATATTCACAAAAGAGGGACAGTGAAACGTCTAACGAAACGTCTATTTCTATTTAGACTACATTGATATCGCTGATGTACGTAAAATTATTGCAAGTTATACTTTATAATTCTAAATCATTTACAGACTCGCGCATGTTATCCAGTTCTACAAAAAAATCTGATTTCACATCGACATTAGAGTCCTTCATTATTAAACACTGCGAATATTTTGGCTTATCTAATAGTGACTTCATTTTATATACAGGGTGTACATAAAGTCAGGATCTATTTTTGTGAAGCACTTGGAAATTATATGGAATTCAATCATAAAATGATAAAGTGGTAACATTTATTAAATAATTAAGAGTAGGATTCGACGTGACGCCCATCAGGATCCCTGCACAGCTCAAATCGTTCCGCAGCATTTCTAAACACATTCTGGAGCATTTGCGGGGTTATGTTATCTGCAGCAGTTCGTACACGTGTACGTAAGTTTTCAAGACTCGTAATCTTCGTCTGATAGACGTGCGATTTGATAAAGCCCCATGCAAAGAAATCTAAAGGGGTTAAATCTGGTGATCTCGCTGGCCAAGGTCTGTTGCTTCCGCGTCCGATCCAGCGATTTGGAAAACGTCCATTTAGATAATCCTGAACAATTTTGGCATAGTGACAAGGAGCACCATCATGTTGATAGACGACGGTACTAACAATCCTATCCCCGTCGTCTATCAACATGATGGTGCTCCTTGTCACTATGCCAAAATTGTTCAGGATTATCTAAATGGACGTTTTCCAAATCGCTGGATCGGACGCGGAAGCGACAGACCTTGGCCAGCGAGATCACCAGATTTAACCCCTTTAGATTTCTTTGCATGGGGCTTTATCAAATTGCACGTCTATCAGACGAAGATTACGAGTCTTGGAAACTTACGTACACGTATACGAACTGCTGCAGATAACATAACTCCGCAAATGCTCCAGAATGTGTTTAGAAATGCTGCGGAACGATTTGAGCTGTGCAGGGATACTGATAGGCGTCACGTCGAATCCTACTCTTAATTATTTAATAAATGTTACCACTTTATCATTTTATGATTGAATTCCATATAATTTCCAAGTGCTTCACAAAAATAGATCCTGACTTTATGTACACCCTGTATATGAAAATCGATGCTGGATGTATTTAAAAACTGCGTTGCATTCGTTAGCAACGTAACGTTTACTTTGCTAACGAATGTAATGCAATTTCTAAACATATCCAACATAATATCATTTGATCAATTAGAATGAAAGCAAAATCCTTTTCAATTCAAATAACAGTCAAAGTAAATCCAGAACTGAGAAGTAAAATATTTGGGGGAAAAATTAACTGAACTATAACTGTATTCATTTCAAAAAGCGTGGGCTTATAGGAGAACTAATTCGAGTATGTAAAATTGATAAATGGCTTTGATAATATAAATTACAAGAAGTAATTTGATAAGGATACAGAGTCGATTACGAGAAGAAATAGATATAAACTGAAAGTCAAAAGTTTTTAAGTGTAATGCTATAAAGCATTTCTTCTCATATAAAACCATGCATGAGCTATTTCATTGTTAGACACTTCATTAAACATTGCATCAGACATTTCAGATCAGTCTTTTTACTTGTTTAGAAAACTGGGACAATTTAGACAGTTCAACTGATTTACTGAAATGTCTAACGAAATGTTTACTAAAGTTAAATGTCTAATGCATTAGACATTTCAAAATTCGCAAAATTGGAACAATGAAACGTTTAACGAAACGTTCACTTCTATTTAGAATTAGAATAGATCCCTTTAAATTTCTTGTAAAAGTTTTGTAAATAAATCCAATGCTCCCAATTTTTATGTTTTCTTGGAAAATAATTATCATTTGCTATCCCTCTCATCCACTGTCCCTTTATCTTACATTAAATGACCTTTTCTCATTCCTTTGTAAAGCTTTTTACATTCTTTCAATTTGGGTTGCCTTCACGTTGCCGGTCCTCTTTCTCTGACAATACCTTGGCTACTTCGTTTAGATCGCGTCTCGTTTGCCACTGCTTTTTTATTAAGAAAGTTCTGTCTATTAACCGATGATTCTTTGTATGTCCAATCGATCAGCGCTGGTTACCATCACAACGCCGCTCTTCGCGTCCTATACTTCTAGGCTTCCATTAGCATCCAAATACTCAACTGACAACACTCACAACCAACCAATTTTTTTAAAGTTAGAAAAAATGCGGACGATAAAACGGAAAGGAAGAAAAAACTGATATACGCTCGTAAATGGCTCTAAAAGATTAATGAAAACATACTTTCATAAGTGATTAAGAAACAAGGGGTGTTTCTGGAAGAGCGACGTAAGAGAGAAGAGAGAACGAGTCAGAGAGAGAGAGAGAGAGAGAGAGAGAGGGAGGGAGATATGATCTAATATAGGGATAAAATATGGAGAACGGTGAAATGAAAACTATACAAAAAAAAATCCTAAATTAAAAAAAGCAACTTTTAAGATATAAATGTGTTAAAAGTATGGAACACGAATATACAGGGTGTCCCATAAATCTGGAACCATAGGGTAAAATAAGTAATTCATGTTTTTCCGTTTATGCAAGTGCCCATGATGTCTTTGAGTAAGGAAGAACGCATCCAGGTAATTCTGCTCGTAGGAAATCGGAGTCAGGGGGAGGTCGCTGAGGAATTTAACAGATTGCATCCGGACTGCGCGCCGATAACACACAGCTGTGTCGGCAAACTTGTAGCAAAGTTCAGGGAAACGGGATCCATAGGAGATAAACCACGCAGTGGACCTCCGAGGACATCCACCGACGATGACACAGCCGCTACCATCCTCGCTCATTTCACAAACAGTCCCGATAACACACAGCTGTGTCGGCAAACTTGTAGCAAAGTTCAGGGAAACGGGATCCATAGGAGATAAACCACGCAGTGGACCTCCGAGGACATCCACCGACGATGACACAGCCGCTACCATCCTCGCTCATTTCACAAACAGTCCCCAAAAGTCTCCGGCGTTTTTATTGCCGTTTTTATCATTTTTCCCTATGGTTCCAGACTTACGGGACATCCTGTACATAGTATTTACGCACTTCCTCTTTCCATTCATGGAATCTCATTTCGCAATTTATTCATAACTAAATTTTGCTTATATCCCGAAATAAAAAGGTTACTAGTAAAACGGGACAATTAATGTCAAATGAACATTCTTTTTTAAAAATACTGTATAACACGTAATAAAAAATCGAGAATAAAAGTCTTAAAATTAATGGACTTTGAGCAACTTCTAAATCCCGTAAAGCAGCTGCAGAATATAAAATATATACATAATATAAAATTCATGGTGCACAAAACACGTGATACAAAAGGTACGCTATGTAATGCATAATCATAATACAGAATCCGGGGATGGAGGCTACGGATAGAATGAAGCCGCTTGTCATAGGAAACTGATTTTGGTTGCAGGTATTAAGTATACAGGGTGACCATAATGTCTGGAAACATAGGATATATTAAAATAATGTTTTTTTCCTCCGCTGCCTACAGTTCTGAGAAAAATGTCCTATGTTTCCAGACTTTATGACCACCTTGTAAACCATAGCGTACAAATTAATATAGAATGAATTATATTACAGTACACTATCCGTACAGTGTTTTGCATGCGCTGCAGAATGTACGAAAGAGAATACATTTCCTATAAACCACTTTATGCAGTGTTTAGACGTATAAAGTTCATTCTTTCTGTACGATAAAGTTACAGAAAGAAAGAGAAACTTCTTTATTATTTTTGTGGGACTGACTGTCAAAGTATAAAATAGAGGAGATGAGTCCTAGAATGTCTATGAATTAGATCTCTTGGTAAGAGACTGCTGTGTTAAAGACAGCTTTATTACTTTTCGACGGTGTTATCGTTATATGCATACGAAATACGTGGTCTTCACTCTAAATGGTACTAGACGTTTGGTTATATGTACGAAACGTCTACTCGACATCTCATAATGAACTTAAGCTTTCTGAAATGAATAATAGCTATTCTGAAATGCTTATTAGATATTTCAAATATATGAAAAAGGCGTTTAAATGTTTCATATTTTAAGTCGTAGAAATTAAACATTTTAACAATAATGGAGCCGATTCTGTCTGTCTATTTATCTGTCTGCGGAAAAAGTCGCATTAAATAATTTCATAGCGAAAAAGTCAGTAAATAATCTCATACCGAAGATTTTGAAAAGAAATTATTAAGGCAGCGAAAGTTTAATATTTACTTTAAGTTCACGAGAAACTTAGATTTTAAATGCAGCTCCACAAATCTTAATACAATGAGTTTGGATATGAAGCTTAAGATTTTCATGGCTGCGTTCTTTTCTATAGTTTTTATTGACCGAATGACTATTTTCGATTTCACAAACGTAGATGGAATTTTTTAGAAATACAGTTATTTGAAACAGGATTTTTTTTTCATTTCTTTTTTCCTGTTTGTATAAACAGTTGTCCGGAATTAGATGGGGCCGCAGGCCCCCCAATTACTGGGGCCCGTCGGGCCCACTTTAGCTAGTTTGTATAGCAAGTTAGTTTTCTATTCTTTGCGTCGAGACGCATGCACATTATGGTTACAAATATTTCAAAATTGTGCCATAGTTTTTCTCAAACAGATGAGAAAGCCATTATTATATATGTAAAATCATTATTATTATATATGTGAAATCATTCGTTTATTCCATGTATGCTTCGGTCTTGTAAATGTCTTTCATGCATTTATTAATTTTACTTATTTGGTTGGGCCTTGGTTATTAAAGTCTTCAAGATTAAGAGCCAGCCTGTGACCCTGAGCCTAGCCTTAGACGGTTAGACCTACTGTAGACTTCTGATATGTAATAGATGTACCTTAGGCTCAATCTCTAGGTTAGACAGCCTATACTTGAGAAAAACACTGATAAGTTCGAAACGGTTGTGGTCTAGAACAACTAAAGTGAATCCATAACTGAGAAGCAAAATATTTGAGGAAAAATTAGCAGAACTCGATATGTTTTCACTTGTAAAGCGTCGATTTATACTGTAGGAGAACTAATTCCAGTATTCAAAACTAATAAATGTCGTTGATAATATAAATTACATAAAGTTATTTGATTGGGATACAGAGTGAATTACAAGAAGAAATGCATATAAATTGAAAGTCAAACGTTTTTAAGAGTAATGCTGTGAAGCACTAGGGAAGGAAGGAGAGAATATTTTATGGAGACTGTTATCGAAAATATATAGGGAGGAGAGGATGCCTGAGGAGTGGAGAGAGAGTATACTAGTACCTATATATAAGGAAAAGAGAGATGTGCAGGAGTGTAACAACTATAGAGGAGTCAAGCTCCTCTCTCATACCATGAGGATCTGGGAGAGAGTCATTGAGAGGAGAGTTGGGAAAGAAGTGGAGATTGCGGAGGAGCAATTTGGCTTCATGCCTGGTAGAGCAACAACAGATGCAGTATTTGCTTTGCGACAGATCATGGAGAGATACAGAGAAGGGCAGAGGGAGCTTCACTTGGTATTTATAGATCTGGAGAAGGCCTATGATAGGATACCTCGGCAGGAGGTATGGAGGTGTATGAGGGTAAGGGGAGTGCCCGAGAAGTACATAAGGTTAGTGTAAGATATGTATGCAGGAGCAACAACGAGAGTGCGAACTAGTGTTGGAATGACGGAGGAGTTCCAAGTGAGTGTCGGCTTGCATCAAGGATCCGCGCTGAGCCCGTTTTTGTTTGATGTAGTTATGGATGTCATCACAGAGGGAGTGAGAGGGGAGGCGCCGTGGAGCGTGTTATTTGCGGATGACATTGTTCTGTGTGTAGAAACCAGAGAGGCTTTAGAGGTAAAGTTGGAAAATTGGAGAAAAGTGCTTGAGGAGCGAGGGTTGCGTATCAGTAGAACGAAAACAGAATACATGGTATGTGTCGCTGGTGAAGATCAAGAGGCGAGTGTTGCTATTCAAGAGCAGGTACTGAATAAGGTGCGGAAATTCAAGTATCTGGGTTCAATGATGGAAGAAAGTGGGTAGATAATGGGAGAGATTAACCACAGGATAAAAGGAGGATGGAATAACTGGAGGAGGGCTTCGGGAGTGTTGTGCGATAGGAAGATGCCTATGAAGCTGAAAAGTAAAGTGTTTAAGGCAGTTGTAAGGCCTGCAATGTTGTATGGGGCAGAATCATGGCCAATGAAGAAGTGCCATGAGAGGAAAATGGAGGTTGCGGAGATGAGGATGTTGAGGTGGATGTGCTGTGTAACTAGAAGAGACAGGATAAGGAACGACAGAGTCAGGGGGGGGGGTGAAAGTTACGGGAATTTCAAAGAAGGCTCAAGACAGAAGACTGGCATGGTATGCACATGGTATGAAACGGTATGGGCATAGTATGAGACGAGAACTACGTTGGGAGGAGGGTGTTATCTATGGAAGTGCCCGGGAGGAGGAAGAGAGGAAGACCGAGGATGAGGTGGAGAGATCGCATCAGAATGGATGTGAGCGAGAAGAACTTGACGGAGGAGATGGCGCAGGATAGGGCAGAGTGGAGAAGTATCCGCCACAGCGACCCCATATAAATGGGACTAATAATGCTGCAGAAGAAGTAGAAGCAGCTGTGAAGCAATTCTTTTCATATACAATTATACTTAAACTTAAACTCCTTAAGCTTTCATGCATTAGACATTTCATTGTTAGACAGTTCATTAAAGATTAAACAATTCATTTGACATTTCAGTTTAGTCTTTTCAAGTGTTCAAAAAATTGGGACACTTTAGACATTTCAATTGACTTACTGAAATGTCTAACGAAATGTTTAACTAAAGTTAAATATCTAACGCAGCGGTTCTGAACCTTTTTCTTCTTATGTACCCCTTGAACTCTTTTCAAGGGATTTTCCAGATTTTCGAGAGATAGAGGATTTTTACTTTCTTTACGACCGTGTGACTTGTGGCCGTTTGTTAATCGTATATCGTACATAAAATTAAAAGGGTTATATTTTCAGGACCCCGTCGCGAAACCCTTAAGATTCCCTCGCGTACCCCAGGTTCAGAACCACTGGTCTAATGCATTAAACATTTCAAAATTCGCAAAATTGGGACAACGAAACTTCTTAGGAAACATTTACTTCTATTTAGAGTGTTCATATGATTTTCAAGGTTCCCTACCAAAAGGAGTCTATTTTATTTTTGAAATTTATGAATTGACAACAATATCCTGACTACATTACTGTCCTCTATAATTACATCATTACATCTTTAATTACATACTGATCGCATACGGAAGTATTATTACAATATAAATTAATTTCATTCATTTTTTTATTTAATATATGTAATTTTTTTTCCTTTTTCTCTTTTGCAGAACCTCAAAAATCAAATAATGACAACAAATTTATGGGTAGAACAGGTCAGTATTAAGATATTTTCAGTTAAAATAAATGATCCCTAAAAATCTGAAATGAGTTACCTCAGTTCAGTCTTTCGAGGACACACACACACACACACACACACACACACACACACACACCTGAATACCGGACTAATTAATGTGTTGAGCCTGGTGAAAAAAAAAACATTCCTACAAACATGAAAACCAAAACCACAGTACAGTAATTTCTGCAAAATACTGTACATGAATTTCATACACATTACTTACTGTAAGAAAACACCAATAAATAAGGCAATAATATTAAGGCAAAGATATATAAAATCTATTACAGTATTTTCACACACATTACTTACCTTATGTGCGTTTCTGGTAAATTAAATACTTAGTGAAATCATATAACATGGTTGGTTTAACCACTTGGATTGGTTGGCAGATATTTAACTTTGTACTTGGTTGTCTTAACTAAGTATTTTCATCAATATACGAGTGTATATACAAAATGAGTAGTTTATTCGTAGCGTCCAGTATTCAGAGGTTTTACCATTTATATATAACTAACTGTAGTCAAACTGTAATTAGTTGGAACGGTTACATTTTTAGAAGTTTCCTTCGTTGTGTCAGTCTATATGAGGCTTGTAAAACATACGGCGCGCGGGCCAGAGTCCGGCCCGACAAAGATTTGTATCAGGCCCTGCTGGCTGATACTGGCTGGCGGATACTGAAAAGTCATTATCTAATGTCATATTTGATTTCAATAAAATTTTATCTAAAATTTGCACACTGGCCCTCGGTGTGGGTCATTAATTGAAATGTGGCCCTTCATGAAAAAAGGTTGGACACCCATGGTCTATATACGAATAAATTTAAACTTCCATCTTAAAATAATTTACACGTTAATTAAAAAAAAGCTTAAAATGAATATAATTACAGATAATGAAGTTTTGAGTTGTTTAACCTCCTTCGTAACAGCAAAGATCACGTGACGAAGGAGACCCGCAGTTTTGGGTGGAATCCAAATCATCTAAAAATCATTACATCAGTTGAACGCAGAGAACCGATAGTCCATCCAAATTCCAAGTACTGAACAAACCCAACCAACTCTTAACCTCGCAAATCGAAAGAGAAACGGTGTTGCAACATGGCCATAGCGTAGCCTCACAATTATATAGGATGTCCCATAAGTTCCTTTACCCCCTTTACCCCTGATCCTATTCTAGTAGGAAATGGTTAATGGTAAAGGGATTTATGTGACACCCTGTATATATATATATATATATATATATATACACACAGTTTTAAATTTAAACAAAAAGATGATGATCCATAAAGCTTGCATTATTTTTTTCTAAAAATTATAAATAGAATTATAATTCGTATTAGAAAAAGTATATAAAATAGTGAAGCTTTAAAAATTAACAAAACATTACTTTTCTAATATTTCGTTGGTAAAAAAGTTGTTTTTTTAATTTCAAATCTCTATATATACAAAAGAGGAAGTTTGTTTATTTGTTTAGTTGTTCGCTATAGAAAACCAAACGGTTGAACTTACAAATTTTAAAATAACTTCATAATAACCAGTTTTTTACAAGGAATCTAATGGTGCTATTTATTTATTTATTTATTTAAAATTTATTTATTTATTTAAAATTTATTTATTTATTTAAAATTTAACGAAAATAGCACGACTTAACCTAACCAATCGTCGATGCCGTACAATTAACCTAAAATAAATAAATTAAAAAAAATTTATTGTTTTTTATTTATTTTTTTAGGTTAATTGTACGCCCTTGACGATTGGTTAGGTTAAGTCGTAATACAGTAGTTTGGTTAAAGAGAAAATATTCCACCTTCAGCTGGGATATTTTAGAACCCGCACGAAGGGCGGGTTTTAGGTTACCCGGGCAACGCCGGGTAACCCGCTGCCCGGGTAACCCGCTAGTAATATATAAAGAAATAGAAGCTTTAATTAGTATTTAAGTTTCGTTTCTTTTCCTTTATAATCATTGATTCGAGGATTAAAATGTCCTGTTTATTATTTAATAGGGGGAAAAAAGCACTCTAAAATATAAATATCTCACTTCACGTAGCCACGCCAATAGACGTAATTGCGAAATGGAATATAAACATTTTAGAGTGCTTTCTTTCGCTATAATAAACAGGACATTTTAATCCTCGAATCAATGATTATAAAGAAAAAGAAACGAAACTTAAATACTGATTAAAGCTTCTATTCCTTTATATACAGTGTGTCCGTAAAGTCATGGTGGGATTTTAAATAGCTATATTATTGCAACGAAACATGATAATGAGATGAAACAATGCCAAATTTAAGAACAACTCTCAAAGTTGTATCTTGTAGTTAGTCTAGGCTAAGCTTAACCTTTATCTCGTAGTTAGTCTAGGCTGTCCACATGCCTATGTTGAACATGAGCGTAATAGCCCGAAGTTAATGTGTGGTGTGCTCTAGCACGAGATCGAGTGATTGGCCCATTTTTCTTCGCGGAACCCACTGTGACGTCACACAACTACCTCGCTATGTTGGAACATTTTGCAGTACCCCAATTTATTGACAATAATGTCATCTTTCAGCAAGATGGTGCTCCTCCGCACTATGCCAACGTTGTTCGAGAATTCCTTAATGAAAAATTTCCACAGAGATGGATAGGAAGAGGAGGATGGAAGCCATGGCCTCCACGCTCTCCGGACCTGACACCTTTGGACTTTTATTTGTGGGGTTACGTCAAGCAAAGCGTGTACAGTGTACCCATTAGGGATATTCATCACTTGCACGAGCGAATCACGGAAGCTATCGCATCCGTTACTCCTGATGTTCTTGGGCGTGTGTGGCTGGAATTGAATCACCGCCTAGATGTCTGCAGGGCTACCAGAGGAGCCCATATCGAACTACGTTAAATAAAGTTATTCTTTTAGAGTTGTTCTTCAATTTGCCTTTTTTTCATCTCATTATCACGTTTCGTTGCAATAATATAGCTATTTAAAATCCCACCATGACTTTACGGACACACTGTATTATTTGAAATTAAAAAAAAAACTTTTTACCAACGAAATATTAGAAAAGTAATGTTTTGTTAACTTTTAAAGCTTCACTATTTTATATATATTTTTTATGTTTTCTAATACGAATTGTAACTCGATTTATAAAATGATTTTAGTCTTCAGAATGAACCAAGGTCGGAAACGTTAACTCTTAAATAAATATTTTCAGATGAAGTAATGCAAACTTTATGGATCACCTTGTTTTTAATTTAAAACTAAATTAAATTCATTAGGAACGACCCGATTAACAGTTTATATAAATAAATAACTATATACAGTGTGTGTATATATATATATATATATATATATATATATATATATATATATATATATATATATATATATAACACACAGTAGATATATAGTTTAAAAAGTAAAAACTTAAAAAACACTGTAAATTACGTTACAAACGTCAACAAGAAAAATACGTACAAAAAGGGAACATTGTACCAGTCCGGCAGACAACACACACACAAAAACAAAAAGAGGAACAGCACAGAGAAGACCAGCATAGCTGAAAAAAACATCACGAATATACCATCATTGCCCTCCCAGCCAGTAGGCAGTGGTGAGTGTTAAGCCGATAAAACATTGACAAACTACACACCACTAACCCCTTCAGACTCGCGAGTGAAGTGTCTGGTTACAAGGCCGACCGAGGAGGTACCCACGATGCGCTAATTAATTTATAATATAAAATATATAAAACCCAATAGCAACGTATTACTTCTTAAAATCCAAAATCAGCCTTCCCAAATGGGCTTTCAGCTAAAAGTTTCACGAAGAAATAAACGCCACTATGAAAATATTGAAAGCTCACACTGTCTACGAGACTATTTTGGACATCTATCGTATAAAGTAAAATACCTTCAAGCAAACTGAACCAACGACTAAAAAATATGTTAAATATATTGATAAAATGTGAGAGATCATATACGATATACCCATTAGGTACAAAAAAATCAATTAATAAATTAATATTATAAATAAAGTCTTGTTATAAAAGAGACTATATCTGCATATCGAATTAAATGCGAATGAAACACATTTTTACCAACATTATTGACTACATTTCATCAAAGGAAAAGGAAACTAAAAATTTGAAAATTATAAGCCCCTTGGATCTTTTCCGTTTGAATGCCGCCATTGAAACATAAGAGGTGAGTGCCCCCAGCCTTCTTTACTTAGCCTTATAAGGCTAACTAACGAAAATATCACGACCTAACCTAACCAATCGTTAGGTCAACTGTACGACCTTGACGATTGGTTAGGTTAGGTCGTGATATTTTTGTTAGTTAGCCTTATAAAGCTAACTAAAGAAGGCTGGAGGCCCTGATCTTCAGGTGATCCCCTTATTTTTCTGAGTACACGATTAAAACTTAAAAATTAAGCATGGATCTTGAAAGTAATTAAAATTGTTTATAAGAAACAAAATTTGAAGGGGAAATTAAGAAAAGCTTTTTTATAAAGTAACTTATTTTGTATCATCAAGACATTTCAGTTAAAATACAAAATGCAAAAAGTCTAATTATGTTTCAGTGGCGGCAGTCAAACGGAAAAGATCCAGCCCCTTTTTTATCATAGAGATTAATATACAGTTTATTATATTTATAAAAAAAAATTGAGAGATTCAAAGAATGAGTAGACTCTAATGTAGTAATTTCGATAATATATATATATATATATATATATGTATATATATATAAACCATCTCAAAAACAGGACCGAAGCATTCGTTCAGAAACCAAACAATAGAATTGCTTATTCGATGTCAAAATTCGGAAGTCATTGTGTGCAAAACCTAATTCTTAACCTTTGATTACAGTTTCGAAAAGAAACCTCTAGACAATTGTGGCCATAATCTCATATTAACTGTAGCTGTATTTTAACTTTTTTTTTCTTTGGGGGGCATTAATAAAACCTTTAGCTGATCCTTCTTTTGGATCCTTCTTTTAGGATCCTTCTTTTAGGATCATTCTTTTAGGATCATTCTTTTAGAATCATTCTTTTAGGATCAGTTTTTTAGAATCATTCTTTTAGGATCAGTTTTTTAGAATCATTCTTTTAGGATCAGTTTTTTAGGATCACTTTCCTCGTCTCATCGGAGATTTTGTTTTGAAATCGTGTTTCCGTTCAATATTTATCTTCTGCAATGTTGTAATTTAGCAATAACGTAGTAAACATTTCCCTAGACTACTAAAGGAACTCCAAAAATGTCTTCTTGTTACGTATTATGAAATGTTTACGATTACATATATGATACAGTTCTCTACAAATTACTTTTTTGATGGAATATTTTTTGCAGTTTTGGTTCGACTATAAACTTAAATGGGACCCAAAAGAATATGGTGGAGTGACGATGTTGCACGTTCCCTCGGACCACATTTGGAGGCCCGATATTGTCCTTTATAACAAGTAAGTGCGAATAAGAGAGAGAGAGAGAGAGAGAGAGAGAGAGAGAGAGAGAGCATTATATAATTTTTTTTACTAAGAGTAATCCGTATGAGGCGACTCAAAGCTCGTTTGGAAATAATCGTAAATTCTTGTACCGTATATAAACAACTTAGTCGTTTCGTCCTATTAAATGTCTTTCATCTGTCTTTTCTTCTTACACACACACACCACACACACACACACACACACACACACACACACACACACACATATATATATATATATATATATATATATACAGAGTGCGGCATAAGTCGCCTTACCGAGAATAAATTGCTCAAAGTGTCCTCCATCATGCTGAATACACACGTTACATCTTTGAACTACTGAACAACAAATAGCATGACACATTTCTTTGTTATTATTCAACGTCTCGAACTCTTGGCGTATCAGTCTTCATGTGATCGAAGTCTAGACTCTATCTTTGATAATACCCCACATTGACTACGGTAATCAATGTGATGTGATTATTCAATGTGGGGTATAATCAAAGATAGAGTCTACGACCAGAGACCGTGGGACTTCGATCACATGAAGACTTTGATACGCCAAGAATTCGAGACGTTGAATAATAACAAAGAACTGTGTCATGCTATTTGTTGTTCACTGGTTCGAAGATGTAACGTGTGTATTGAAGATGATGGAGGACACTCTGAAGAATTTCTGTAATAAATAATAAATATTATTCTTCGCAAGGTGATTTCATTGCTCTCGATAAAGCGACTTATGCCGCACCCTGTATATATATATACACACACACACACACACACACACACACACACGAGTATATACAGTATATAATATATATATATATATATATACTGACATGGCATGAAAGAGAAAAGTCAAGGGCAAGAGCAGTTGAGATTAATAACCTGAAGAAGTGTGTGGCATACATCAGACTGATAGAGTAAGAAATCATTTGGTTCTGTAAAAATGTGGTATTCAGAAACAACGCAAATAAAATATCAGATACTGTAGAAATAATGGTCCAATACTTCTCCCTGTAATTAAAATACTCACGACAGAACCAAATGGAATAGTACAACGACTGTAATCAACGATTTTAATTTAATAGAGATAAATATATTATTAGAAACTATACGTATAAAATCCATTCCAAATAGAAACTTGAGTCCGGGTCTGTGCCAAACTGGATGCCATTATCTCGGAAGAGATTAAAATCAGATTAATATTTTAGAACATTTGGAAGAAATGTAGCATGCGGTACACTAAATTATTCTCCCATGGATTAAGCCAATTTGTGGACGGATCCTAGTGTAGGTTGTTTTTTTTATCTTTAATGTTTGGTTATACCTCAAAAAGGTCTTGAAAGAGACGAGAGCGCTCAGAATCTGCTTTATCTTTTCTTGCGAGTTATGTCTCACACACACACAAACACACGTGTGTGTGTGTGTGTGTATATATATATATATATATATATATATACACGTCTGTGTGTGTGTCGCCGCAAATGTCTTCCAAACTTTTTGTGAAAAAATGAAGTGGCAGTGAAGTTTTATAAAACGTAACATCGGTTACGAAGGGTAAAAGTGGCACTCCCCCCCCCCTCCCCAACCTCCTTGCTCTTTAAAAATATTTTTCTCCAGAACGATTAGAAAAAGTACGACGATTAAAGACGTGAGTGTACACGCAAAAGGAAACTCCTTTTCAATGATCTTAAGGTACAAAAAATCAACGTGTACACTGAGAAAAATAATTCGCTTGAAATGACCTTAACCATCAGTTCATTGTCAACAATACTTATAAATTCAGTCACACAAATGACAAGATATTTGAAATTATTGTTAATGATCGTTAATATCTTCTCGCATCAATACTATCTTACTTATGTTTGTGCTTTTTTTCAACTTGGGTAGAATTATTTACATGTAATAATTGGTATGTTATTGACAGAGAAATAATTTTAAAGAACGAAACTGATGCTATGGTACATTAGATGTAGTCTATGTAAAAAATGCTATATTTTTGGTCGATTTGTGATTGAATGAAATTGAATCATCTTATAGGTTTTATAATATATATAACTTATATATACAGACCCTAAGCAGATCTAGAAGTTGCGAGGCCCTAGGCAGAGCTAGAAGTTGCGAGGCCCTAGGCAGATCTAGAAATTGCGAGGCCCTAGGCCTATATATATATGAAAATATGGACTTAATTATCGGTACTATACCAGCAATATTAGAATCCCGCATAGACAGAACTATGCCAGCACTTAAAAATTAAACCAAACCAAAATAATCACGCATGGAAATTGTATAAGAAATATAAATAAACCATACAAATAAGTATAAATTATAATATGAATCAAGATTTGTATCGAAAATATAAGACAATGATTTCTAAGATTTATATAATATTATAGGTAATGACTTTCCATAGTATACAAACGTTTTTCATATGTGAAGTATAAGAGATGTTTACATTTCATTTTTTATAATAGTTAGCGATCGACTTATCAGGCTAAATATTAATGCTTTAATATTTGGTTCAGATGCTCCTTGAATATTACAGCAATGCTTTCTTCGAGCTAAACTCTTCAATTAATTGAGAATAATCTAATGAATTTGTTATATCGTTTTCTATTGATAACATAGCTAATGACTGCAATCTCGCTTGAGACATGGTGGAACGCAAATATGTTTTAATAAGTTTGAGACGCGAGAAACTTCTTTCAGCCGAAGCAACAGTAACTGGGATGGTTAATACTATTCGAAGTGCAACATAAACATTAAGATAAATCTCACTTAGTTGTTTTTGCACTATATAAACAAGGGCATTTCCGAGATCTGTTTTCTCAGGTATAAACCTGCAAAGTACTTTAAGTTCTTCATAGAGTTCTAAATCATTAATATCACTTGAACAGAACGCGCAAAACGGCGAGGCCCTAGGCGATCGCCTAGTTCGCCTATAGCTAAATCCGGGCTTGTGTATATATATATATATATATATAAACCTTGGTCAACCTTGGTTAACCTTGGTTTTGCTTCCGCCCAATTTGTGCATTCTGACGAAGGTCAAGCTTGTCATTCCACCGTAGAACTACAGTTTAATGTGGAATCCGAACCACGCCCCGCCACGGGTGGTCAGAAACTACAAAGTCCTCGCCCGGACTCGATCTCACGACCTCCCGATCAGCAGCCCAGCGTCTTAACCACTAGGCTACCCAGGGTGTGTGTATATATATATATATAGTGGTGTAGTGGTTAGCATCGCTGACTACGAATCCATTGGCCCTGGGATCGAGACCCGGTGGTGGCAGGCGGCACGCAGCAAAGCACAGCTCTTCATCCTTCCACACAATAAAAAAAATGGTTGGTAGATAAATGGGTACCCTAGGTAGCCAAGTGGTTAAGACGCTGTGCTGCTGGTGGGGCGTGTTTCGGATTCCACATTAAACTATAGGTCTAAGGTGGAGTGACAAGCTTGACCTTCGTCAGAATGCACAATTCGGGCGGGAGCAAAACCAAGGTATGATGTAGAATCAAAATAAATGAAACCCACTTATTACGGAGTTACCCTTCAGTTATAAAATATATTTCAAAAATATATTTTAATATATGAGGGTCCCACGTCTTAAGGTACCTAAGCACCAAAATTAAAATTCGTCAGAAATCGCCTCCAAAGTTCAGCAATATTCTGGCAATAGTATCTCTCTTATTAATTGCGCTAGAACGTACATTTTTGGCTAAATTAGAGTTCTAAGTATGCTAATGAAGATGTTGATGAGTTTTTGGAATAGATTTTCATATTTTATATATATTTTTTTTAAATTTTTTGATTTTCTTATTATGCCGAACTTTGGTGAACTTTTGGCTGGCAATAGAGGTGAAAAAAGTAGTTCGCTTCTTAAGGTTTTTAACCATACTTCTAGTGTCGTAAGGTCATTATAACCCAAACCACGCGATAGAGGAAGGGTGAAAATAGTGATATCCATCAAAAACACGTTTTCACCTGTGGTGGAGCTTAGGTACCTTAAGACGCGCGACCCCTCATATATGTTACGCCCAAACATCGAAATCGCTCAGTGAGCGAAAAAACAGCCACAACGCGTTGTGGATGCACCTAAACGACCACACACCGATGTTAGATATTTTTTCGCTTCATGGCCATTCTCAAACAACCACCACGCGTTGTGAACGATTCGGATATGACCACAACGCGTTGTGGACGATTTGAAAATTATTGAATGCCCGGTTAGGTTAATTGAATGCCCGGTTAGGTCAACTGTACGTCCTTGACGATTGGTTAGGTTAAGTTGTGATATTTTCGTTAAAACTAACGAAAATATCACGGCTTAACCTAACCAATCTTCAAGGGCGTACAATTAACCTAACCGGGCACTCAGTTGACCTAACCGGGCACTCAGTTGACCTAATCAGTTGGTTAATTTTTACATTTACGTCCCATTCTAAAGCTGCTTAAAATTAATCGAAACCTACGGGAAAATTGATAAATATACGTCATGTTTATATCATTTCAGTATACGTCGTGTTTAAAATTAATAGAGTTTGATGAAAGACATCGGTGTGTGGTCATTTCAAATCGTCCACAAAGCGTGGTGGTGATATCCAAATCGTTTACAACGCGTTGCGGTTGTTTGAGAACGGCCATGAAGCGAAAAAATATCTAACATCGGTGTGTGGTCACTTAGGTGCATCCACAACGCGTTGTGGCTGTTTTTTTTTTGCTCACTGAGCGATTTCGATGTTTGGGCGTAACACATATATAAAATGTTTCATTAATTAATATTAATTAATATTAATTTAGCGATTTGTTTATTATTAATAAACAAGTCGTTTAATTAATATTTCAGTTTATAAAAATTAAATATACAGATGAATGAATATGAAGCACTGAACACATAAATATATATTTTTTAAGTAAATTAATAAATAAACCTGCATTGGAGATGCCTGAAAGCCTTATTCCTATTTTAAATCGAGTTGGCGTCATATAAATTAGTTAGCCCTTGATAAAAAAAAAAAAATGTATCTAAAATTAATTTTAATTTTGCCCTTTTATTTCTCTATAATAAAATATTTAAAAAGTTTTTCTTTTTCGTTTTTTATATTAAGTTATGGATCACCTGAAGATCAGGGCCCCCAGCCTCAATTACCAAATGATATTTTCGTTAAAACTAACGAAATATAACGACTTAACCTAACCAATCGTCAAAGGCGTACAGTTGACCTAACCGGGCATTCATTTAATTTATATTATATTTGGTACTGTAAAGCAAAAAACAAGATTACATGGGGGGCCCTGATCTTCAGTGATCCTAAGTTATTAGTTATGTTTATTAACTATTTATTTGATTTTTAATCCATTCTATGATACTGATTACTGTACATAATTCGTATAGATCGGACTTTTTTGAATCAATTTGATTGCATTCATAGTAATGTCACACGCTGATACAAAAGAAATTATTTCCCACGAGTTACATTTCGCATAGGAGGATTTTGGGGTCAGGTAGATATAATTTTTAAATTAGAGTTAAGTGAAAATGAAGTCATATTGACCGTATTATTCGATGTTGTCATGACTTCACTTTAGCTTCACTTTAATTAACTTTAAAGAATTATTTTCCGCGAACTGCAGTATGTGACCTCACCTTTTGTTTTGTATCAAATGAGAATCATTCATTTTTTCAGTATAGGTTATTCTTGTCAGTCTCCATGAAGACTTATATTTTATATGAGAATTTACTTTTTTCGAATTTTTGCTGTTACGCCCTTTTCATTTCAACTTTTTCACGTATGAACTTTTGTATAATGTAGGCCTTTATCAGGGCTTTCAGATGGTAAGAATATCGTTTTGACAGTTTACAGTAACTATCCAATTGTATATGAATAATTTTAGTTCCGTCTAGGCCTCACCCTAGATGGAACGGCTTATAGCTAAAGAAAATTTTAGTATTTCCTGAAAGTAGAGGAAATGTATCATAGTTTCTAATTTTCTCATGGTGTTAAAAACAGGAGCTATTGAAGAATAGGGACCCCAGCCTTCTTTAGTTAGACTTAAAGGCTAACTAACGAAAATATCACGACCGTAACCTAACCAATCGTTAGGTTAACTGTACGCCCTTGACGATTGGTTAGGTTAGGTCATGATATTTTCGTTAGTTAGCCTTATAAAGCTAGCTAAAGAAGGCTGGGGTCCCCATTCTTCAATAGCTCCTAAAAAAATATATATTAATTCAAAAGTACCTTATTTTTTAACTTTAAAATTTAAAAAGGTTACCATTTTGCTGGAAGTACCATATTAACCAGCAGATAAGTAACATGTTCTTTTTAAATATTTGTTTTGTTGCACGAGCATTAGGTGCTGTTTGGAAAAAAACAGAAATTTTTTAAAGTTTTTCTGACAACTAAATAAAATGTCATTCGCTTTGCAAAGTCCCAATTTCTTATGATTGAAGCAAATTTTCTTGTCAAAATTGAAGAAGTTAAAATGAATCAGCTTGCTTGCCTACCTTCAACATTAAATTGTGACTTATACAAATTTTATGCAAATTGGACCATTCTAAGTTCTATACGCCGGTGGCGATTTTATCGCCGGTTTATGCGGGAAAGCTATGAGCGCCACATCTAGAGTTCCAAGGGTATATATCGTGTGAATTTGGGACAAATAGGTTTAGTGGGAAATTAATAATAATAATAATATTATTTAACCTCCTTCGCATCATCTAAGGTCATTGACGGAGGGGACCTACAGCTCTACGTGGAATCGGAAACACGAGTCGCTACATAATATGGACGCAAACTACCATCCAACTACTCTCCAGACCCACTGTTGCTCAACTTCGCTGATTGACGGAAAGCAGTGTTGCAACACTGGTCAGTGGTCACGACATAGCCCTGCAAAACCATGAAAAGCAGTATACTCGCTAACGATAATTACGCAGTGGAACAATAAATAAAGGCTTAATTATCTTAATCTACAATATTTGATGTTCAGCCCAATAAAATACCTAAAAAAAAATTATAAGTCAACGCTGAAAAACAACACGAAGTAAAACCATTTGGAAAATCATTTGAAAAAACAAAAAAAAAACCTGGAAAAAACAAAAACGAGCGTCAAGGAACCAATCTATTAAAAATCTTCCTTCGGGATTCAGTCACTCAATTTTTCCGCCTCACACCAGCTCTGTTTTCTTTCTTTTATCTAACCAACAGATTTGATACACGCCTCATCGGATTGATACCTGGCTTCAAACTCGCAGGAATGTTAGGTACAGAATAGGGATTGTCGTTTTGAGTCATTTTGTTTATCCCGGGATTCCGGGATAAAATCTGTCTTCGTCCAGGGATCCCGGGATTTCCCGGGATTTTTATTTTATATGTATTTAAATTTTTTATACTTTTAAAAAGGAATTAATATAAAAATTATAAAGATTTCATCATTTATTTATTTAAACATATTCCATTAGGTAACTATGAGTGTGAAATAACTAGCTTAAAAGACAGTTGAGTGCAACACTGCAACAAGACAGCTATTTGTAAGAAAATCAACACTTGTAAAGAATAATATCCTTGTAAAGAATAAGCATGCTCGTAAAAACACAAAAACAACTAAACATATGAAAATGCAAAACATAGCGCATTTAAAAGAACTAATTTGACTTATAATACGAACGTAGAAAACATAGACAATTCACACTCTTATCACTCAGCCGAGTTCTAAGTTTAGTTATAAACAGTCCTGCAGCTGAAAAAGCTCTTTCCGCTTCGACACTAGTTGGTGGTATAGACTCGAAAGCATTCATTATTTTGATTATGTTAACTGTTTTTTCACCAGTTGCGTCAAATATGTCGAACTCCTTGGAGAAGTTCTTTGCAATTGATTGAGCTTGTGATTGACCGCTGCTAGTGACAAATTCAGTTTGCTTTTTGATTGCACCCTCCAATTTCTGTAATTATTATGTAAGTAATTAGCACCGGGATATCCCGGGATGAACGAAAAAATCCCGGGATATATCCCGCACATAAAATCAACCGGGATCCCGGGATCTCGGGATCCCGGGAAACAATCCCTAGTACAGAACTGTCATTGCCCAATAAAAACGTGTCATTTATTTAGAAGGGTCGGAGTTAGTTGATTTTTAATCCTATGATTGATCTATTCATGTTGCGAATATATTGAACAAGAAAGCATGTTTCAGTGCATTCGATGCTAAATAAATTAGATAAAAATACCCTCATACATATATATATACCCGCAAAGAACAATGAAAAACGATTCCAAGGTCTTGCATGTAGTCAACAGTACACTTTGTCAGGAAATGTAAGGAAAAGGCAAGAAGCCGAAAGTATATATCACTGTAGTAGCGTAAGCAAAATAGTTAAGAGGGATTATAAAAAATTTTGCAGGTACTAATTAAAGCGAAAACGTATTTTAACAAAATGTGGTCCATTTTATACGTTCATGAACTATTACCGAAATTATATATTAAATATATGAACGCACATCCTAGAATGTTCCTTTGAATTATGTCATTATTTTTTTTAACAAGAATTTAGAACCTTCCCAATCAATACTGTGAGTATATTTATATACATAGGATTAAACGATGCATTGGAGTTATTTGCCGTTCCACACGCATATTTATGCTGTTTAATTGCGAGTCTAAAGTTCTCCCAGTTTGGCCTTTATATCCAATCGTGTAGACAGAGCCAGCTGCATTATATGGACTGCTCTTTATTCGACAAGATTTACCAGTATTTTTTTTTATTTTAAGATAGTTAATTAAAATTTCTACTTAAAGACTACGTTAATTTGCGTATTTGCACGTTTGATTGTAAAATTTTATATATATATACAATGTGTATATATATATATATATATCCTTTGGTTACCTTCCGCCCGAATTGTTCATTCTGATGAAGGTCAAGCTTTTCACTCCACCTTAGACCTACAGTTTAACGTAGGCCACACAGGGTACCCATTTATCTACCAACCACTTTCTTTATTGTGTGGAAGGATGAACAGCTGGGTTTTGCTGCGCGCCGGCTGCAGTCACCGGGTCTCGAACCCGGGCCGATGGATTCGTAGTCAGCGACGCTAACCATTACACCACCGAGGCGCATATATATATATATATAATATATAATATATATATATATATATAGGGTGGCGCAAAAGTCAGGAGTCAAAGGAGCCAGAGATAATGGATCTCCCGTTCTATGGCCGCCATTATTTTTAAATAAAAATTACATTTTTAGTTAAAAAAAATGTATAATTTATGCAATGATGATTCTTTGACTCCTGACTTTTGCGTTAGTTCGAGTGGGTGACGCAAGTCAGGACTCAAAGGGTCAACATTGCATAAATTGTAAATTTTTTAACTAAAAAATTTTAAATTATAAATTTTTAAATAAAAAAGTAATTTTCATTTAAAAATAGTGGTGGCCATAGAACGGAAAAGATCCACTCCCTCTGGTTCCTTTGAATCCTGTCTTTTGCGCCACCCTGTGTATATTAGGACAGTGAAGGACACTCACGCAAGCTAATAAAAAACTTAAAGAATTAATAATAATAATAATAATAATAATAATAAACTTCCCTTCCTTACTCCCATTCCCAAAGGTGTCGGGCCGTCTGCCACTCACCCCTATTCCCATCCCTGCAGCGTCCGGCAGACCCATTAAAACCGATGTAGTGCATTCTACCATTATACAACTAACCAGCCAGGCTGATTCCTCAAAGTACTCCCCGTTCACATCATTGTGCATCTGGCATATAGAGGGAAGAGATAGGCCCCCTTGGCCCTTCGGTAAAAGTCTGTCAGTAGTTGGCCGGACGCCAAGATAGAAGGTAACCAGTTTGTATTTCAGCAGTGTTCTGTTGTCTGTTTTTATGTTTTTAACCTTTGGAGGGGAATACTGGTGGTAAGATATACCGTCGCCTGCGCAAGTATTCAGAGATGATGCATGAGTAAATGAAATGTGCATGACCAGGTGGCCAGATCACGTTCAGAGACACTCCACGAAGTGATCGGCCCTCGACTACAACGACTGAAAAGAACGAGGCGATGAATTTGTTAAAGCAGATCGGCGCATAAACGATCCACGAAGTAAGCTCCATTTTTGGAATAGGTACCACAAAATCGCTACAAAGTACTCGTAGATACCCAAGAATCTGAGTTCTGATCAGAAAATCTTCCGTATGCAGGCATGCCAAGAACTGTTATAGCTATACACAGAGCTGGGAGATAGGTTTCTCGACAGAATTGTGACAGAAGAAGAAGACGTGATTGCCATTCCTTCTCCTTGAAACGAAGGAACAGTCAAAGGAATGGCAGCATTCCTCATCTCATCGACAGAAAAGTTCAGATATCAAGGGTCCACATAAAGGATCATGCTTACATTTTTTGGGAGAAAAAAGGTCCAGTACTGATGGAACCAAAACACAACGATTAATGCGGAACGATATTGCTAGGCATGACACAAACTCAAGAAGAACTGTGTGACCCGAAATGATGGACAGCAATGTGTGCGCGTCGTTGCGTGCAATGCTCGTCAAATTCGACATTCGAGGCTGCACAGCTCATCACCCGTTTTTCGGTGGACTGCAATCACCCCACCATCTTGTGGTACGAGTTAAAAACCTTGTACCCCCTGATTTTCAATTACTTAAACTAATGAAGACAACATTTTCGAGGAATGCTGCAACCCAGTGGCTTCGTGAACAAGATACAGACTTCTACCGGAGTGGGTCTACTCCTTCCCCTCCAAATGGTAGAAGTGCATCAGTATGAACCAGGAGTATTTTGAGGCTGCTTATATGTACCAATTTTAATTTACATCCAATCATTAGCATTTTTTAAAATGAAGTGAGCGAATATATATATATAATATATATATATATATATATATATCTATATATATATATATATTATATATATATATATATATTACGGTTAGTATTGAGTGGGTTCCTCATGTGGACATAGACAAGTTTTTGTTCTCTTCTCTGCTGCTTATTGTATATAATAATGGCTTAATTATTTACTTAATAAGGTAAACGCAGGAAGTTGTATACGTAGATAACATGAGGATAAATAACTCTGCCGATAATATAATATCAATAAGTTCCTCTGTTGAAGGTCTGGATGATCTTATAGCAATCTGCGGATCTAATTCTCAGTGTTATAAGATCATGATATTGACATTTTAATGTCGCTAAAACTTAGGTTATGCATTTTCATCTCATACCCTCTAATGAGTGAGCTAATATTATTTTTGAAATGGAGGTGAACCAATAGAGCAAGTACAAGAATTTAATTATCTGGGTCAGATTATCACTAGCTCCTTGAGTGATGGTTCAGACATAAGGAAACAATATCGAAGTTTTTGTGCTAAGTCAAAGATGACTACAATGAACCTCAGATTCTGTACAAGCGGAGTTAAAGACACTGTTTCGTACTTTCTGCATTAATATATCTGGGCAGCAGCTTTGAGTTAATTATATAAAAGGGTCTGGCAGAATTTCCAATTTGCTTTAAAACAGATCTTTTAGACTGCTGCATAAGTTACCGCCAAGATACTTAGATTCTCGAATGTTTACTAACACAGTGTCTTGAGCTTTCCGGAGGTAACAAGAATGCAAAACGCTGCCATTCCAGTTATCCAATCTATTCATTCAGTCATTCCTATTGTCATTCCTACTGCCACTACCATAGTAATTAAGTTCCCATTTTATAATTAACTACCTAAAATGCTAATTTCATTAAGCACTTTTACTTTCACAATTTATCCTTTTTTTATTAAGCATCATTTATTTTCTACTAAATCGTCCATTCTCGATAGTACGTGGACAAATCTTTTTTTTTTTCCCCGACTAGCACTTCGCGGACAGCTTTTCTAAAGGCTATAACCTTTTTTAGAAGGAACTACAGTACATGCGCTTTACACCAAAAGATAGAGGATGTCGTGGCGAATATTTTGATGTAAACATCGAACATATTCGTTCACTACAAAAATGTTGAGAGCAAAGTTTGTGGTCAAAATGTTGTTCAGCTGAGTAAGCCGTTCGTCCGCGTGACGCTGGGCGGAGTTTATTCTTCGAGAGTTTTAAGCTCCGCCCAACGGAGCTATTTTACAATTTGTGAGATTTGTAGTACAAATAATGAATAATTTTGTACGTGTAGTCAGACCACGCTTGTACAAAATTTTATATTCTTTTCGTAAAACTGAGGAAAAGCAAGTCAGTCCATAAATTTACAAAAATACCGCAGCCATAAAAATACTGAGTTTCACATCCAAAGACAGTGAAACCAAATTTGTGAAGCTGCACTCAAAATGTAAGTAGTTCGTGAACTTAAAATAAATGTTAAGTTTTCACTGTCTTAAAAGCTTCTGTTCGAAAGATAATTTTGTGCAAAATTTGTATTTAAAACAAAAAGGCGTTGCTTAAAAATCATAGACTAGTCGGAAAAATGGGTCCTGCAAAAAGCAATTCTTTTTGTGTGCATAATAATACACCGTAAAAAGAATAGGACAAGAACCAAAATATGTATACTGCCTGCTGTTTATATATAATACACACTTTTTATTCTTTCTTTCTTAGAGGTGCCGCTAAATATGTTTTGTTTTTATAACTTTGAATTTTTAACGCCAAATGTTTTTGTGTTATTCTTGTCCTGTTCTTTTTAAAGTTTATTATACTGTATTATGCGCGCAAAAAAGATTTGCTTTTCCGCAGGACATATTTTTCAGACTTACAATATATAGTTCCATTATTTCAAATGCTGTATCACTTGTAAACTGCCTTCAGTAATTGAACGCTGTAATTACAGTGTGTCCGTAAAGTCATGGTGGGATTTTAAATAGCTATATTATTGCAACGAAACATGATAATGAGATGAAACAATGCCAAATTGAAGAACAACTCTCAAAGTTGTATCTTGTTGTTGTTGTTGTTGTTTAGCCGATCAGCCCACCCTGATCGAGCAAGCCGGCGGCACGCAGGTAACCGATCGCCCTCTCCGGAGTGGACCAGAGGTTCAGCGCACTAGTGATGTTGTGTTGTGTTCGTTGTTGTGCTAGAGCGGTACAGTCCGTCATAATGTGTTCAATTGTTTGTGGTGTGTCTTGGCACAGGTGGCAGGTGTCGTCTATGGAGTTGTCTAGTCTGTGTTTATATGTCCATAAGTTGGGTGATGTCCACATCGGAATCGTGCTAAGTTAACTCGATCCGATCTGCTCAGGCTGATCTCTGACCTGTTAATGGGCGGCGGCTTCGCACCTAGGACCGCATTCGGACCGAGTCGTGTCAGTGCTTTGTGGGTTAGGTGTGTGTGTATGTGTTTTCTGTACTGTGTGATGTCTGTGGGGCGTGGTATGGAATGGAGTATTTGTTATAATATCTCTCTGGTGTTACCTTAATGGTGCGAGGTGTTGGTGCATGATTGTACATGTAGTGGCAAGGGTGTTGTGGGTTAGTTGTCGCTGCTGCCATGAATTGTGTTCCCCTCATGTCTAAATGTTCCCTAACTTTTAGTATTTTTGTTTCTGTGTGCAGGTGTTCTATTGGTGTTGTTTGAGTGCATCCTGTAATGATACGAAGTGCGTTGTTTTATATTGTTTGTAAGGTGTTTATGTGTGTGTTTGAGATAATGGGTGCCCAGCATGGGCTAGCATAGTCCATAACTGAGCGAATATATTGTTTGTAGATGAGTGATGTTGTTTCCTGCTGGTGTCCAAAGTTTGTGCCTGTTAGTACCCTAAGCGTGTTAAGTCTTGACGTACATTTGTTTTTAATGTCCTGAATGTGGTTTGCAAAAGATAATGATGTGTTGTATGTGACACCTAGTATTTTGGTTCTGTGAGTGTGTGGAATGTTGATGTTGTTTAGTGTAAGTTGTGGAATTACCTGGTGTTCTTTTGTGTTGCTTGTAAGCAAGGTGATGGTTGATTTTGTGGGCGCTACTTTGAGTCTATTGTGTGTGAGCCAGTCTTGTATACTGTTTATGTATGTTTGTAGGTTGTTGTTGTTGTTGTTTAGCCGATCAGCCCACCCTGATCGAGCAAGCCGGCGGCACGCAGGTAACCGATCGCCCTCTCCGGAGTGGACCAGAGGTTCAGCGCACTAGTGATGTTGTGTTGTGTTCGTTGTTGTGCTAGAGCGGTACAGTCCGTCATAATGTGTTCAATTGTTTGTGGTGTGTCTTGGCACAGGTGGCAGGTGTCGTCTATGGAGTTGTCTAGTCTGTGTTTATATGTCCGTAAGTTTGGGTGATGTCCACATCGGAATCGTGCTAAGTTAACTCGATCCGATCTGCTCAGGCTGATCTCTGACCTGTTAATGGGTGGCGGCTTCGCACCTAGGACCGCATTCGGACCGAGTCGTGTCAGTGCTTTGTGGGTTAGGTGTGTGTGTATGTGTTTTCTGTACTGTGTGATGTCTGTGGGGCGTGGTATGGAATGGAGTATTTCGTTATAATATCTCTCTGGTGTTACCTTAATGGTGCGAGGTGTTGGTGCATGATTGTACATGTAGTGGCAAGGGTGTTGTGGGTTAGTTGTCGCTGCTGCCATGAATTGTGTTCCCCTCATGTCTAAATGTTCCCTAACTTTTAGTATTTTTGTTTCTGTGTGCAGGTGTTCTATTGGTGTTGTTTGAGTGCATCCTGTAATGATACGAAGTGCGTTGTTTTGTATTGTTTGTAAGGTGTTTATGTGTGTGTTTGAGATAATGGGTGCCCAGCATGGGCTAGCATAGTCCATAACTGAGCGAATATATTGTTTGTATATGAGTGATGTTGTTTCCTGCTGGTGTCCAAAGTTTGTGCCTGTTAGTACCCTAAGCGTGTTAAGTCTTGACGTACATTTGGTTTTAATGTCCTGAATGTGGTTTGCAAAAGATAATGATGTGTTGTATGTGACACCAAGTATTTTGGTTCTGTGAGTGTGTGGAATGTTGATGTTGTTTAGTGTAAGCTGTGGAATTACCTGGTGTTCTTTTGTGTTGCTTGTAAGCAAGGTGATGGTTGATTTTGTGGGCGCTACTTTGAGTCTATTGTGTGAGCCAGTCTTGTATACTGTTTATGTATGTTTGTAGGTTATTTGTAGCGGTGTCGATGTTGTTGTGGGTGGATGTTAGAGTGATATCATCTGCATATGATGATAAGGTAAGCTTGTTATCTATGGGTGTTGGAATGTCATGCATGTATAAGTTGAAGAGTGTTGGTGAGAGAACAGAGCCTTGAGGGACCCCGTTCGGAAAAAGCTTGTTTTTGGATGACTTGCCATTAAATGTGACATGTGAGTATCTTCCTGAGAGATAGTTGCTCAGCCACATTTTGGTGTTATTGTGCATGTTTGTGTTGAGTATTTTGTTTATGAGAGGGAAGCGTGGGATAGCATCAAATGCTTTACTAATGTCTATTGTTGCTAATAGTGTACGTTGAGCTGGTCTTCTGGAGTTGATGCCATCCATGATGTGCTGCGTGAGGTTAGTGAGTAATGTCGTGGTTGAGTGGTGAGGTCTGAATCCATGTTAAGTAGGCGATAGTGGTATGTGTGGGTTGGTGATTTGTAAGATTAGTCTTTCTGTTACTTTGGAAGGTGTGCATAGTAAAGTAATGGGTCTATAGGAAGCTGGTCCTGTTGGATTTTTGTTTGGTTTGAGTAGTGTAATAATTTTACCTTGTTTCCATATGTCAGGAATAATACAGTGTTGGTATGAATATGTGCTGATATTTGTGAGAGCTAATATTCCTTGTGGGCCCAAGTGTTTAAGGTGTATGTTAGATATGTTGTCTGGTCCAGTAGCCTTCGAATTCTTAATGTTTTTGATGATCTTGGTGGTCTGGTCTGTATTGAAGGGTGTAATGGTCATGTCGAGTCTGTAGGTTTTCTTGTGTCTGGCTTTGTCTGTCTGCATGTTTCTGGTTGTTGTCTCTGTTTAAGTGACTTATCTTTGCGTAGTGATTAACTAGAATGTTAGCTTGTTGTGTGTATGTTGGGATATTATTTTGGCTGCGACAGATAGCCGCGTGTGAGGTGTGAATGCCGCTGTTAGAGTGGGTAATGCTGTTTATAGTCTTGTATAGCCTGTATGTATCTGTGGAGTGGTTTAGTGTTGTTATGAATTCCCTGAATGTTTCTGTTTGTTTTTCTTTGAGTGTGTTGTTTATTTCTGTGTTGAGCTGTTGTATCTGCTGTTTTATGGCTTCTGTGTGTGGTGTTTGTGTGTTATATTTGAGGTTGTTACGTTGCCTTATGAGGTGGGCTATTTCTCTAGTGTAATTTGGGTTGTATTTCCTAATGTTGCCCTTGGGTATGTATTTGTTTGCATTATTGATAATCTGATTAAATGTCTTGAGTGTTGTATCGATGTTTATGATGGGTTGTATCTTGTAGTTAGTCTAGGCTAAGCTTAACCTTTATCTCGTAGTTAGTCTAGGCTGTCCACATGCCTATGTTGAACATGAGCGTAATAGCCCGAAAGTTAATGTGTGGTGTGCTCTAGCACGAGATCGAGTGATTGGCCCATTTTTCTTCGCGGAACCCACTGTGACGTCATACCTCGCTATGTTGGAACATTTTGCAGTACCCCAATTTATTGACAATAATGTCATCTTTCAGCAAGATGGTGCTCCTCCGCACTATGCCAACGTTGTTCGAGAATTCCTTAATGAAAAATTTCCACAGACATAGATAGGAAGAGGAGGATGGAAGCCATGGCCTCCACGCTCTCCGGACCTAACACCTTTGGACTTTTATTTGTGGGGTTACGTCAAGCAAAGCGTGTACAGTGTACCCATTAGGGATATTCATCACTTGCACGAGCGAATCACGGAAGCTATCGCATCCGTCACTCCTGATGTTCTTGGGCGTGTGTGGCTGGAATTGAATCACCGCCTAGATGTCTGCAGGGCTACCAGAGGAGCCCATATCGAACTACGTTAAATAAAGTTATTCTTTTAGAGTTGTTCTTCAATTTGCCTTTTTTTCATCTCATTATCTTGTTTCGTTGCAATAATATAGCTATTTAAAATCCCACCACGACTTTACGGACACACTGTATTATAATTTTAAATGATAATAATTTTAATGTTCCAACCATTTACGGCTACTGTATTTCTACGCGAAACTAACCGTCAGTTCCTGCTAAGAACAGCATGACTGAGAAGGAAGACAATGCGCTTTTCTGAAATGGTTAGTAATTTATAGTGTTAAATTATAAGTGGGTCTTTTGATTAACTGTTAATTTAACTGAGAGAGAGAGAGAGAGAGAGAGAGAGAGAGAGAGAGAGAGAGTAATACAGAATGGACTTGCATTATTGTAATTATGCTATTCTCCTTTATTTTACAATTACACTTTTTATTATTTTTCAATACAATTCATTACATTTTACACCAATAAGAACAGAAAAGAATCTGGTTATAAATTGCCGGGCGAATGCATGGGCACTCATAGAGCCCTTCTACGTATAGGCGTTCTGCTATTGGCTAAAAAAAAAAAAAAAACGTAATTGTAACCTTTTACATGACTGCTTGCTTACCTTTCAAAAGTTTCTCCGTTCTATTTCCCTAAATAACCGTTTTACACAATGATCATTGTGTAACATTTTAATTAACGATCAGTTAACTAATAATAATATAATCATATTAAATCCCGTTTATTACACTCTCCTCACCGTTTATTAAAATAAATTTTCAAACACGTAAACATATTCTTTAACAAAAGTTAAGATTAGCTTTCCATATTAGTAATAAGTCAGAGAAGAAGTCAGCCGTCAAAAAGTGAGCTTTTCAGCTTAAACCGTTGCATGACAATTATTCAAAACAATTTTTTCAATCTATGTAAATATCTGTATCAAATAACATTTTAAATCAATAAAGCAAAATATTTGTAAGAAATAGCGCCTTGTTTTCCCTGAGGTAGCGAAGAACCGCTCGCTCCATCAAAGGGCCAAAGAAAATGTAAAAACGTTACCAGCGTTCTAAAGCAAACCATATTTAGTCATCAATTAAACCTTAAACCTTAACTTCACGAGTATCATCAAATTACAGTTGGTAAAATTTAAAAATATTCAGTAATAGAAATTAAGAAAAAATACCAAAAAATTAAAGCAATACAAATTCCGACTCATAACGCTAGACTAAGCGGCAAAGAATTCTATAAATTCATGAACACAGCTACGATAACAACTTTCTCCTACATGCTCTAGCACAACATAGAACACAACACAACATCACTAGTGCGCTGAACCTCTGGTCCACTCCGGAGAGGGCGACCGGTTACCTGCGTGCCGCCGGCTTGCTCGATCAGGGTGGGCTGATCGGCTAACCAACAACAACAACAACAACTTTCTCTTACAACACGAGACACGGCATGGACTGCAAATCACACTAAGTCCGCGTAATGTAACGCCACAGCACCAGACATACTTTACAATTTATATAATAAAAGCATTCTCCAAAATCAAAATATTACCCAAAACATGCGAAATTGAGAAAAAAAAAACTATTAAAAGTAGACCTCGAAATATATAACGAAACGAAAGTTAAGAGCCCCATCGGGGTATTTATGAAAAAAAAATAACCAAATCACCGTTAAATTATAGCAGACGGGCTTACGCAAACCAATTTCCCAACGTTATAAAATTTCTTTCTATCACACTTCAGTTCCTACCATTTCAACGTCCAAATAAACATTTTTCACAATTTATTTTTGTACAACATACAAAATCTTGTATGTATTTACTTACAAGCATTCAAGCGTAGCATTCGAGTGCCGATAAATACAAAATTTACGTTATACAAGCGTATAATTGCGACACAATAGAAGTAAATTCAGTATGGCCTATACTGTGTTATTTCCAAATATCCTGATTTTATCCTAACGATCTTGCTTTTTACTAAATTTTGCTTCGGCTGAAAAATTTTAATTATGCGTGAGACTTTTGATTAACTGTTAATTTAACTACGAGAGAGAGAGAGAGAGAGAGAGAGAGAGAGAGAGAGAGAGAGAGAGAGAATGGACTTACGTACATCATTGTAGTTACATTATCTGGCCTTTATTTTGCAGTTACAATTTTTATTATTGCTTAATACAATTTATTACATCTTGCACTTATAACAACAGGAAAGAATCTGGTTATAAATTGTGAAGTTAAGTAACGCTCGTAGGGCGCTTTTATAGGCGTTTTGCTATTGGCTAAAAGAAGCCGTAACTGTAAGCCCTGACATGATTAGTTTTAAGCCTAACGAGGTCTCTCTTTCGCTAAAAAGTTTTATATAACGATCATTTTATAACATCTTAATTAACAATTATTAATAATCATATTAAAAATAACTTTATTGAATTCCGTTTATTGCAACGCGCTTTACGGGGTTAAATCTACTATTTAGGTATAAGTATAAACCTATACCTAAATAATAAATTAAAATGAACTTACAGACTACGACATATTAATTTAAAAACTACATTTTGGCTAATATGGAGGTCATAAAATCGAGTCTGGGATGGAACTTTGTGATTTCAAACTTCCTTGGCGGATCGTGATTTAGATTTTGCGTTGACCTGTATGTCGAAGGTGGGGCAACAACCCTGACCTAAGACCTTAATTTCCCCAATGCGAGAGAAAGTGAAAACAAAGTTCGTTAGATTATTTTTATATGGATATTAAACTCCTTTAAAGAATTATAATGAATCTCTGTATCTTTGAAACGCATATTGACAATACTCTTAAAACAAGAAGATAAATGTAACAGTTAATTCGTATATACAAACATAAATACATACATACATACAAAACGTACATGTACATACTGCATGTGCAAAGTTTCAAACTATATAATAATAATAATAAAATAATAATAATAATTTTTTCCTTTCATTTGGAAAAGGGTCATGATTAATTACAGTTTTGGTATTTAAGACTTGAGGATAATCAGTAACTTTGGAATTTTTTATATTGTATTTTAATTGCTTCAAGAAAGCTGAGTAAGATATTACCATTAACAAATCTTAAATCATTTCACAAATTATTCCATAATTCTACCGTTAACTAATAATAATAATAATAATAATAATAATAAACGTAATAAAATTAATAAAGAAAGTATACTGCAATCAGACATAAATATATATATTTCATTATTAAATACACAAACTTGATTTCAATGATGATTTATATACTGTAATTTGATATAGCTGTAGGAGTCGCAGTTACGTGACCAATATAACATAGTGTTCACACTAAATATTTTCCTAAAGTTTCTGTTCCAAAACTACATATTTTCTCTGAATTCCATTGACAGTATGAAATTCTCTGCAACGAACATTCCTCGTTGTTGGTGGTTTTTCACAAATTCCTCGTTCAATTTTACTGTAAATTGAAGGTATGAGGAACAAATTTCGAAACAGTTTCATAGTATATATTGGTGAAAATTAAGCAAGTCTCCTTACAGCGTGTAATGACTCGAAATAAATCTAGTTTGTGTTTTACCAACACAAAGTAATTCTAGTTTTATGGAATTCTGGCAAATAAATAATAAAAGATTAGCGAGTTTTAAAAGAGAATTTGAAAGAAGAGAGTTTTAAAAGAGAATTTGAAAGAAGAGAGTTTTAAAAGAGAATTTGAAAGAAGAGAGTTTTAAAAGAGAATTTGAAAGAAGAGAGTTTTAAAAGAGAATTTGAAAGAAGAGAGTTTTAAAAGAGAATTTGAAAGAAGATAGTTTTAAAAGAGAATTTGAAAGAAGAGAGTTTTAAAAGAGAATTTGAAAGAAGAGAGTTTTAAAGAGAATTTGAAAGAAGAGAGTTTTAAAAGAGAATTTGAAAGAAGAGAGTTTTAAAAGAGAATTTGAAAGCAGAGAGTTTTAAAAGAGAATTTGAAAGCAGAGAGTTTTAAAAGAGAAAAAAAACGCTAGAATAAACGTTTTCTCTAACTGTTGTCGAGAAATATTGTATTTGATTTTGCTGTCTTAGAAATTTCTAATCGTAGACTTTGTAAATGCAGGTTAAATATATGATAGTAAGGTTTTGGGTTAGTTTAGGTTATTTAACGGTAAGTTACGTAAAGTTAGGTTAAATTAGGTTAGATTCTATCAAATTTTGTTAGGTTAAATTAGATAATTTTTTTCGTCGTCTTTGTTAGGTCCAAACACTTTGGTTGAGAAATTTTGCATGCGAGAAGAATTCCGAGAATTTGCCCTATTGATCAAACGTTTTGTTTGAAAAGGCCACAGCGCCAAGGATTTGGACTTGAGGATTTCATTAAGCTCAGCAAAGCCAGCGTAAAAGCTCAACGCAAAAAAAAATCCATTTCTAAAGGAACAGACATTCCACGAACGTAGTTCTTGGAAGGTTTGTTCCATGTTCCAAGTGCAGCGTGAGAAAGGGTCAGCTGGATCAATAAATTTAACGCAGCTTCTCATTTGCAAGCCATTATTTATAGTGATCAGATGAAAAAGTGATGCGTTCCTTTGATATACAGGGTATCTCAGAAGTCGCGCACCATAGGCTTTATTCAGAATTACGAGGTTTACGAGTCGAAATGGTTTATAAGTGATGTTTAATTACAATATATGTTCGATGATGTTCGAATAATAAAATTAATAGTATGTACAGTTAATCAAAAAACTATATTAAAATAATTAAATTGAATAACGCTACATTAGCCAATGGTACGCGACTTCTGAGACACTATTGGCTAATGTAGCGTCATTCAATTCAATTATTTTAAGATAGCTTTTTGATTAACTGTACATACTATTAATTTTATTATTCGAACATTATCGAACGTATATTGTAATTAAACATCACTTACAAACCATTTCGACTCGTAAACCTCGTAAATCTGAATAAAGCCTATAGTGCGCGACTTCTGAGACACCCTGTGTATGTATATATATATATATATATATTTTTTTTTTTTTTATTTTTTTACCCGCCGTGACAAGGAAGGTGTACATATTAAAATTAAATGTGTATTTCTTCATTTTCTTTTAATTAATTATGATTGCAAAATATATAAAACTTTAAATTCTAATCACACTAAAAGTATTTCTCCTTTGATTTAGCCAAGTTATGTTAGATTTTGGGTGAAGAGGTCGCAGACATTGGAAGGTTTCTGAAAATGGATAGTTATGCTAGGCGCGTAAACCACTGGTTGCGACAACATTTCCGCAATCGAGCAAACGACTTCCTTTCTGGCCGATCTGTAGCCGCGATTGTAGATGATCACTGTTCTTCTCCTAGAGCTATTAATAGTGGTGTTCCTGGGGGCTCTGTCCTGTCACTCATTCTTTTCCTTTTATTTATCAATAATCTATTAAGTCGCACTTCCTGTCCTATCCACTCCTCTGCTGATGATTCCACACTTCACTTCTTCACCCGCTTCACAAAGCTTCTCTCTCAACAGTCACTCCATGATTCGCGTAGGACGGCTATGGTACACCTGACCTCTGATCTTTCTACTATTTCTGATTGGGGCAGAGAAAACCTTGTGGCTTTCAGTGCCTTAAAAACTCAGTTCTTTCATCTCTCTATTCGTCACAATCCTCCACGCGACTATCCCCTTACCTTCAACAATACACAACTCAATCCTTCTTCTTCTTCCCTTAACATTCTTGAGGTTTCCTTTTCTCGTGATCTTTTCTGGAAAGATCACATATACTATCTTTCTAAAACAGTTTCTAAGAGTTTAGGTGTGCTGTACCGGCTCCGCAGTTTCTTCACCCCTACTCAGTTGCTGTCTCTGTACAGGGGTCTTGTCCACCCCTGTATGGAGTACGTTTCTCATATGTGGGGTGGCTCAACCCACACAGCTGTACTTGACCGGGTGTAATCAAAGGCTCTTCGTCTCATCAATTTCCCGCCTCTTATTGACTGTTGCCTCACTTTCTCTTTACTCTCATTATTATAACGGGCACTGCTCTTCTGAACTCGCTAGCTGTATGCCTCCTTCTTTAAGGAGAGCACTCAGTACCAAACTTTCGACACACTCATTCCTTTTCTGTCGAACTATCTAAAGCAAGAGTTAATCAGTATTCCCAGTTTTCATCTACTCAACCGATCGACTGTGGCACAATCTTTCTCAATCCATCTTCTCCCTGTCTATGACCTTTTAATCTTTCAAACGCAGAGTGTCCAGGCACCTCCAAGACCTTGGGCCTTGATTTTGGCTCTCTTCTTCCTCTATGGAATGGGCGTTTCAGCGGGTGTTCGTCCCTGGTCACTCCTTCCTGCATAAAAACATGGGTGCGGTTGTAGAATCCCTTGGCCCGCTCGTAGCCCGGATTTGACCCATTGTGACTTCATGTGGGGAATATGTGGGAAGCAGTTTTTGCGACTCCTTCCAACAGTCTGGCGCGAGTAAAGAACAAAATTAATGATGAGATGAGTAACATTCCTGTAGACATGAGCGGGAATAGTATTTAATCAGTGTTTGCGAGTGTGTATTGCAAACGATGATAGTCATGTTAAATGATAATTTTTTGCTTCCTGTTATAAAATATAAAAATGATATGCTTGAATTTTTCACTGTTTGCATTTCACTGAAAATCACAGTTACTAAAGTTTGTTACGACATAGCCTGTACATAGCTATGGCGAAAAGTTTGTAGAATTCTTTAACCCTTTGAAGCCCGATTTAAGCAAACTATTTTCACGAGAATCAACCACAAATGAAAACACGAAACATGTTTTTACAAAAAAAAAAAGTTGTTAAAGTTTGAGGATAAATTCGTTATGACTCTACGAATAAACAGGACTCTAAATGACCCTAAATGACCCTCCTTACAACATTTATTTCTACAACCCTAAAACTACACATCCTTCTTACAACATTTATTTCTGCAACTATAGAATTGTGTGTACTTACTTACCTTGAAAAATAATATTCTGTGCAGCGCTCTCCTGTTCCTGTCAAACCGACGCTGCCTTGTTCACAACAAAATCTGCAGGGAAAAGAGCTAAACCACAGAGAGTTTACCAGGGTTGCACTCCAATAGTTAATTTTTCAGGACAAATGACGTGTAAGTCAAAATTGAGTCAATGGGAAAAATTCTACGAGTTACGTACAAAACACTATTATGGGTCCATGTAGACCCGGTGAGCCGGAAAGGGTTAAAATGAAATATACATTAACAGAAATTACCTTCGAGCATCATTGAGATATTTTGGTAGCACTTTCTCGAGATATGTGAGTGTCCCTTAAAAAGATTTGGTGTAATTTTCATGAATTATAATTGTTGTATTATATTTAATGTCATATTTTTTCAATTTTTGGCAGTTTTTTGATAAGTATGTTTAGGTAATATGGAATTCACTACGTCAACGGAATGTCGTTACTCAAAAGATGCATGTCTCATTTAACTTTATGAGATAAACTTAAAATTTTGGGGGTGATACAAAACTTTTCGTCTTTCTTTCCTCATATCTTTATTTTTACCCCTTTCCATTCTCCTCGCCTTTATGCAACTTTCTTTCTTTGGTTTTTATTACGTCATAACTGACATTGCTTTCCAACGCATCACTAATTTTGCTGTAATGTTTTGTTAGTTGTGATAGGCATGATTTTCCTGGTCGGAATCCATTTTGGTTCTTATTAGATCTTTCTTTTTTCTCACAAACTCTTAATGTTTTCTCTAAATATTCTTTTAAATATTTTGGTGAGATGTCACCGGTCTGTAGGTTTTTGCTTGAAACCTATCTTCTTTATATATATATATATATATTATATATATATATAGGAACAATATTTGCTCTCTTCGGAAGGGGAGATGAACATGTTTGCCAAAAAATATTTATATACCAACCATTTTTTTTATGAAATTTTTATCATTTTTCCGCCGTTATAAGACTCGAAATTTGGCTTACATTTGTCTAGAATTACTCTAAAAGGTTTGTTTAATGTTAGCGATTTCTTTTCTTTTCAGAAAGTTTCACTTTCACCCCCTCTCCCCACTCCCTGTGAATTTTTAAGATATGTACAGTACTTGAAAGAAAAGTTGGTACGTCTCTTCTTAAGATTTTTCGGAACTATTGAAGAATAGGGACCCCAGCCTTCTTTAGTTAGCTTTATAAGGCTAACTAACGAAAATATCATGACCTAACCTAACCAATCGTCAAGGGCGTACAGTTAACCTAACGATTGGTTAGGTTAGGTCGTGATATTTTCGTTAGTTAGCCTTATAAGCCTAACTAAAGAAGGCTGGGGTCCCTATTCTTTAGTAGCTCCGATTTTTCGCTACAAGCCGATAAAAACATTAATTTTATTTGTGATTTTTGACTAATATTGGTTTGACCTTCAAAATTCGAAAAAATTTGACCCAGGTCCACCTTAAACCCCAGAACTTATTTTCCTTTCTATGTCTTTTTTTTTATTTCATTGTTCGAAGTCTCATTCAATGTCTTATTTATCCTGCAAGTCTAAAGAACATCGTACTGTTAGTTATTTTTTTATGGACATCTGAATAATCTGCTATTTTCATTATTTCGATTTTGAGAAAATTGGACATGAAAGTTCAATTGTCCGTAAAATGCTTTCCAGCCATTAGATCTTGTTGAAAATTTGTAGGAAGTAAGTTGATTATATGTAATGTATATCCAGATTTACTGTTTTATTTTATTTTATTTTTTAAACTACTCGAATTACACCTTTTCACTCTCAAATTAAACAACTGAATTTCAAATTAAAATAAATGAATTTCAAATTAAAAGAAATGAATCTCAAATTAAAACAACTGAACTATGATTTAAATTATATGAACTTTAATTTAAATCAGATGAACTTTTATTTAAAACAAATGAATATCAATTTAAAATATATGAAATTCATATTAAAATAACTAATGTGAGGTTAAAAAAAATTACGTTTGATGTAAAACATTATATTTTGTTCAAGTAATGATATTTTCAGATTCATTCAAGATTTTCTACAAGAGAAAATAAATATTTGAACGTCATTTCTTGTATCTTAGTACATGTAACTGTATAAATAAAGCAACACAGGATAAAGTAACGTACAGCTATTCCGTGTATGTTAGTACACATACTGTAGTTATACAAGAGAAAACAAAAGTTACATGTTACTAACATACACGGAATAGCTGTACGTTACTTTATCCTGTGTTGCTTTATTTATACAGTTACATGTACTAAGATACAAGAAATGACGTTCAAATATTTATTTTCTCTTGTAGAAAATCTTGATTGAATCTGGAAATATCATTACTTTGAACAAAATATAATGTTTTACATCAAACGTAATTTTTTTTAACCTCACATTAGTTATTTTAATATGAATTTCATATATTTTAAATTGATATTCATTTGTTTTAAATGAAAGTTCATCTGATTTAAATTAAAGTTCATATAATTTAAATCATAGTCCAGTTGTTTTAATTTGAGATTCATTTCTTTTAATTTGAAATTCATTTATTTTAATTTGAAATTCAGTTGTTTTAATTTGAGAATGAAAAGGTGTAGATGTTCCAAAAGTCTGAATCTCGTAGGCTTTTTTAAAATAAATTTAAAAATTTGAACCTCCATAAAAGTTTTTCTATGGAACCGATTGCATTTATATTTAACATAAATAATACATGTTATAGACAAAAGTAATGCTGAAAGTTTGAAGCAAATCGTGGTTCATAAATAGGGCCCCTATATGCGCGTACACACACACACACACACACGCACACATTTCTTACTTTTCTTGTTTATTTCTTAAAAAATTACACATATCAACGTAAATTAGTCTTTTTCAAAGTGTTTCGAATATAACTAACAGAAACGCACATAATTTTAGAAAAATTTTGAACTTTGAAAAGTGATGGTGCCAAAACCCGCCTAAAAAAATTACATCCGTCTGTAATACAGCTAAATTTCACTATTTTCTGGCAAAAATATATGCAAACGAACTATATTTTTAAATCTATGGGAGTTTTTTTTACTAGGAAATGCACTATGTTTCATCAATTTTTGAACACCGAAAAAAAAAAAATGTTCATCTCCCCTTCAAGATGCCTGGTACGTCTCCTACGATACATAGTACGTAGGAGACCTACCAGGCATCTTGAAGGGTAGATGAACATGTTTTTTTCGGTGTTTAAAACTTGATGAAACATAGTACATTTCCAAGTAAAAAAACTCTCATAGATTTAAAAATATAGTTAGTTTGCATATATTTTTGCCAGAAAATAATTAAATTTAGCTGTATTACAGACGGATGTAATTTTTTTAGGCGGGCTTTCTAAAATTATGTGCGTTTCTGTTTCTGTTAGTTCTGTATTAGATGTTTTCCACATCTAGCATAGAAGCGATGATATTCCATTCTTACATTTTTAATCAGTGTAGCATTCCATTTGTCCGGACCTGCTACTGAATGTGATTTCAATTGTCTCACAGCCTCTGCTGTATCGTCTGGTGTAAAATCAAAATCTGTTATGTGATTCTGTTAAGTGATTCCTCTTCAAAATATGAATTACCCTTATTTATTGTTTAGTCTGTTTTGGAGAATACTAAAAAGCCAATTTACTGTGATTTCCAAATATTTCAGATATTTCTTTTAGGTCATTAGTTAATGCATTATTTTTTTCCTTTAAATTGGCCCGAAATTTCCGTGATTCAATGTTTTCCTTTTATGCAGTTATAGAAATAATTTGATGACTTTTCCTTGATTGCTTCTACAACGTTCTTCACTCTATGTTTTCAGTTAGATCGTGTATGTCACCATCACTTCTCTCCAGCTTTCAGTTATCACTTTTCTGGTATTTTGTCTCGGCAATTCTTTAATTTTGCAGGCACTCTTTCTCTTGTGAAATATTGCTCGATTATGTCTCTCGAAATTATTCTCCTTTTTACTTGCTTGTTTTACTGGATCATATTTTTTCTACTATATTTTACTTCTCCCCAAAGGATACAACATTTTTTCTTTGGTTTTAGCATTAAATATTCTTTTCCAGTCTCTTGCTTAATCTAATAATACTTTCCAAATTTGTAACCCTAGGGTCTACATTTTTCAAATTCACTTCTTTATATTCTTTTCGAGGTAGTCATGATACTGGTTATTTCAACAATGTTGTTGCGGTTTAATATTGTAGTTAGAGTTTTTTATGTCATCAAATAAGTTTCTATTATTTGTAAATAGTAGATCGAGGCAAATAGTTTTTCTGATATTATTTGTCATATCTTGTGCCAACAAAAATTTTTCCGAATGAGACAGCAGCATCATTCTTATTTGCTTACGGTCTTCCTTCGAGCCTTAATCTTTATTATATATTAATCAAGCATTTGTTTTTATTAATATATATACATTTCTTTCTTTCATTTTGCATTTTATAAAGGGGAAGTTAAAATCTCCAAAAAGGATTATATTCGGGGTTGGGAATTTTAAAACTAATATCAAGTTCCTGATCTCAGTTATGACATCGCTGAATTTTTCAAATGGAAGTTTAAAAAATGTATATCGTCTCCTTATATTTCTTTAAATATTCGCTTCTGCCATTTTTCAGATTTAATAACACATACTCTGGAAACATGAAACAGTCATTTAAAAAATCCAGAAATATGATCCAATTAACAGTAATTTGTCATAGAAAGTGTATGTTAAAATTTTCGACAATTTCATATTTTTATGCATTTAAAACATGCCAGAAAAGTAGACTGATTTTTTTTTTAGTAGTAATTTGCAGCGCATGAATACAGAAACATTCCTCCCCCCCCCCCAACCCAACTCCCGACATATATCGCCTTCAATAAGATAAACCCGGAACGAAAATCATGACGAGAAAATCAGCGAAATGGCCTCGTTCACCTAAATGATTCATTTGCATTTCAGTCCAGAAACGACTGAAAACTGATCCTGCAGCGACTGAAAAAGGAATGAGAACAAAGTTTTCGTTTTTCCCTGCTGAGAAAGATTTGAAATCGATTAAAATTCAGCGGAATTGATGAGGGGGAATAGAAAATGAGTCCTCACAATACAATGAATAAGTTTAGCTATTAAAACGCTCCGTTGCAAGAGGGATGTCGATCTATCGATCAGACTATTGAGGAGAACGATTAGATAATCGATCCTAGCACACATTAAAAATAATGAAAAATAATTTTTTAAAATGCAGCAAGGAACCTTTTGCAAGATTTTATTCCCTTGCAGTAAAACCTCTTATTATTAAATCATTTTTTATATATACAGGTTGATGTATAAATGTGTTTCATAAATCGCAGGGTGTATTCTTGAGACAAAAGTAAAGAAGACCATATAAACATACAGTAGATCGAGAACCCTGTAGGTTTCAAGCTATGACACGCGACAGAAAATGAAACTCCTAAAGATTTTTTACATTTTATACAATATGATACACAGTGTGATACATTTGCTTCATTAAAGTAAATGTTCGAAATTCTTTCCTACTTCTTGAATGCATAGGATAGAGGAGAGATAGTTAACCACCCCCTCATCGTAAACTACCGCTAACCACCATTTCCTCACTTGTTCATACTCACTCATTTTAAGCCTTTAACTATCTCTCCTCTATCCTAATTTGCGACGTGCTGAGGCATGCATTCAAGAAGTAGGAAAGAATTTCGAACATTTACTTTAATGAAGCAAATGTATCACACTATGTATTTGCATAAAATGTAAAAAATCTCCAGGAGTTTCATTTTTCTGTCGCGTACTATAGCTCGAAACCTACGGGTTTCTCGACCTATGTTTATATAGTCTTCTTTCTTTACTTTTGTCTCAAGAATACACCCTGCTATTTATGAAACACATTTATGCATCACCCTGTGTATATATAAAGCGAGGTCGCGCAGGGTAAAGAGGCAATTCTTTTTTCCCGATTATAGTATTTAGTATTTTCCGTTCTGAACCATACAGATGAGGACCTACGAAGTTTGTAACTTACACTGGTTTGAAAACATTTTCTGACCTATGTGAATTCAGAGCAAAACATACTAGCAAACCCGAACGGCCTTAATTACGGCCAAGCGACTTCGATTACTCCAACTTACGGTATATACAGAGGGTTGGCAAAAAATAAAGACACCACAATGATTGTCCACAAGAACAAATGTCAAAGCTCATCAATGGAATGCCAGAACGTGTGCCAGCTTTACCTAACGAAAAGGGGAAAGCAACACGATTCTAAATATATTCATTCAGTAAAGTTGTTTTACTTATTGACTTTTCTTATCCAATAAAAAACTATGGAAAAACCCTGTGTTTATTTACTTTTGTCAACGTTCTGTATATATGTATATATCCATTACACCTTGAGTTCTGAGCTCTTCTTAGCAACAGGTCCATATAGCAACGGAGTAGCAAGGTTCATCTATTTTATTTACAAAGTTTGTGTTTAATATTCTCTTGTAAGTTTGTTATCAGGGAAGTACAAACACCTCTCTCTCTCTCTCTCTCTCTCTCTCTCTCTCTCATATTTCTTTGTTTGTCTATTTATCTATCGACTTTGTCTGTGTGGCACTTTCGTTTCTTATTATACCTTTCTACTTGTTGTTCACCTTACTTCTGAAATTCGGTTTATCCTTTGTTTCGCGCTTCATTCAGGGAAGCTTCAAAGCAAAATGGTTCATCGACAGAATGAAGAGAAAAAATGCTGTTCCCTCACAATTTTGTGCACAAATCATCTGAAAAGAAGGCCCAAAATGGCAAATGGAGAGAAGTGAAATGGATGAAGAAGAGGTGAAATGGATGCGAGATAATGACTTTCCTTCGACGGATGGAGATGAGCTTTTCATCTCCACAGATCGGTTGCCAACGCGTATCTCTTCCTTCTGCTTCGCTAGAAGGATGTTAAATTACGGAAGAGATAAAAGGATGAACTTCAGCACTATTCCTTTTGGAAGGATAATCCTCATTTATACCAATAATCATCAGTTATCGAACTGCTTTTAAGAAAATGTAACCATGTTTACGACGGTAAAGATGAATTACTACATCCCTCCGCCATATTTGATATTCCGTAACAGGTCGTAGCGAGTGTTTAAAATCGTTCGCTAAATGTTCACAGTAGAATGTAGTGCTTCTGACTTTTAATATATATTACGTCCATTTTAAATATCTCTTAAAATTCTCGATAATAAAGTATTTAAACTTAACTGCACATGAGGAAACGAATCGACATTCAGTCCAAAGATCACTCACCTTTAAAAGACAAATGAGACACGGTATAGGAAAGCGGAACTAAAAAAAAAATAGAGAGAAAAGAGCAGAACTAATGAAAGGAAGGGGGATGAGATGAAGGAAGAAGGAAGGCGAGGAAGATCGGTCGACGGAGAATAATGAGTCACGGACAGGTTAAAGAGAGAGAAAGGAAGTGAGGAAAAGGGATAGGAAAATACCTTCCGAATAATGAGCTGCCGACTGATCGTTCAAATATCTGCACTACATTTCTCTGGACTCAGAATTGTTCCTTTACTCTTTCACTTCATTAAAGAACATTAAAAAACATTAAAGAACATTACAAAATTAATTAAGTGTACGAATGTAATTGTAAGAAAGACTTCCAAAATACATGATTTTATTATAGACGCTAGTTAAGACTAATTTATTACTCGTACTTTGTATTAAATGTTCATAGTTAAATTTTTATTTTTGAATGGCCTTTGGAAGTTCCTCGTTGCTTTATGTCGCTCATACGTGATTTTATTATTGTTGGAATGTACAGTGCTTACAAGAAGTCTCACGTTTCTGTCTCGTCCCAAGCTAGTCTGTTAGGTGTAAAATGGGCGGTCCTTATGGCAGCAGAGGTGTGTTCGGATTGGTGCACATAACTGCTCTAACACAATCAATGACGTCCATTATTACGTCACTTCTGCTACATTTTAGTGTTTAAAATACAAATGATTAAGAAGCAGAATGGAGCAAGTTTCGGGATGTTGGGATGGTTATGGAGCAATCCTAGTCATCATAATATTAGCTGGGCATTACATTATACCGTCTCAATATATACTGTAGACCCACGCTTCTCAAACTAGGGGTCGCGTAAATATTATTGGGGGTCGCAGAAACATTTGAAAATATTATTTTTTTCATAAATATACAGTGTTAGTACCTATTGCTTTTATGACATTGAGTGAAGGGTCGCGAAAAAATTTGTCTGATCCAAAGGGGTCGCAAGTGAAAAAAGTTTGAGAAGCCCTGCTGTAGACTATAGAGAACGACTAATTCGGCAAATATCCCAAATCATGGCATGATACCTAAGTTATTTTGACGCAGGTCTAAATTATTTGCTCAAATGCAATTATTGATATTGAGTAATTGTTGGGAATTGTTGTCAATATTGTTGTTTGTGATATATATCCTACGTGAAGAATCTAATGACCAAATTCCTCAGTGAGCCTCTCACGCGCTCGCATTTCGAGGAAGTCACGGTCGTCTCACTAATAGATAGTTTATCCATTGTTTTAAGTGGTAACCTATTAAACGAACTATGTTAAACCTATTCCATCTTATGAAAGTCATTAGTCTAAAGCAAGACTGGTGGGCCGTGAATCAGAGAAATTTGCATTTGATTTGTTCATCGTAATTATTACGTAATATATTATACTGTATATAGTAGTATATAAGAGTTTATTGGTAGTATATCATATGACAATTCCCATAAACATGTGATGACCTCGATGTTGCCAGTTTTTATTTTTTTCCTGAAACTATTACCTTCTCATAGTTTGTTTCAACAATGCATATATTATCATCTCCACGAGCGTAGACATTGCAAGAAAAGATTCTAACTAAGGATAAGTAAAGTTCTTTCATGGTCACAATATATACTTTTATAGATGTCAAACATAAAAATATAATAAAATTCTATATTAACATAAATATATATTCGATACACATTTACGTCATGGCTTTAACATCAGTATTTCGTATAGCTTCCTCCAGCATCAATAATTTCTTGCAATCGTTGCGGCATAGAAGAGGCCAGATTGTAGGGAATGTTTGGTGTTCGGCGTAAACTCTCCCAACTATTCCTCGTGTGAGCTAAAAGTGCTTCAAATGTTCTTTCATTGCGTTGCTCCCATTCGTTAATCATTATTGCCCAAAGGTTTTCAATCGGATTCAAATCAGGAGAACGTGGTGGCAGAATTAGATTAATAATCTCTGGGTGATCTTCGTACCACGCTCTCACAACGTTACTCCTATGAATGGGACTGTTATCTTCCATTAAGTAAAATGGTTCCGGTGCTAGAACCAGATACGCACGAACACTGGGTAGCAGCACCTCTTCCAGTATCTGGCAATATTGCTGTCCAGTAAAGCGTCCATCTACTTGAGTCAATTCTCCGACACCATAGCCAGACATCCAGCCCCACACACCGAGATTGATGTGACCACTACGTTTGCTCGGGAAAACATTTCCTTCTTCATAGCGTTTTCCGCGCTGCCTCCAATGCAGGGAACCATGACTATCTGTTGAAAATGTTTTTTCGTCACAATACACAACTTTTCTCCAGAATTCTTCCTCCTGCGGCAAGTATTGCAAGGCAAATCCCATCCGCGCCTCTTTATGCTCAATCGTCAATGCAGGTTTTATAGCTGGACGGCGAGAAAAATACCCTGCCTCGTGAAGTCTGTTGTTCACTGTATTTGCGCTACAACGAAGGTTCAGGTGTCTGTAAATATGCGTCGCTGGAACAAACGGATGCTCTCTGGCATGATTAACAATCGCAGCATCTTCCTCTTGAGATGTTGAACGCGGAGGACCAGACCTCGGCAAAGTAGCGATTGAGTTTTCTGCTTCATACCGATGAATCCACCGTTCCACAGTGCTTCGATGAACGTCTAGTCGTCTTGATATTTCTCTTATTGGCACACCATATTCATGCAATGTCACCATTGCTCTCCGCATTGCCTGGGTCGTCTCGTGGTGCACAGACGGCCTTTCCATCTTTGTGTAAATGGCTTATGTGAAGCGTGCTGGGACGATAAAGGAAATGAGGATACCATGCACCCCTTCTGAAATTGATTTCGGTTGTGAAGGGTACCAACCCTTCGAATGGTAATAATAATCAGCCAATTTCCTATTTTGTTGAACATATGCATAAAAAATTCGTCTTAAAAGCCAAGGATCCAAAGATTGTCAGCAATAGTTTGTATCCCAACTGAATATAGTCAGCCATCAACAGCATAATCATATTTTATTTCCATAACTACTCATGACTACTCTGTCATAGTAAATAACCTTATTATGACTTAGGTAGTAGTGGTAATTCTGAGTGGCGGCCTCTAGCCACATACGTTAAACCTATCAGTGCGTCTAAGACCAGACTCTTCTGTTTCTGTCAATTCATTGTTAGTTTAAGGTATTTTGCTCTTTGTCTTTCTAGATCTAGGGCCTTAAAATAAATGTTTGTGTTTAGCATTTCCTCCTCCCTTCGTAATTCCCCACCCAACCTCGTTTCCTTCGACATAGCAACGCTTACCTCCATCCTCATTCCACTTCCTTCATTAAACCTATTATCGCTTTTACTGTCCCTTCCGTCCATCCTTCAATGCCAGCGTTCTTAAACCTAGCACATAAATTATATAATATGGAATCTATCACCTTAGATCTCTACGCATTCATGTTACTTGAAGACGCCTGTGTCTTAGGGGAATCTAAGTGTTGAGAGTGGACTTGAGGAGTAGTCTATAGATTATTACAGATGACCTTCAACGCTCCAACTATTTAAAAATGATTATTTATTACGCACATCATATGGCATAATACACACATGAATTTAAGTACCTCTTACACTATAGGAATGGAATTGAATCCTACTAGAGTTGAAAAGTCGCAAAATATGATAGATTAGTTTGTATTAAGAGGTCACTAAGAGAAAAGGATTTGGAGTAGAGCAAAAGGCAGAGAGTATATTTTCTCGAGTTTCGGTTATTATTAACGTTATATGGATACATTGCCGATGTCCCTGCTGAAGACCTCTGATGGGATGCGGTGTGATCAGAGAGAGAGAGAGAGAGAGAGAGAGAGAGAGAGAGAGAGAGAGAGAGAGCGCTTTTAAATCACACCTTTTAAATGGTTTGTGGGTAAGGGCTTCACGTATGTTATTTTAGTCCAGGGTAGTTTATGTGGAGGTGTTAACGTAACTTGCACTGTTAATTGTAAGACAACTACCATAGCTGGGACTGAGACACGTTATCCCCTGCATACTCTATATATATCTATATACAGTATGTCTCTATAATAAATAGATAGAGTGATCAACACAATGATAATGTGGACGTCATTGATGGGGTTAGAGCAATTATGTGCACCAATCCGAACACACCTCCGCTGCCATAAGGACCGCCCATTTTATACCTAACAGACTAGCTTGGGACGAGACAAAGGCGCGAGACTTCTTGTAAGCACTGTACCTGACGCCTTTGATATCTATAGACGAAAACGAGACCGTACAATGGTTATGTTTGAGAGTGAATACCCTCCAAGTTACACACATTATTTAATTGTCTTTTGCTTTTTGTATAAAATAAATTGCTCCTAAAAAATATTGTCAATCGTATAAGTCCTAGTTATATAAATTGTCTCCATTTATATATAATATATATTTCGATACATAAATTGTAGGTAGTTTTGTTCCACCTTCAGTGAACTATATCAGTACATTTCTTTAGCTATCATCTTCATTTTACTTGAATCATATCTCGAATATTATAGTTACACTGCGTTCGCACTTATTAAGCAGATTACATTTTCTCCAATGTTTTCAAGTTTTCCCCGATTTCAATGAAATTTGTAGCAAATAATCACTATATATAGCAGCATTTCGATAAAATATTTTGATAATTAAAATAATTATCTCATTTTATTGAAAAATATGTAAAATATTGTGTTCCGAATTATTAAGCAAGTATTCTATTTACGGATCTAAATGGTGAAAATGGTAAGAAGAAGGATTTAACATTAACTGAGAAAAGAAAAATAGTCAAGTTACTCGCTGAAAATATAAAATCTATTGAGATTGCGAAGCAGTTTGGCAGAGCTTATCGAACTGTAAACAAGTTTGTAGCGGAGGGTACCAAACTGAGGCAGCGAAGTGATAAAGGAGCTATAAGAAAAGTGACAAGGCGGCAGATATCTGTAATGAAGCGCAAATTGCAAAGCATCCATTGTCCTCAAGTAAAAGGTTTTTGAGCAGGCTGGCATACATAATGTACCAAGAACATCTCGATGTGGAATCCTCCAAACAATTGGCAAGACGTGTAAACCTACGATTCAGTCACCATTAACACCCAGGTACAAGAAGCAGCGTGTTCAATGGGCGCGTCAGTACGTGAAAACAGATTTTAATACTGTATTGTTCACCGATGAATGAAAAGCACCACATACAGTTGACACAGTTGGAACCCCCGAGCCGAACCACTTCCGCGCAAAAAGCTACCAGAACAGGTAGGCGAAAACGGATCTCTCTCGGAAGACCATAGGGCAACAAAACAAGCGACACCGAAGGAAAACGAACTTGAAATGCACAAGGGGCAACGAAAATCAAAGAACATAAATAATGTTCTGGCTAATATTCAAGGAATAAGACTAAACCAATCACTCAACAAAGTTTCGTACCTGAAAGGATTTATGAACGAAACAAAGGCGGACATCGCATGCCTCACAGAAACTCATCTTAACGATTGCCAAGGAAATTGTGAAAACTGCGAACATTGTATTGATAAGAAAGAGATAAATATAGAGGGCTTTAACTTACTAAGAGCAGATAGAACAACGAGACGTAAAGGTGGCTGTGCTATATATGTACATGAAGGTCATATGACAGAGACGATAATAAATAAATCAAACAGCTTTGTGGAACTCCTAGCAGTGAAAATAGAAAAAATAAACGTGACACTAATAGTCATCTATAGACCTCCAAACACCCGAACCGAAAAATTCTCGAAGGCCAGTGATAATATCAGAAAGCTATTAATAAAGGCTATAAACCCTCCATCCCCCAATATAATGATCTGAGGAGACTTTAACTTCTCATTTATAAAATACAAAAAGGTGGATAGGAATATATATATACACCAGGACAAGGGGGTCACAAGAGAAGACCAGGAACAAGCAAAAATGTTGATGGCTCTCACAAATGAGTTTATGCCGACAGGAGATAACAGAAAATACCAGAAAAAAATAGCTGCCTAGATCTGGTATTCACGAATAACACGAACTTGATTGCTGATATAAAAATAACTCCAACCATTATCTCAGACCACAACTTAATCGAGATATCAACAAATATGACGACAACATTAAAAGACAATACACATATTGAGGAAAGAAGCAAATTTGGGGCCTTTAACTTAAACTCCAAGACTATAAATTGGTAAACAATCAGATTGCACATGGCCCAAATAGAGTGGAGAACAGTTTTAGAGAATAAAACAACTGAAGAAATGCTAACAACCTTGGAAGAAAAACGCTGAGAATTTTAGAAAAATATGCTCCGAAATCACAGCCAAAAGGAAAGAGGAGCTGGCTAGAGAGGCAAAAGAGAAGACTATTCCGCAAAAAAAAGAGAGTGGAGGCGAAGTTAGCCAACTGCGGAGATAATGCCAGGAAAGTAATACAAGAAAAACTGGAGGGTATCGATAGGGAAATACAAGCCCTGATTAAGGATCATACAGAGAGGGAAGAGGAAAAGGCGGTAGAAGCAATAAAGGAAAATCCAAAATACTTCTATAGCTATGCGAAAAGGAAAACAAAAACGCGCGTTGCTGTTGGGCCCTTAAGGAAGAGAAATAATGAAGTAATCGACGATCCAAAAGAAATATCTGAAACATTGAGAGCCCAGTATGAATCAGTTTTTAGTACCCCAAAAGGTGACAAAGCGACACCTGGCATAGATGCATTCTTTGAAGAGAAATTGCAAGGAGAGTGTATAACAGACTTTGATTTTACCCCAGAAGATGTAGCGAGAGCTATAGGACAAATGAAACCACATTCAACTGCAGCTCCGGACAATTGGAACGCAATATTGATTAAAAACTGTAAAAATGAAATAGCTACTACACCTTTATACTGGATATGGAGAAGATCCCTAGACACGGGGGAAATACCAAGCATCTTGAGAAGAGCAAACATTGTCCCTCTATATAAAGGAGGGGACAGATCTCAAGCAAAGAACTATAGACCAGTGTCATTGATGTCCCACCTCACCAAAGTATTTGAAAGAATAGTTAGAGAGAAAATTTATGATTTCTTGGAGACACTGAAAAGATTCAACGAAAATCAGTATGGATTCCGATCACGTAGATCATACCTATCACAACTAATAGAGCACTACAACAATATCCTAGATGCACTGGAAGACAATGACAACTACGATGTCATATACACGGATTTTGCTAAAGCTTCCGACAAATGTGATCACGGTATAATAGCACATAAAATTAAATATATGGGAATAACAGGCAAAGTGGGAAAATGGATCTACAACTTCCTCAGAGAACGTCTACAGGTCGTCAAAATTCAAGGTATATCATCATCAGAATCGGAAGTACACAGCTCAGTACCACAAGGTACAGTGCTGGCCCCACTCTTGTTCATTATCATGCTAATAGACATAGACAGCGGAGTAAACAGCAACAGCAAACAGTATAGTAACATCCTTTGCAGACGATACAAAGATCAGCAGAAAAATCAGCCATGTAAATGAAGTGGAGGCCTTGCAGAGGGACACGAACAAAATATACAAATGGTCAGAAAACAACATGATGACATTTAACACAAAGAAATTTCAGCTCTTGAGATATGGTAGAAAAGAGGAACTTAAACAAACTGCATATTATGCTCCAGATAGACATGAAATTCAGAGAAGCACGAAAGCGATCGATCTGAGAGTAATAATGACCGATGATGCGGAATTCGAAACACAAAATCAGATAGCGATAAATAAAGCAAAAAGAGTAGCACGACAGGTACTAAGAAAGTTCAAAAGAAGGGACAGGACAGTAATGATTCCCCTGCTAAAAACACTGATTATACCAAAACTTGAATACTGCTCAGTTTTGACGTCCCCACATAAAAAGGAAGAAAATAACAAACTAGAAGAAACTCAGAGACATTTCACAGCCAAGATTGATGGCTGCAAAGAGCTCAACTACTGGGAAAGACTACGTAAACTAAATCTGTACTCCCTGGAAAGAAGAAGAGAGAGGTACACCACAATCTACATATGGAAAATGATCGAAAAACTGGTACAAACCTAAAACTAAACCCAATTACTATTCAAACAACACTGGAAAATAGGAAAGGCAGGATATGTGGTGTTCCCAAATTAAAGGCTCGACAAAGGACCTCCTCAACACTGAATGAAAATAGCTTGGTTGTCAGGGGGCCAAGACTTTTTAACCAGCTTCCAAAGGACCTCAGAAACGTTACAGGGGTCAAAGTTGAAGTCTTCAACAGAATCAAGAGAAGACTAGATGCCTGGCTCAGGAGGGTACCAGATGAGCCGGGTGTACCGGCTATGTACGGTGGAGAGCGCAAGAAAGCAACGAGGTCATCAAGGATTGGAACTAAAACAAATGTTCAAATTGATGTCTTGTTTTGTGGACTTCTTTTTGTGTTGCAGGTAGAATAACACACAATAGCTAATATGGAAGTGAGTTACACTGGTGAGGAAAAGGCCTCCGCCTCTTTTCTCACCAGTGTAACTCGCTTCCATAATAGCCACTGCGTGTTATTCTACCTGCAACAGAAGAAAAGTCCCAAAACAAGACATCAATTTGAACATTTGTTTTAGTTCTAATGGATTATTTTTGTAAATTTAATTTAAAATAAATTTTTCCTATGAGACCGGACTTCTGGGACGCCATATATATATATATATTACGAAGGTAATTCAATAAGTATCCGCACTTTTTATTTTCACAATTTTATTTTCACATCTGATAGATTATAAACACATCACTTCTCAACATAGTCTCCCTGTTTCTCAATACACTTAGTCCAGCGATCTACAAGCTTCCTAATGCCATCACAAAAGAATGTTTTTGGCTGTGTGCGTAGCAGTCATGCACCGCCTCCTTCAGGTCATCATCGCCTTGGAATCGCTGACCTCTCAAAGCGTCTTTTAGTGGTCCAAACGGGTAAAAATCCGAAGGTGCCAGGTCTGGACTGTAGGCTGGATGGTCGAGAACTTCAAATTTAAGTTCTTGAAGGCATTTTCTAGTCTGTGCAGCGGTATGAGGGCGCGCATTGTCGTGTAACAGAACAACACCTTCCGACAATCTCCCTCTCCGTTTTTTGCGAATTGCTTGCTTTAACTCATTCCGAAGCATGTCAGAATACGATGCACTTGTTACTGTAGTTCCACGCTCTAGATAATGTTCAAGGTTATCATTATCATTATTCGTATTCTGACATGCTTCGGAATGAGTTAAAGCAAGCAATTCGCACAAAACGGAAGAGATTGTCGGAAGGTGTTATTCTGTTACACGACAATGCGCGCCCTCATACCGCTGCACAGACTAGAAAATGACTTCAAGAACTTAAATTTGAAGTTTTCGACCATCCAGCCTACAGTCCAGACCTGGCACCTTCGGATTTTTACCCGTTTGGACCACTAAAAGACTCTTTGAGAGGTCAGCGATTCCAAGGCGATGATGACCTGAAGGAGGCGGTGCATGACTGCTACGCACACAGCCAAAAACATTCTTTTGTGATGGCATTAGGAAGCTTGTAGATCGCTGGACTAAGTGTATTGAGAAACAGGGAGACTATGTTGAGAAGTGATGTGTTTATAATCTATCAGATGTGAAAATAAAATTGTGAAAATAAAAAGTGCGGATACTTATTGAATTACCCGCGTACATTATAAGAAGCTTTGATTTAATTTCTTCATTTTTTAACAATTTCATTCTAATTCAAGATCTGACCTTTTCGCTTCCTCTTTTGAGTTAGTCTTGCAGAACTTCCACCACAGGTTGACTACTTTGTCCCACTTTCTTCAAATTATGCTCCCACAGGGCTACCTCTTGGCCATGTTTAACACCGCTTCCCGTAGATTAGCGACATTGGATTTGGATAGAAGGTGGATGGGAGACCGTCCTCTTCGGATCCCACATAAAGCTGTAGGTCCTCTCCGTCACATTACTTTTGCCGTTACGGAAGAGATTAAACAACTCCAAAACACACACACACACACACACACACACACACACACACACAACACATAACCCTCTCTTAAACTTCTATTTCAGCACCAACACTCGCCTATTTCGTTAATCTACTTTTAACTCTTACACAAACACGTACAGGAAATTTATTATTTTCTTCCATTTAGCATTGTACGAGTACATCCCAACTGTGCATTTCCTGATCCTGTAACAAACTTATACAAGAAACTTACATTTTCTCCAAATATATGAAAATAGGACCAAAACGTTTTTCAAATTGTCTCGAAATTTATCTTCCCAAGTCTGATTTATGATCTTTTGTGAATTTTTTACACAAGATCTCAGTAATATATTTTCTAGTTATCCTCAAAATCGAAAGATTTATAACCCTCAAATTCTTTCCTTTTTTCTGTCTATAATTTTTATTTCTATTGTAACAAATTCCCGTTTCTGATGAATCGACACGCGAGTATCTGTTATTTCCTGGGTCTTCTGTCATTTATCATGTAGCCAAATACTATAAATTTTAATAATTCCATTACAAATTCCTTAAAAAAACGGTTTCTATACTTTCATTAAAAAAAACCTTCTGACTTCGTTTAACTTTTTGTTTCGTGGCGTTCACTATAGTGATTTTATTTTGGTTAACGCCAGACGATTTTATTCATTCTTAAATCAGGAAGGCCTAAGGTAGTTCCATTCGAGTTTGCTTCATTGTATCTTACATTATTTAAAGCATTTTTAAGCTCTTGCATTTAGGAGTTAGCAAGCACTTTAAGTTGTTTCAAATTCTAACAAAATATCGTAACTAAACAGTGCTGATGGCAATTTTGAAGTGACGCTGGCAACCAAGGCGACTCTCAAGTTCAACGGATTGGTGGAATGGAAGCCACCGGCGATCTACAAAAGTTCTTGTGAAATCGACGTAGAATATTTCCCGTTTGATGAACAGACTTGCGTCATGAAATTTGGATCATGGACTTACGACGGATTTCAGGTGAGGTTTTGTGCGATATCTTCAATGAAATTCATATTATAACAATTAAAACAGAGTATCTCGGAGTGTAAATGAATGTGTATGTAAAAAATATATAAATCAAATTGATTCTGTTAATATACGGAAGTAGGAAGAGCCATATTATTTAGTAAAACTAATTGTCATATATACAGTATGTATATATATATATATATATATATATATATATATATATATATATATGGGAGGGTGTGGTGTGGGTGTGGTGTGGGTGTGCGTGCGTGCGTCTCTGTTTGTGTCTGTATGCAAAATTAGTTTGCTCCCTTGAGGGTACAGTCTCATCTGACAGGTTACAATTTTTACCTGATTATTAAATTAAAATCTGGGGTTTTTTGTTTTGTTTTTTACTCTTTTAAAATACTAATTCTCACCATCCTTTTACATTTCAATTTATGACTCCTGCGTTAACTTTGGCTTTGCTTCCGCCCAAATAGTTTATTCTGACGAAGGTCAAGCTCGTTACTCCACCTCAGACCTACAGTTTAACGTGGAATTCGAACCACGAGTGTGTGTATATATATATATATATATATATATATATATATACTTATACTCTGTGTATATATACTCCTCGGTGGTGTAGTGGTTAGCATCGCTGACTACGAACCCACCTACCCCGGGTTCGATTCACGGCGAAATCAAACGGCGTGCAGCTTACCCAGCTGTTCATCCTTCCAGCAAAAATAGGTTGGTAGATAAATGGGTACCGTGGATACTCTAGTAGTTAAGACGCTGGGCTGCAAATCGGGAGGTCGTGAGATCGAGCCCGGGCGAGGACTTTGTAATTTCTGACCGACCGTGGTGGTCGTGGTTCGGAGTCCACGTTAAGCTGTATGTCTAAGGTGGAGCAACGAGCTTGACTTTCGTCAGAATAAACAATTCGGGCGGAAGCAAAACCAAGGTTAACGGAGGTTATATATATATATATATATATATGTGTGTGTGTGTGTGTGTGTGTGTATATGTGTGTGTGTGTGTGTGTGTGTGTATGGGGACAATGTTAAAAAAAAGTAGTGAATAAGATGAACGAGTTAAATGCAGAAGAAGGATGTGGGACGCACTTTCAGGATGGATTCAGGACCTGAAAACAATGAAAAAAGTTTATATAAACATATGCCCGAAATCGCTTTGTTTCCGAGTTACAGCCCGTTTTGTGTTTCAGCAATTCTTTCTGCAAACTGTTTATAAACACTGCTTGCCGACAATGTTTGTGAGTATGTACGAGACTTATTTCATGTATGGCCTTGCCGATTGTAATATTTCGTATACTCTATGACATATTTCAATATCGCTGAGTGTAGAGCCATCAGACAGTCAGAGGTGCATCGCGGTGTTTCACTGTTCGTATTCGTAACTTCTTACCGGGAATAAGTGCAGTCCAGTGAAAAAAACTTAAGTTTTTGTGCTATTCAGTGAGTGTGTGCATTTGAAGTGAGAATGGAGGCTTATTCAAACAGAGAAATGGCAGACATGCATCTCATGTATGGACTTGCCGAGTGTAATGCGGCCGCAGCAAGACGTCTGTATGCGGAAAGATTTCCGAATCGCCATCTGCCAGATAAGAAGACCTTTCAGAGAATAGACGAGCGCCTTGATGATACAGGATCATTCAACAAGCGAGTTTCAGATGGTGGTAGACCAATCAGTGCCAGAACTGTTGAGTTGGAGGAGCGGGTCCTGAATCGCGTGGAGGAACATCCTGGTGTCAGCACCCGAAGGATAGCAGACAGCAGAGGGTGTAAGATACACAACTGTGTGGAGAATTTTACGCGAACAACAGCTTTACCCATATCACATTCAGAGAGTGCAAGGCCTGACTGAAGCTGATTTCCCACCACGAGAGGCTTTTTGTACTTGGTTCCTTCAACAGTGTGCTCGCGATCGTCTTTTTCTATCCTCCGTGTTTTTTCTGATGAGGCTACCTTCACAAGAAATGGCGTGATCAATTTTCACAACACTCATCACTGGGCCGAAGAGAATCCGCATGCCATCATCCAGTCAAGGCACCAACAACAATTTAGTATCATTGTATGGGCAGGACTTATTGCCGACACAATTGCTGGAACACATAACGGGCTGTAACTTGGAAACAAAGCGATTTCGGGCATATGTTTATATAAACTTTTTTCATTGTTTTCGGGTCCTGAATCCATCCTGAAAGTGCGTCCCACATGTTATGAAACACCCTGTGTATATATATATATATATATATATATATATATATATATATATTATAAGAAAGTTGAAAATGCTTTAAGAAATGTGTGATTCAAGCAGTAAAGGCAGTGCGGAGCAGAAAGAAACTTGGAGGGGTGGAGGAAGAAGAGCAACATGATGGAATGATAGCCAGTTTAGTAGTGAGAAACGGGAAGCAAAAGTAACAGTAATGCGATAGAGTACTAACTGGTAGAAGTGAAGAATAGTTGCAGAGATTGACTGAGAGAAAGATGGTGGATGATTTAAAGTACTTGGGGATCGGGCAAACAAGACTGATTCATGTAAAAATGGAGTGAATGACAGAATTCAAGCAGAAATAAAAGCTTTGGTAAGTAATAAACACTTGCTTCAACATGAAGGGATGCTTGTATCAACCTTGTTGTATGGGAATGAGACTATGATACGGGATAAGGTGAACGTGAGAGTGCTAGGATGAGAACAATTGAACTTGTTTGTCTGAGATGTATAGCATGTATGGAAGTAAGAACGATTGACAGGGAGATGTGAAGGGGTGAGGCAAAGTTGTGGTGTGAGGCAAGTTCTTGGAAGAGAGAATCGATAACAGTTTGTTTGGTCATGCGGAGTGGATGGGTGAAAAATGTATAGTAAAAGAAAGTGTACATAACAGATGGTAAGGATGGCGTAGACTGCAGGGGTGGGGAAACCCTCGCCCGCGGGCGAAATTTCGCCCACGAGCTAATTTCAATTCGCCCGCTTAGGTATTTATTATTTACTAAAAATTATTTATTTACAGCCCAGCAAATAGCTTTTTAAAATACATCTTATATACAGCGTGTCCCAAAGAAATGTATACCCACTTTGTTCGATAATACCAGCTATGAGGATAACAAATATATTACTTTTTATATGATTTTTAATAAAGAATTTTCTCCTGAATCTAAATATGTAATTATGTTTATTAAAAATTGAAAAACAAAAAGGTTACAGATGTTTAAATTATAATTATTATTTTCGAGACTTCATGTGCGATATTTTCTAATATTTTTGCACGTATACGAGATAAGTTTGAAACCGACGGCACTGTGCAAAACTTACAAAAACAACGTTCTGGAAGACGTCGAACATCTTAGATAAAGTGTCATTTAACCATGGAATTTGTAAATTTTTTGAATTAACTAATAATTACAACATTTATGCTTCAATATCAACACTAAACATAAGTATCTCAAAACAGTCGGTTAAAATATTAGAAAATATCGCACATGAAGTCTCGAAAATAATAATTAGAATTTAAACATCTGTAACTTTTTTGTTCTTCAATTTTTAATAAAGATAATTACATATTTAGATTCAGGAGAAAATTCTTTATTAAAAAACATATAAAAAGTAATATATTTATTATCCTCATAGCTGGTATTATCGAACAAAGTGGGTATACATTTCTTTGGGACACGCTGTATATAAGCTTAAAATTTGCCAGACGCCCGCGGAGGTGTTTATGTTATCGATTTTCGCCCTTGGTACTGAAAAGTTTCCCCACCCCTGGCGTAGAGGAAGATCGCTTATAAGGTGGACTGATGGTGTGAAAGAAGTTTTGAAACGAGATAAAATGTGGGAGGTGATGAAAATGGTGAAGGAGAGGTAGGCCAGTGTGTGAAGAAGGTGGATGTATGGTTGTGTACAGCTGTTTAATGAGGGGACCAAGGAGCTCACACTGAGTACCGAGAAATAAAGGCTGGGATGATGCAATATGTATGTATCATACCTGGTTAAATGTGGGTTTTTTCGCTTCTGCCCAAACTGTTCAGACTCCAACCTACAGCTTAAAAGTGGAATCCGAACCACGAAACCACAATCCGCCAAGGAAGTTTGAAATCACAAAGTCCTAATCCAGACTCGATTCCGCGCGATCTTAACCACTTGGCTCCCCAGGCGGAATTATATATCTATATTTAATAAAAGAAGGAACTGAATGACTAATCTGGCAGTTCATGAATCCTACTGGCACTCCACTGTTCAACTGTTGAATACATTGTAGTTTTAAGATATTGGTATCAATAACGGTTGAGATGCCAGAAACACTGACTTGAGATCTATACAGGGTCTTCCTGAAGCTGCTAAATATACTGTAAAATACACATCTATCGATTCCATTCACTGATAATGAAAGAATAATCTAAGTATTTCTCATTTAAATCTCTCCCTTCTTCACTATATAATCCAGTAATCTACTGAAACCCATTTACGTCATTTGCATAATATGTTTTGTTTTGTTTTTGTTTAGATCATTTCCCTGATATAGAGCTAAAATATGACGCAAAATATCCTAAATAAAAGCCGAACTGCATAATACGCCCCATAAATATTGTCCAGAAAATTGTATTGCAATTGTGTTTTGTGTGTATATATATATATATATATATATATATATATATATATATATGCAAAACATGGGGGGGGGGTTCTCTCTCTTTTCCATAATTTAATTTCAATGAATTCCTTTTTATATGTTTTAACACAAAAGAATAATATGAATGTATATTTTAAATATATTAAATAGACTTCCTTTTAGTTCAACTTAGTAGACCTACAGGCTACATACAGTATAGGCTTAATGATTTTTTCAGCTTCTTTTATATTTCAAAATATAAATATACATAATTATATGCCAATAAAGTAATTGCTAAATGTTATAAAAACAGAAAAATATGTAGCATGCGTATAAAAATTATAAAAGAGTTTTTGTATTAATTAATTTTAGGCCTAGGTCCGACAGCGGTGTTTCTCAACTTTTATTGAGCTAACGAACCTCTTTTGATATTAAAAAAAATTTGCGACCTACAGTTCCCTAAATGGTGATGCTGCATACACTTCAACTACAAAAAAAAAAAAAAAAAATCCCACTTGACGATGAAAAACAAGACCCTACAGCTGTCATTCCTTTCGGAAGGTTTATGTACATTATGAATAGCATGAAAAAGTTAGTATCTAGAACTGGTATCCGAAGCAATGGAAGTTTTAATTCCATTTCCAACCTCATACTTGTGAATTGGGCTTCTCATCAATGAACACTCCAGCCCCGCTCGATACACCCGCAAAGTAAGTTATGAATACGTCTAACACAACAACCGACTCGGCAAGAGAAACACCGTCCACCTTCGGAACAGGCAGACGGCTTGGAGCAAACTTCCCAGAAACCTTGCTGCGAACTCAATTCCAAACAATGGACATAGGAGTCCGGGAATTTATCGTCACCATAAATGACGACCAGAACCGACGGCGAGCCTCCTTCATCAGTCAATGGGCACGAAACCTCGCCCGATTAAAGAGGACCAGGTAGTAGTCACACCTGTGACGATGATAACGAGATATGCAGCCCTCATCGCCCGGCGAGCCATGCGGCAGTCATTTGACCACCATGAACCGGGCGTCTTCTAAATGACGTAGTTGCTCAGACTAAAGACTCGCTACGTGAAGAGTGGAAGTAAAACATTTCACAGTTTCACCGACAGATGGGAATTCCTCCACAGCCTAGTACATTGTAGCGAAGTCCCTAAAAAGTAATCATTCAGCTTTGTCCAGGTACCAACGAGAAACACGCAGACAAGATTGGCTCCTAACTGAAGAGAGACAAATGGGAAAATGGTCGCCGCCATGAAGGTCATCGGCCATTTCCCAAGTAAAATCCAATCGAACGTCAGGGGAGCAGAAAGACAGATCAACAGCTGTGAAGGAACCAGTTTGTACATTCCCAAGTCTAAATCTTCTACAGCGACGTTGGTATTACGCTGGTATTACAAATGTCCCTCGCATTGGCCAAAGAATCACCCCAGAGAGAGTGACCCCATTGAGGTCGCCGAATAAAGGAAATGGATGGGGAAGTTGGCGAAAAAGAAAAATTAGTGTTTCAAGAAGTGAATGGAAGTGAAGACCTCTTAAGAAAATCAGTACAAAAGCTAACACAATTAATATACACACGAACTATTCGAAAACAATTAGCAGTTACAAGAAGGAAGCGGATACAAAAGTACCCCAGAAGCGCAGCTGAAAACAATATTTTTAAATTGTTTCATGCACTACAAGTAAAGAAAAAATATTCTTCATTACTAAACGGTGAATTTTCAAATATTTGTCATGGATGAAAACTTAAGTTTTTATGCGAAAAAGACGTTTACGTTGGTGGTATATTTAACTATTTGACAGAGCAGCTTCATCAGTTGTATACTTACTGTTTTTAAGAAACGTTTCTCTTATGTTTTTAGCTTTGTCTTCGTAATTGCAGTCTTACCATGAGCAATTATCTCATCTAGTAAAGTTGTGACTTAAGAAATTTTAAATTAATTTAACAAATTTTTGCGGGATTAGAATTTTGTACGCAATGTCTTCACCAAATTATTTCCTGATATAAAATTAAGAGCGTATTTATTTTATTCAATGCAGTCAATATATATATATATATATAATATATATATATATATATATATAATATATATATATATATATATATATATATATATATATATATATGTGTGTGTGTGTACAGTATATATATATATATATATATATATATATGAAAATTTCTAATCTTGAATTCGCAACAGCATATCAGGATGATGTCACTAAAGAAAGTAAGTTGTCTTACGTGACTGGTTTACTGTCAATGAAACCAGGACCATATAATTGGATGAATTTCCAATTGGAGTTGGAGTCTTTCGCGTAACTTCGGGGCGCAGCCATAAAGCCTATGTCTTCCAGAGGAGCTTCCGACCGAAACTCCAATTTCCAATTGCCTATACAACACTGAAGTAATAGAACTTATTGATTATACTGAAAAGGGGGCGAGACATTTTTCCAGTATTTTGACAGAAAGGTTTTCAAGCCTATTCAGAAAGGTTTTCAAGCCTATTCAGTACTACAAAATGTATATAAAAGCATTCCATTCAAAATTGAATTCCTTAATTTATCGATCTCACCCCCAACAATTTTTCGCTTCTTGGAGGTTTTAAAGTAAATTCAGACGTAAGTTTACCTCACCACACAAAGCGACGAAAAGCCAAGGAAAATATGTTGGAGAAAGGAAACAACCCAAAAATAAATTTGTACCGATGAAGATATTCTTAGTTATGAAGCTGAAAAATTAAACTAAGATCTTGCAAAGGCGAGTTGGTTGTCTCATTCCAGCGAAAATATTGTTAAAGAGCTTATATCATAAATGAAGAAATAAGCGAATAAGCCCTATTTTTACTATTAATTATTAATATATATAATATATATAGTATATTGTTTGAAAATTTTATGTCGTAATCAACCAAGTAGAATCGCAACAGTCGACCTGCCGCAATTCTTAAAGATTTTTAGCGCAAAGAACAAAAAAGTAAAATGGTTGTAGTTGTCGCAATAACAACAACTCCAACCGGATCTCATCTATCACCGTTTTATATTATCTGCTTATGACACTAATGCTTATTATATCTTCCGATTCTGATTTTAGTATATTTGGCAATGAGAGCTTTAACTGGAAACACAAACATTTTTATCAACGGACCACATTCTCGAGACATCTGGAAATTTTTTCTCGAATGCAAAATTTTTTTGATTAAAGTGTTTGTAACCTCCGTAAAGACGACAAATAAAAGTTAAACGTAACCTATTAAATTTTACCTAATGTAATTTAATCTAGGACACCTATTTTTAACTTTTATTTACAAAGACACGTATTAAAAATTTTACAATCAACAAAAATAGAATAAAATGTACGTCCACAGAACACACTATTTCGAAGATTGTAATGGTCTACATTCTACAATGTAATTTTCCTGTATGTAGTATGCGGTACATCTATACTTATTTGCCCGACAGTAAGGAAGTTCACAGTGTTTACATAGTGTCTCAAATACTTCGCAGACACTCGTGTATAATTCTCAAGGTAACGTTAAGTAATTATTACTTAATTATAGAATTATTAAAAAAAAATATCAGTATTATTTTCTTGAAAGTAAATTTCGCAGTTGTTGATTTTAAATTATGAGAGGACATCAACGTTTTGTTGGATGAAGTGAGTGAGGGTGGTTAGACTCCTCTTTTTAAATATTTTAATAATTAATTTATTATTTCCGAAGCGAGAAAAATACTATTTAAAACTAACTATAATTTTAAAAGGAATTTTTTTTTTTTATTTATAAACAACGAACCAAATTCCACTTTATCCAAGGTCAGTGTAAAGTTGATTCTATCCTTAGAAAATGCTTTCATCATAATACGTCAGTCAAGCTAATTGCAACACTCACCTCATTAACTGTACCCTGCCTTTAGTTTTCTGTTGAGCTTCTCTCCAGAATTCAAATGTGGAAGATCAGAGTATTTAACAGTGTTAAAGTGGATCTTCAGCTTATATACAGGGTGGGCGGAAAGTAGCTCCCTAATTTAAATTACATATAAATTATGTATAAATTGTGATTGTATTGTTATATTGTTATGGTGTGTTCTATAAAGTGGTACAATTGTAACGTTCATTTTTTTTTTTTCATTTCAGATTGAAGGGTAACATGGCTGAGCGTTTAACACTGCAGGAGCGTGCCCAGTTGGCGGCACGGTACGAAGTTTGGCAATCTGTCGTTCGAGTTCAAAGATGGTGGCGGGCCATTCACGGACCACGTGCCCAAGTGGACCCGAAAACAATCAAGAACTGCCACTCGAAGCTCATGACCACGGGGTCTGTGGCAGATGTTCGAAGATGTGGTCGCCCTTCGACATCCAGGGCCCAGGAGACGGTGCAGGCAGTTCAGGAAATGTTCGCACGGAGTCCACGAAGTCAACTCGCCAGGCAGCTCGGGAAAGTGGACTCTCCCGCTACTCAGTGCGAACTGTGCTGAAGAAGGAGCTGAACTGGCGTGCGTGGAAGCCGCATTACTGCCAATCTCTCTCGGACGAGGACTGCGACATTCGCATGGAGTTCGGGGAAATCATGCTGGCTTGGCATGAAGACTGGCCCCATCTCTTCCACAACATCCTCTGGAGCGACGAGGCGGTGTTCCACGTCGGAGGCTTTGTCAACCGCCACAATTGCCACTACTGGGCAGGAGAGGATCCCATGGTTACCGCTGAAAAATGGCAGAATCGGTTCAGTGTAACGGTGTTGTGTGGTATGACCTCAGATCAGGTTGTGGGCCCGTTCCTTCTGCGCAACACACAATGCTGAGCGGTACCTTGCTATGTTGCGAAACGAGGTCTGGCCGGTTGTCAGCACATGGGAGAACATCGACGATCTGATATTTATGCAAGATGGCGCCCCTCCGCACTTCGCTCTTGTTGTCCGTGAGTGGCTGGATGCCCACTTCCCTGGGCATTGGATGGGTCGTCGTGGTCCACATCAATGGCCAGCCAGGAGCCCCGACTTGACACCGTGCGACTTCTTTCTTTGGGGGTGGGTAAAGGAAGAAGTCTACCGCACCAAACCGAGGACATTGGAAGAACTGGAGGACCGAATTCGGGAAGTCATGTCGTCCATCCCGCCGGAGTTCCTGCTAAAGTCAGTGGACGCCATTCCTGGGCGTCTCCAGAAGCTGGTGGAAAGAGTTTGAGCCCACATTGAATTTTAGAGAAAACCTACCATGTATGCCTACCTTTTCATATTATTTCTTCTGAAATAAATGGATAATATACGTATTTTTTTACCAATCCAAAATAGGGAGCTACTTTCCGCCCACCCTGTATATATACTGTATATGTGTGTGTGTGTGTGTGTGTGTTGTATATAAAGTTCACAATATATATATATATATAATATATATATATATATATATATATATATTTCCTTAAGGAAAAATGGTTAATGTGTTACTGAGTAAATTGGACTAACCAAATATAGGCCTACTGCACATACAAACAAACGCTGAATTAAGATAATTGTAAAATAATCTTTTCACTTATTTATAATAATTGTTTGTTTACTCAATTAACCCCTTTACGTCGTTTTGAATTGATAGGTTGACCTCCGTCATATCGATGAAACAGTTGGCGTCGCTGAGGTCAAAATAGGCGTTGATTTGACTGAATTTTATATGTCTGTCGAATGGGATATTTTGGCCGTTCCAGCAGTGAGGTGAGTAGCCGAAAACAGAGTAATTATTAATAATTTTAATTACAATGATGTCACTGTTTCTTTTGTCCACTGTGTGTTTAGGGGTGGGAGACTAGGAGTGGAGGGAAGAAATCTGTTAACATTCAACATTTTTTTTTACTGTTGTTCCTTCAAATTATCAAATAAATAAGATTAGAATTTGGTGAAATAGTTAAGAATAACAAATAATATTTACCTCTACAGCTAAATTCATGTTAAGTACAAGTTTCAAACCAATTAGTGAGTAATATGAAGGCGGCGTGCTTCGTATCTCTTTCCCATTATAAAATAGTTCAAAGCCTTCATCTTGTCAACACGCTTTCTCTGGGATCGCAGCTCACAATGTTCAAAATCATCATAAAAAGAGAATATATATATATATATATATATATATATATATATATACACTGCGTTTTTGTAATATCTTTTCCCTTTTATCTTGTAGCTTTGTTTTGTTTTAATAGCAATTCCACTGACTGACCAATGACAAGCTGAGACAAGAAAGTGTAAAATACTTGTATATAAGTTGCGTAATTCAGAAAAACATATATATATATATATATATATATATATATATATATATATATATATATATATATATATATATATTGTAGCTTCACTGCATCTCCATGCTTTACTCTTACCAAAAAGAGAATTACTGAATGTTCTTTTCTTCGTATCTCTCATCTGAAACTGGAAACAAAAAGGGTCTAAATGAAGTTAAAGCGAGGTAAAGGTTTGACTTAAAAAAAAGTTTTAATTAATTGCCAAAGGCACAGAAACTAAAAATTGCTCTACAACAGTTACCAGCAATAAATTAATTAATTAGTCGCAGTTCGGTGCTAAAGTACACACAGCAGATAAACAGGAAACGAAACAATTTGTAAAAGTAATTAAAACATGAAAATACTACAAAAAAATCGTCGTATGTTACGTGGATCCTGCGTAGTAGTATAGTTGCAAAAACGACGAAAATGGCGGGGAGTTTCCCCTTGTGTGTTCTCGTGGAAGAGGTGGGACTGCGACCCCTTGGGGGAAGGGGAGGCGCCCCCAGGGTAAACTTGCTTGAGTCGGTAAACGGGGGTAATGGAAAGTAAGAGGGGAAAATAAGAGGGGGGAAATAAGAGGGGTAAACGAAAAGGGTAAAAGAGGGTAGAGTGAAAACTGCGCCTTGTTATCAGTAGATTGATCTAAAAAAAGTCTGTTATTAGTACATTTAATTAATGCAGAACGGTCATTAAGGTTGACAGTTCATGCAGTGGCCGCATGAATACACTGCGTTCGTACTTATTAAGCAGATTACATTTTCTCGAATATATTCAAACGTTTTCCCCTGATTTCAATGAAATTTTTAACAAATAATCACTATATATAGCAGCATTGATGGTATTCATTTCGATAAAATATTTTGATAATTAAAATAATTATCTCATTTTATTGAAAAATATGGAAAAATATTGTGTTCCGAATTATTAAGCAAGTATGCTATTTACGGATCTAAATGGTGAAAATGGGTAAGAAGAAGGATTTAACACTAATTAAGAAAAGAAAAATAGTCAAGTTACTCGCTGAAAATACAAAATCTATTGAAATTGCGAAGCAGTTTGGCAGAGCTTATCGAACTGTAAACAAGTTTGTAGCGGAGGGTACCAAACTGAGGCAGCGAAGTGATAAAGGAGCTATAAGAAAAGTGACAAGGCGGCAGATATCTGTAATAAAGTGCAAACTGCAAAGCATCCATTGTCCTCAAGTAAAGAGGTTTTTGAGCAGGCTGGCATACATAATGTACCATTGTACCAAGAACATCTCGATGTGGAATCCTCCAAACAATTGGCAAGACGTGTAAACCTACGATTCAGTCACCATTAACACCCAGGTACAAGAAGCAGCGTGTTGAATGGGCGCGTCAGTACGTGAAAACAGATTTTAATACTGTATTGTTAACCGATGAATGAAGAGCAACCCTTGAGGGATCTCATGGTTGGTCAAGAAGATGGATTGCTAAGGGTCAATCTCTACCATGGAATGAAGTTTTCTTTTAGAAAGTTTGTGTAAGACTGGGCATTCATTTTTACACCATCAGGCACTCTGTATGGGACAGCTACTTCATTGCCTATCAATCCTGCCCAAAACATGACACTACCTCCACCTTGTTGGCGTCTTAATCTCGATGGTAGAAATTGGCTCTCAGCAATCCATCTTCTTGACCAAACATCAAGTCCCTCAAGGGTTGCTTTTCATTCATCGGTGAACAATACAGTATTAAAATCTGTTTTCACGTACTGACACGCCCATTCAACACGCTGCTTCTCGTACCTGGGTGCTGAATCGTAGGTTTACACGTCTTGCCAATTGTTTGGAGGATTCCACATCGAGATGTTCTTGGTACATTATGTATGCCAGCCTGCTCAAAAGCCTCTTTACTCGAGGACAATGGATGCTTTGCAGTTTGCGCTTGATTACAGATATCTGCCGCCTTGTCACTTTTCTTATAGCTCCTTTATCACTTCGCTGCCTCAGTTTGGTACCCTCCGCTAGAAACTTGTTTACAGTTCGATAAGCCCTGCCAAACTTCTTCGCAACTTCAGTAGATTTTATATTTTCAGCGAGTAACTTGACTATTTTTCTTTTCTCAGTTGGTGTTAAATCCTTCTTCTTACCCATTTTCACCATTTAGATCCGTAAATAGAATACTTGCTTAATAATTCGGAACACAATATTTTACATATTTTTCAATAAAATGAGATAATTATTTTAATTATCAAAATATTTTATCGAAATGAATACGATCAATGCTGCTATATATAGTGATTATTTGCTACAAATTTCATTGAAATCTCGGGGAAAAACTTTTGAAAACATTGGAGAAAATGTAATCTGCTTAATAAGTGCGAACGCAGTGTAGTTTGATCTTCAAAAGAAGGACGGAGAAATATGCATATAGAGTTTATTCCTAACTTTACACGCAGGAATAAATTGAACGCCCATTATACAGTGCGTTCGAAAAGTCTCTCCGCAGTGCTATGTTAAACGCATTGGAAATTGAAAAAACTACAATGTTTTCATTGAACCATGATTTCGGGATTTTATTACATAACCTTTTGATTTTACAGCATGTGTTCAAAGTGTTTTCACCATTTTGCAGGCACGGAGCAACTTGTCTACACTTGTTGTCAAACACTTTTGACAACAAGCACGTTGACTGTGGAGAGACTTTTCGAACGCACTGTATTATTAATGCAAAGAGAGTCACCTCAATATTATTATATTATTGAACTATTCTTTATTAGTAAGTCACTATCCACACCCTTATATATATATATATATATTATATATATATATATATATATATATATTATATATATATATTATTTATGTCTGCTACATTCATACGTCTCATGCTAAAATATAAGATACACAGGAGCAACTTTTCTACCCCGAGATAGAAAGCAACTTCTCCTACACCAAGACTCACATGGAGACAACTTTCGTACACGTCATGTGCATACCCAAAATCTTCACGCACACAGAACGTTCACACTTTATTATTATTATTTACTATCGGGAAAGCAACTCTCTCTACTACCAAGACACACACACACACACACACACACACACACACACACACACACACACCACGGGAACAACTTTCGTGTACACAGATAATACAATAATACTCGTACCCAAAGTCTTCAAGTCCTCTCGTTAACTCTCTAGGGGTATTTCAAGATCAAATACCCCTCTGTGCGTTCGCTCCTTCAGTCTATGAAAGAGAGTGGCACAAGTCACAAGAGAACTTTTCAGTTCCAACTACTGTAACTCGATGAAAAATTGTCTCGTGCTAGTTTATAAGCGGTAAAAGGGGATGGGTGCGAAGGAGTTGAAGGAATGGTCGTGCTAGTAGGTGTGCATCTGAAGGCAACTGGGCATAAGTGAGGTGAGTGTGCGATAATTCACAGATGTAGTGTGGTAATTTTTTGTGAGGTAACACTTTTGGTACCTCGGAACACTAAAAATCTATATAAAAAATCTAAAACCATTTTTACTGTCGGAATAAAGATATGTTGGTTCTGATTAGGCTCGGTTGTGCTAGGTTATGTTAGTTAAGGTTTGGTTAGGTTAGGCTAGGCTATATTAGCGAGTACCTCACAATTTAATGACAACAGAAAACACACTTTGAGCGCTCAGCTGTGTCCCAAATACTTATCACGCCCTTCTCGGTCCGCTGACACTAACGTTAGGTTAGGTTAAATTAGGTCTGGTTAATCAGTTTTTTAGATATGTGGATTTAAAATGTAAGTACCTCGCTTTTGCGGAGCTGCACACACACACACACACACACACACACGTGTGTGTGTGTGTCATTAGTTTCACGGTACACTAAACTACAGTTTTCGCAAATGTTTTCAGTCGCGGCCCCCTTGGATAAACAAACAAATTAGTGCTACTCCGTTCCTTCTGATGATTTAATTAGTACACAGTTTCATGAGAGACAATTTAATTAAAAAATGCATCGAAAATTTTACGTTACATCTATATATATATATATATATATATATATATATATATAGAGAGAGAGAGGAGAGAGAGAGAGAGAGAGAGAGAGAGAGTAGAGCTCAGAATGGTCCCCTGAGGAACTTTTATGTTAACATATACGTATACGTCGTTATCATTTATTTTCAATTAATATTAAATACAATATTTACCTTTCCTGAATTTGGACTTTCATTATCGTAATAAAAATAAATAAAATAATTTTTTTTATGTACGTAAATGTTTTATTCAAATTAAAAAAGGAGAATAACAAAAAAAAAACTCAATAAAACGCTTTAATTAATAGAGTATTTACAGTTAAGTTATTTTTCATTTCATCTTATTCACCACCGCTTTTGTGATTGGTTACAAATCTTTTGCGACCCCGAGTTTGCACCCACTGCATTAGAACACTAGTGTGTGTGTGTGTGTGTGTGTGTGTGTGTGTGTGTGTGTGTGTGTGTGATTTTCGATAAATAAATAAAATACTACAAGTGTCATAAATTTTCTTGTACAACCCATTTTTATTCTTTATAGGTCCTCCCCCTACAGGGCAGCTACCTTTCCGTGATGGGGTAAATTGCGTGTCCAGATGATGTCGTGTCGTTCATAATATTTTGAACAAACTACTTTTACATACTTATTAACAAACCATATGTTTGTACAATTTTACTGAATCTTGCTCAAAATATTTCCATACATAGGACTTATTTCATACCAATTTTCAGTAAATACCCACGGGTAAAAGAATTCATGGACGTTTTCCAGTTTATGTACCGTTTTCTACTCCAGGTGCTCTCTATCTGCTGAGTGTGGGCACCGGTCGCTGGATCGACAAAATTTTCAGTGTGATTTATAGTGTAGTGACGAAAGTTATAATGTGGGATTTTATCAATTTGATCGTAAGATTTCCACATATCACTAATAATAGTAGATCCAGGCAGAATGTTGGCTTTTATGCAACTTTCTAGTGTTTCTTTGCTTCTGTTAGGCACAGCATAGAGTAAAACAGAAGGTTAGGTTAGGTTACGTTACGTTAGGTTAGGTTAGGTTATCAAGAACTTACCTCTCTTAAAAGTTGTTATAATCGACGGCGGTTGTATGACCAATCAAAATAAATTATATGAAAAACGGTACACAAACTGGAAAAGGTCCGAATTCATAGTTCACAGACAAGTGAACTTTCATACCAAATTTTCTCAAAATCGGAAGAACGAAAATACCAGATTTTCAACCAGCCATAAAAAAGAGTACCCTTATCGAGACCTCCGAAAATGGAGTTTATTGAAAAAGTTATGATATGGAAAAAAAATAGGGGGGGTACAAGATGAAAGAGTCATTTTGTTTCCAAAACTTCAAGTTCAAACCAATATATCTCAAATCACATTAATAAATCGGGAAAGTGTCATAATAGGTTTGTAGAATAGAGTTTTAGGAAGGGACTCCTCTCCAACGCCAACTTTCAAGTACATTCCTTCCAGACTGATTTTGGGGAGGAGACTCAGATTTAATGGAAAACCCAAAAAAAATTAATAACAAAAAAATTTTCATATAATTTTAGTCAAATTTAGACCAAAACATTCGATGAAATTAGGCGAAAAACGCTGTAAATCTCATCAAAATCGGTTGGAAACTAACAAAGCAAATGCGTGTCCATGTCATTCATGTCATCTGAAGGAGCGATTAACAATGAATTCTCGTGCATCTAGCTTCCAAGATATATTTATTCTAAGCGAGGTTATATCGCTTTTCGTATGTTCGAATTTTTGACATGGAACGGATTTATTGTTTAATAATGACTCCGTTTTGGTTTATTTCCCATACAGTATTTCGTGTTGGAAATGTTCAACTGTGTGTGTGTGTGTGTGTGTGTGTGTGTGTGTGTGTGTGTGTGTGTGTGGTTGTGCATAAGTAATGCACGAATGAGGTCGAGTGTGATAATTCACAGTTGTAATGGGGTAAATTTTTTTTGTGAGGTCACAAAATTATTATATAACAAAATATTTATTTAAAACATCTAAAAACATTTATTTTTATTATCAGAAAAAGAGATGATCAGCTTAAGTTACGCTAGGTTAGGTTAGTTAAGGTTTGATTAGGTTAGTAGGCTACAGTAGATTAACTAGTATCTCACTGTTTAGTAACTTACGAGAAACCATACTTCGAACCCTCAATTGCATCCGAAACATTTATCACGTCCTTCTCGGTTCGATGGCACTGAGGTTAGTTTAACTTAAATTAGGTTTAGCTAAATGGATTTTAAAAAGTTGGTTAATCTAGGACTTCAGGGCCATTAGAGTTTGACATCTCAACTTAATTTAACTACATACTATTTGCCAAAAAAACTAAATTTTTTGGCAATTATTAATTGAAAGTAAACTTTGCCGCAGCTTCGATTTTTCACACATTGTTGGAGTTTGCTGAACAGAAATGTCTTAAAAACAGGTGTGAGATGGGTGGACCATGGTTTAATTTCATATTTTTATTTTACCGTTCTATCTTGTTTTTTGTATTGTTTTTAAGATCATATATTTTTCACTCATACGATTAAGGTTTAAGCGTGTTACTGTAAAGTAATTTGTAGTTCCTGAATAATTTTCGTTTCATGGTGAATCACAAAATCTGGTAAAATTTAAGATTCACGACAATCAAATTGTTTCCGAGTTCAAAACCCCGCCCCTAAATCCGACTTAAAATAGCTTAAAAAGCCGAGATTGGCTATTTCAAATGTTACATGACATTTGGAAAGCCATGTCGGCTTTAAGGACGGAGTTTTGAACTAAAAAAAAATTCATTGTCGTGAATCTGATATTTAACCCAAAGTCTTTACTTTCCTCTTTATTTTGAATAAGCGGATTCTTACTTTCAGTACTAAAAATAATAAGGGGCCCTGAAATTTCCAGTGCCAAGGGACCAAAATCTTGAATCTAACCTGAATATAACGCAAGATTAAACTCTTCAACTATGAAGTTCAAAAGCATAACGCAACTTCAAGAATAAAATACAGAAATGACCAATCGATATGAGATCAAAGAATGGAAAATGCGACTCTAACCTTCTCTCCTGAAGTTCGCAAAGTGACTAATGTCTACTAAACAATCCACGATGCGCCAAATAGTTATGCATTTGGCAAGTGAAAACAATTCAAATTCTGTTTATGAACACTTTCAGCGAAATTTTTAATTTATATTAAGAAGAGAAATATCTTCATACTATGTGTACCTTTTTCTATTTTGGTCTGAGGAAATTCTCTACAAAATTCTCCACAAGTTAATACAGTCTGTATGCTACAACATTTATATGTAGTCGGTAGCCTGAAAAGACCTATGCAATCGTCACAATTCACTCAGGAAGAATAGTCTTCGTAAGGAGATAAAACTAAACAAAGTACCTCAAAGCAGTAATACAAAAACTTTTTTAAAGTTTTAGGCTTATTCCTTTTGCTATGTTTGTCATACTATAAATAAATATGATTCATTAAATTTTGTATTTGAATTTTGAATCTAAATTTCTCTCGTATTAATTCTATTTTAACAAAACTTCTCTTCCCAGATTACATAAAGAAATAAGTTTTAACAGTTGAAGACATAGTTCAGCATAATTTAACGCTGATGCGCGTTTCATTTCTTCTCTGTATGCGAGCAACTTCAACAAAAGAAAAAATCAACCAAAGGAAACTCGAAAACTAATCTCCAGCTCTCAAAGGGATCCGCTGAAATCCTTTCAAATTTCATTTTTATGTTGTGAGGGAATTAGATTCAGATGTTATTTGAGGAATATACCTGAATTTAGCTAAAAACCAGTAACATAAAATTACGTATCATTGGCACGTATATATTACGTATCATTGGTTGCTCGCATGAGAGAGGAAGACATTCTACGTGCTTCACTTCTTCCTTTGAAGCTGGATCATGACCAAAACGTTTTTTTTTTACTCTTTTCAGAATAGACGTATAAATTTAAACGTTTCAGGTCGTTCAAAAATCACGTAACGCTATTTTTGCTGAAACTTGACATCCCCACCCCTTGTAACGTTTCGTAACGCTAGAAAGAAACCCACTAAGATGTTCTGTAACCCTAATAGGGGTGTTTTTGTCTAGCGTTGTTACGAAACGTTATAAGTGGGTGGGGGGTGTCAAGTTTTAGAAAAACTAGCGTTACATAATTTTTGAACGGCCTCTTTATAACAATAATACTAACTGGTATTTAATGAAGATCTTATCTTATAAAACATATATATTTAATATTAACTAAATTTTAAATTGAATTAACTGAATACATTTTGTCGGAAAACAATTTCTGATAACTACTAAATATCCTCAAAAGAAATTCAAATCCATACCAAAATGTAGGCCCCGTTGTACTACTGTACATTATGTCCAGAAAAAGTTTCACTGTCTCCTAAGTTTCGAAACGAAAAGTTTTTTCTATCATCAGTCACCTAATTCACGTCTAAAGAATAAAAGAATATTTTAACTTTTTATACAAATAAAAATAAATATAACTTAGATGAATAAAAAGAATAATAATATAGAAAAAGTACAAATGGTAAACGAAAGGGATTTGAAGGTAGAATGCAGAAAGTTTAGATAAAAATATATCAGTCTTCATGATAAAAAATGCACTGAAGTACCATTAAGTTACGTTATATGCAATGTCAAGAGTAATTTCGAAGTTTGAAAAATTGATCAAAAACTTAACAAAATGGTTTACTGTGAATATAAAAAAAATTAAATTGTTATCCTTAGAAATTGGAAAGGATCAAATGAAAATAAATTAGATATTGTCAGTGTACGTGAAAAGGTGTATAATAAAAGAGAAAATGGACTTTTAAAACCACATGTACTTATCTTAAGATAGTTAATTCGAACGAAATGTTGTCATTGGGAGTAGACCGAGATTCAGGAGGGTGGCGGTCTGCGACCCAGTTAACTGTTGCTTTTGATGACAATTATTTCAAAGGCTGAGGGGCAAATTGGAGCAGTTATGCAGTTTTCTAACCTATGATTTGAAAGAACCCACTTGAAGTTCACTCGAAACTCCGCACTATTAATGTGCCTTTAATGTAAACTGACATCAAAACTAAATTTGATATAATTCCAATGAGCATCCCATTGAGAATCCGTAGAGGATGAGTGAAACTAAAGAGTTCGCCAAGTTTCTTTTGTGGTTGATATATGATTCTGATGATGTTTTGAGTTGTTTAACTCCTTCGTATAACGGCAAAAGTCACGTGACAGAGGGAGAATGCAGCTTAATGTGGAATCCGAACCATTGGTCGCTACATCATCCGAACGCAGAGGACGATCAGTCCTCCAACTACTAAACAAACAGAACGTCACTTAACCTCGCTAAACTAACAAGAAGCGGTGTTTTTATGTGGCCTTGACTCAGCCCCAAGATTCTGATAGGATTCGAGTTTCTTGTTATTGGTAACGATAAGACGGGAATCGATTTGGAAGCTTAAGCGGTTCGAGAAGATTAAATGAAATAAGATTAGAAGGTTTATGTGATCATAATATGAGAAATAGATAGGATGGACTTTTTTTTTTTCTTGCCGTGGGCGTGTAGCTGGAATTGCAGAGCTTATTTTTAGGTAAGTTTACTTTTTAAGAATAAGTTTAAGAATAAGTGTTTAGTGGAAGGTTAGGAAGGAAAACGTAAATGCAAAACACGGCATCTTTGGTAGTTTATATTGTAAATAAAAGGATGTCACGATCAGGTAAGTTTATGTACCGCTAAGAGATATGATAAGGAAACAAGCACTCATTATCTTGTAAATTTTCTAGGTTTCCATGTGCTTCATGGGGCTTGGATAGTTGTGGCATCGATGTGATGGGATATTGACTGACATTTTCCAAATTTAGCCAAACTCTAGTCAACATTTCCTTTAGATTTGAGGCAGATGTGGGAGGAAGCCCCCGTTTTCCGCACTTAATGATGCTCCGAGACGCGTTCAACAGAATAACTATCTGGGCTTCTCGGAGCCTGAGAAAGAATTTGTAACTCTTTTTTTCTCTTCCACCCAGTAGTGTTTTGTAAGGTGTGCAAGTCTTCTTGCAACATATGCGTGTCAAACTAGACTTTCCTTTGGTGAAACAATGAAAGAAGATGGTTCTCAAAAATAGGTATATGAACATGGTATTCCTAAAAGTCAGACATTCTCAACGACTATCACGTCTGTCTTTTCGTTGCAAGTTCCAATATTTCTATTTTGCTCAATTTCTTTCTGCGTGTCGTTTTGCAATAAGTCAGAGTCTGCGTAATGGGTTTTTGGTACAAGGAGGTGTTGAAAATTTGTTTGTGTGGGTTGGAGTCGTCTGTCTTTCGTATTCAGTGAACAAACATTATCGTTTGTTGTTGAAACAGATGAACTGAAACACGATTCACTTTACAAACAAAACAATCCACTAGCAGTAAAATTTGAAAAATAGAATTAAGTCATTTTGATGCAAAGTGACAACCCAATTAGATAAAAGAATTTCTTTGGTATTTCTTTGGTAATTCAGTAATGGATATATATTCTTTGATGTTTTACAGTAT
>JAJOZX010004094.1:110000-315000 GCA_023014485.1 Bathynomus jamesi | reverse complement strand
TATATTGAATGTCGGCTGAAGTGCTAAAAGTGTCAATCTCCCATATAAATGTTTGCTCCTCCCACAATTTTTTCTATGCTTACTATATATATAATATATATATATATATATATATATATATATATTATATATATATATATATATATATATGTATATATATATGAATTTGTATGTATGTATGTTTATTTTTGTAACCTATATATTGCCTTGATCTGTCCTTTCACTCCAGTGTTCCTGAGGATGTCATTAGACGAAAGCGCTTGAGCACCCCTTTGTGTTTCTTTTTTCCTTCGTGGTTTTATTCATCATATATATATATATATATATATATATATATATATATATATATAAAATATTGCTTGCATATTAATTAGTATTCGTAATTAATGAATATGCAAACTGTAAAACGTTTTAATTCCTTAAGTACATAATGTCTTGATTCAAATCAAATATAAAAATATTGTTTATTTGTTATAAATTTCTTAATAAATGCTTCTATTTTTTTAAAGACTAAATTGAATTGTTATTATTCTCTATTAAAATTATTCTCTATTAAAACTATTAAAATAGTAGCTAATTGTATTACGTAATTAGTGGTCGCATACCATACTATTACCTTATTCTTAATTATATAATTTAATAATAATACTAAGTACTAACTAACAGTTACGATAATACTTACAATAGCGTTCTTATAGGAAAGCTTTTATCTTCTTATATCTATCTATTAGAGGTTATTATTATAGAAATATAAATTATTAATATATATATATAGGCCTATATATATATTCTTTATCTCCCAAACTATTAACATATTACTTTGTTACATTATGTAGTCGTCAGACCTTATCTCACTGTTATATTGTTCAGGTATATAATATATATAAATTGATAATTAATAAACTGTACAGTGTACAGACATACTGTATAGTATTGGTTAAATATTTATTTCAACTTTTTTTATTCTTATGGCAAAGCCGTATAAGGGCGATAAACATTTGAAGAAACAACTGTTAATGGCCAGAATTAACGAATCACGATATTCCTCATTCCTCATAAGTTTGCAGGAATTATTGTAATTCCATTATAGGTTAATGATACTATTAATGATACTATTGTTATTCAAGCAATTGGTAATGATACTATTGTTATTCAAGCAATGAGTTTTAATAAATTCAAAGTATAACTAACGCTTAACTCTAAAATTATTTAATCATTCCACCTTATTATGTCAATAGTTTCATACAAAAAATTTTCAACAGAAAATTTTAAGCCAGTGGAAGCTTCTTAACAAATTGCTTCAAAAGTTCACGAACCACTTAGATTTTCAATGCAGCTTCACAATTTTTGACCAAGTAACCTCGGATGTAAGGTTAAGGAATTTGATGGCTGTAAAACTTTGTTATTGTTGTTGTTGGTTAGCCGATCAGCCCACCCTGATCGAGCAAGGCAGCGGCACGCAGGTAACCGATCGCCCCCTCCGGAGTGGACCAGAGGTTCAGCGCACTAGTGATGTTGTGTTGTGTTCTATGTTGTGCTAGAGCGGTACAGTCTGTCATAATGTGTTCAATTGTTTGTGGTGTGTCCTGGCACAGGTGGCAGGGGTCGTCTATGGAGTTGTCTAGTCTGTGTTCATATGTCTGTAAGTTGGGGTGATGTCCACATCGGAATCGTGCTAAGTTAACTCGATCCAACCTGCTCAGGCTGGTCTCTGACCTGTCAATGGGTGGCTAGGGAAATAGGGTTCATAAACGAGCGTAACAGAGCGTATAGACTTAATAAGCGCATTGGCACGGTAGCTAACTGTTAATGTAGGTTTTTTTAATCTGTACAGATTCCGATATGATTCACTTTACTGTATAAAGTGTATGTGAAAACACAAAATTTACGAATAATAAACGAAGCCGTGATTAGTTGATACTGGCCAATAACAGTTCTTTTATCAAATCTTTATGTCCCTTACGGCCCTGCCGTGAGCATGAGAAAAAGGTGAAAACAAGTATTTAATCTATACTGTGCATCATGTAAGAATAATAGTTATTCACCAGTGGCGTATACTCCTAAGACGCAAGGTAAGCATTGCTTACCCTATAAAAATTATTCCCTTCCAATTTAACAACAAATATTATTGAGGGGACATTCTAGCATCAGAATGCTTTCCACGGCATATTAGATTGATCTGAATCTTATTTACAAGGATTTGGGAAAAAAGGGGAGTAACATAAGTTAAATTAATAGTTTTCATCTTACGTCTGGCAGTGGCATATCATTTTATTCTGCAAGAGGCGGAACGAGGTTACTGCAAATTGGATGTTGCGTATTTGAGGGACAGATTTTCAAGCGGCAAACGCCCGTCTTGCAAGTTTCAAAAGTCTGGACTCCTATTACAGCAGGTATAAATTCACTGAGACTTAAATAAAAAAATGCAGAATGCTTTATATACAATTAAAATAAATAATATGTTAACTAAACAAAGATATTTTAATTTGGAAGGGAATAATTTTTATAGGGTAAGCAATGTTTACCTTGCGTCTTAGGAGTACACGCCACTGTTATTCACCCTTAATCCTCCCATCAAATAAATGTCCTTACTTAAACTGCTAAAAGTACAACTCACTTTCACCCAGTTAACAGAACAATAGTAAATATTATCTTTACTGCCCTACATCAAGAATACCAAGTAAAATTGAACATTAAAAGCATAGAACCCGAAAAGTTTTTAAATCCCACAGTGGGCTCTTCTTGAATTCACATAAAAAGGAACATATAATATATGAGAAGCTGAGAGTCACTTTGAATACTGACAATCCTAAACTTTTTGGAATTAGGAGATAACCTTAAATTTCTTAAATATAGTCTTTTATGAGATAACAGTAAAATCTGAATGCGATACAAAAGATAATGGTCAGTGCATTCATACGAAAGAAAGAGTGAGATTGGAAGAGTCAGAAAGGGAAATGGAGGTGAAAGAATAAGTGTGTGTGTGTGTGTGTGTGTGTGTGTGTGTTTGAAATAAGTGCCATAATAATAATGAGACAGGAGGGCCAGACACTGCCTCAGCGCTCAGGCCAGATTAATGCGGCCCACTGCGCCAACTCCTGGGCTATTATTAACCAGTGCCATCGGTAGTCGAACCCTTGAATTCAGTGTCTTCACTTCGTTTCTAGGGAAGGTGCGAGTGAGGACTTAAAAAAACCGTTAAAAAGAAAAATATTATATACAGTATATATATATAAGAGAGAGAGAGAGAGAGAGAGAAAAGAAACTCGGGGCTCTCTTTAACACAGCTATATTTGAAAGCTGACAAGTAAGATTACAAAAGAAAAATAATTAAATTTTTATTTTCGGACTATTATTAATGCTAAACTTTTGGTTCAAATATGCTTTTGTCAGATCTGTTAAAGATGCACAAGAAAAATTAGGTCAGTCATAAACAAAATGAAACTAAAAAAGGAAGTCTACAACTCCTTTATAAATAAGTACCTCTTCTGACTTCCTTCGCACACGATGGGTAATAGGCACTGCCACTATGCCCACACTACCCCCACAAAAATGCACCCACTTAAACAAATAAAATGCTTAGTTTCCTTAAAGTGCTTGAAGATGAATTCTATTAATTTGAATCCACAGTCCATTTCGTCAGTTGTATTGTTGCCAGTTGTTAAAAATAAGGGTGCTAGTATCTGTGATAAGAATAATTATAGGCCAATAGCACTTGCCAGTATACTTTCTAAGGTGTTAGAATATGTCATTTATAATAGGATAAGTACTTACTTGCAGACTTATGGCAATCAGTTTGGCTTTAGAGTGAAACATGGTACTGACGTGTGTATTTATATGCTAAAGGAAGCCGTCCTAAAGTACAAGATGTCAAGTAGCATTGTATATTCCTATTTTTTGGATGCATCAAAAGCATTGATAGAGTTAACCATCACAAACTTTTCAAGAAACTCTTGTGTCGAGGGGTACCTAAATATATACTTAGGATCCTTGCATTCTGGTATACAGAGCAGACCATGTTTGTAAGATGGAAAAGCACTGTGTCACCGGATTTTAAGGTAACTAATGGTGTTAGGCAAGGAGGTATATTATCACCCTATCTTTTTTGTATATACATGGATGACCTTACCAATGAACTAAAAACTGCACGTCCTGGCTGTGTCATTGGAAAGGAAAAATTTAATCATTTAATGTATGCTGATAACCTTGTTCTTCTGTCACCCTCTCCCCATGGGCTAAGAGTACTATTAGAGATATGTAAACAATATGGTATAGAAAATGACATCACCTGTAATGGGGCAAAGAGTTGTATTTTGATTTTTAGGTGTAATCTACTGAAACATGTATCATGTGAGTCTTTAGAAATGAATGGTCAGACTATACCTGTCAAAGACACATGTAAACACTTAGGTCATGTAATTACTCACGAGCTGCGAGATAAACTCGATATTGAGAGGCAACGTAAAAAGCTGTATGTACAGGGTAACATGCTAGTAAGGAAATTTGGTACGTGTTCAGAATCAGTTAAAACTTATCTTTTTAGAACTTACTGTACTGCATTCTATACATCCCATCTGTGGTGGAACTATACAAAAACTGCTACGAATAAACTCTCTGTTGCTTATAATAATATTTTTCGTATGCTATGTAGGGAACCAAAATGGTGCAGTGCCAGTTTTATGTTTACTACGCGTAACCTACCTACCAGCCAAATGTTAATCCGGAAGAATATGCATAATTTCATTACTAGGGTCCAAAACAGCTCTAATGTGTTATTGTACAACACATCTTCAGATACTGTGTACCTCTCACCTATATGGCAGTCTTGGTTCAGACAACTGCTGGTTTACAATACCTTATTTTTGTAATGTAACAAAGATTATATATGCATATTAAGTTGTGTTATAATAAGTGCTTTATTAAGTGGCTATGTTATAATAAGTGTTATAAGTGTTATAAGATGTTTCATGTAATAACAGTAGACATAAAATTGTCAGATAATTAATCAAACAGTATGACAGTATGCTAGATTAAATGGCTATGTTGGCCTTGTTTTTGTATTAAGTTCAGTGTATACGTAAGATTGTACTTGTATGTTAGGTTAAGTGGCTATGGATTGTGAATGATCCGCAATAAAGATGGTTTGTTTGTTTTCGTGATTGACAGACACGAGAAATACTACACTTGTTGCAAGGAGCCTTACCTGGACATCACCTTTAACATCACCATGCGGCGCAAGACCCTCTTCTACACCGTTAACCTCATCATCCCCTGCATGGGCATCTCCTTCCTCACCGTTCTTGTATTCTACCTCCCGTCTGACTCCGGTGAAAAGGTATTTTAAATTTAGAGAAATTTTAAGGAATTTGCCACGATTCTACGTCGTTCGTAAGATTTTAATTTTCTCTTTGGAGGGGGACACTAGGTATAATTTTTTCTTTTTAATGAAAGACTTTTATTAACATTAGGAAAATTTCGAGGAGTACATACGAGTATACACTCCTTAGGGAGTATGTAACAGTTCCAGGGAAGAGATTATATGGAGCCTCTGATGATTATGGACGGATTACGGAACAATTTTAGTTGCGTGGATGAGATGAGAGTTTAGGAAAAAAGTATTGTTTGGGGAATTTCGCTGGATTTGTAACAACGGTTGCAAGATTAAAGGATTTAGCTATCAGTTATTAGTTATAAGTTAACAGAGTTATATATATATATATATACTTTTAAAATTTACATTTACAGATCCATAAAAGGAGTTCTTTAATTGAAAGATAGTTTTTAAAGAAAATGCAAAACGTTTCTTTAATTAAAGGAAAAAAAGCTTTCTTTATTTTTGATCACAAGAAGTGAATTTCGAGATAAGAAATGTTAAAATAGTTTGAAATAAATATTTGTTAATAAATTATTTATCGTTAAATTTTGAATGCAAAGAAATTAAAATTAAACAATTATTTATTATTGAAATAAATATTAATAAAGTAAAAGAGATTTGATGTTTTCTTTTTGTTAACATCGCGAACGAGTCTTGTCACTTTACAGTAATGTCATTTTACAGTAACATCATTATTGCTCAGACATGAGGCATATATATAGGAAATATCTAAAACCATATATATATATATATATATTATATATATATATATATATATATATATATATATATATATATATTGCCTGAATAGGTAGTATTCGTTCACTGCTCCGAGATAATTAAATAAAGCTATATGACCACCCTAAGAACCTCACAAAGGAGCCAAAAAGCTCCCTTTGCTAATAAAGAAAGAGTGGATGTAATCACTTTGTCAGCTGAGGGATTGTTCTGTAGCCTCGATCCTGCTTAGGGATACAGTATCTGTCATTTATCTATCTTTTTATCTTTCTTTCTCTCTTCTAAAATGTTTCGGTGATGCGAACAAGTGTAAGATTTTTACTTAATTTATGGTAAAGATTAACGAAGAAAGGAAATATCAAAATTTAGTTTGCTGACAATGAAACGAAGGTAAGTGACAATATTACATGCAACAATCATTGAAGTGAGAACTAAGTAGCTTCCATTTTAACTCAATTAGATTCAATTGACTATTAAAAAATGAATCAACTTCGTTCAAATAAATGCTAAAAGTGAATCTTAAAATGTAAAAATTAATAAATGATAAATAACGAATATATAATTGCAAGATAACAGTCTAAGATGATATATTTCAACTGAAATCTGGGTCATACGAACATGCTTAACAAATCTATAAAGAGACGATAATATGATAGTTGGAATATATATTGATATATTCATTTACCAACTAAATGAAGAACGAACAACTGGGACAACTGCGTGCTACCTGCCCGTGACGGAAATGATAACCATTACCCTACCTAGACACATATATACTCGTATATCGGGCTTAATTTTCCAGCTTTTGCTGTTAATAGTTCAACGTAGTTATTTGACTTACAAAAGACCCCTCCGCAATAGGTATTTTCATGTATGTATATGGTACATCCTCCTTTTTGTTTTTCTGTTTGGTAGTAGCTATGTCATAAATGTCGATTTCTGTTTTTTGTATCAATACTGTACTGTCCTCATCATTTTCACAGTTTGTTTGGCATTCGTCACGATTATTTCAGTGAGGCATGTGAAGTCTGCTTTTTAGTTCTTTCACAAATCCTTTCAGGTATAAAATTTTATTTAAAGAATGGTTTAGCTTTAAATCTTCCATGTAAGTTTGCCAAGGTCATTTTTAGTTTTTCTTTTGTGATTTTGTAATTTTTTTTATTTGATTCATTCTCTTTCAGTATAATACGTTTCGTTGCCTTGTAATCATCCAAAAAATTTCTACGACTTTTTATACCTTTTACTTATTTCAATACATAATGTTCCGATTGTTTATGTAATTTTTTTTTTTTTTTTGCATGTTGCCTGCTCGGCTTTGGAGCTCATGTGTGTAACTCTCCTCTATCGTGTTGGATAATATTTATTGGTATGATAATGCGAGCGATATCGATTATTTTTGGCAATTTGTTAATGTTTTCCTATTACGTTTTGGTTGCTCGTCCATAATGTTCATTGAAGGGTGATGAACGAGGCACTTTTTTATGTATTTGCAGTTTCCGTATTCCGTATATGTTTTGTAGTGAGTGAAGTGATGGAATATGCATTTGATTTGAAATTTATACTGTCTATTTTTGTAATGAAAATTACATAGGGTTGGACGTGAGTAAACACACACTATCCTTCTCTAAATCTACAATGTCTATTTTTATAATGAAAATTACATAGGGTTCGATGTGAGTAAACACACTATCCTTCTCTAAATCTACAATGTCTATTTTTATAATGAAAATTACATAGGGTTCGATGTGAGTAAACACATACTATCCTTCTCTAAATCTACAATGTCTATTTTTATGATGAAAATTACATAGGGTTGGATGTGAGTAAACACACTATCCCTCCCTAAATCTACAATGTATATATATGATTTCTTTTGTATTCTTTGTCGAGATCCGTTCTCGACGCCGCTTTCTCTTCTTTATTATTTGATAACCTTACCATACTTGAGTCTTTGTTCGAAACCTCGCTATTGTCTCGCTCGTTTAATTTGCGAGTTGTTTTTACATCTATTTCTCCCTTTTTGGCGTCTTTCTATGTAAATCCGATACAATCGTCACTTTCTCTTATTATCCAATGTCAGTGATTTCACTATTTCTCTCTGCATTAGATACTGAAAACGAAGTTACTTTAGTTTCCCTGTCGTCGTAAATGGATTTCATCCTTTTTATTTGTTTTACTTTTCATATATAAAAAAATACTTCCATCATCCCATTTCGTACGATCAAAATGTAGCTCTTGAGAGAATTCGCATCTCACGACCCTGTTTTCATTTGTGGCAGAGTTGCATTTTTTGCAGAGTGGGAACTGATTGTCCATTGTCATGTTATTTAATTCAGAATCCAGAGGAGAATATCTTCGACTTTTTTCAATGGATATGCTGAAGTAAGGGAGGGGAAGGGGGAGGGAAACCACGAGAGAATTCTTCAGTGACGCTGTGGTATATATACATATATACACACACCTTGGTTAACGTTAAATAAAAAATGAGACTCTTAAAAATGTATTTTACGAGTGTTTTCTCTTGACATATGTTACAAATGATTAGTTCACCTCATTTCTACCATTGTAGCAAGTTGGTAAAAATTGGTTTAAGACACGTAAAAATAATAAATTGTAGTATATATGCACAAAACAGTTAAAATTGAGTAAAGTTTCTTCACATCTCATTTTAAATATCCAGAATTAGAGTTTTCCGGGTGGAAAACCAAAATTCGGCATCCTTTCTATTAATTTATAAACCTATGTTTATTCTTCGTAAGTAATTTCATAAAGTACGTGGGAAAATTAGAACAATACGTAAAACTATAAGAAAAGCTATACAAACATATTTTAATGGCCAAGATCTCGCATATGACCAGTTCACATCAATGTGACATCTTTTTTTACTGATATATGAGGCATTTACAAGTTTTCTTTCTATGTGTTAGTGCATAAACATGCGAAACACACTCCGCCGGCCCCCCTGGTCGCGTGGACCAATCACGAGCCTGCATGAGCACGCACGAACGGAGATGTTACCTATATCTCGATCGTCACTAATGCATCGAGCTATGAATAACATAATAGGCTCTCTTCAAAAAATTGTGGCACCTTTTGCGGATGATAAATGCAGCTTTCTCTGAAAACAGCTTATTTCTTCTTTTATTAGTCAGCAACAGAGAGAACCCGTAACCAAAGTCTACTTGCAAAGGAGGAAGGAAACTGGATGTAAAGTTCAGTTCTATTTCAAGCATAACACGTTGAGGGTACAAGAGTCTTCAAAACATTGAAAATGTCAAATTTTCTCAGAAGACTACACTGATATGCTTCTTTCTGAAAGAACATTTTTAATCTCTTAAAGTCACTAACGATATACTGTATAGGCTTCATAAATATAAAAATAGAATTCGTAAGAAACATCAGTGTGCGTTAAATGAAGTTGCCTGGCGACAAATTTACCGCAAGATGCGGAAACAGACTGAAAATGAGTCTGCAAAGAAATCCATTGATTAGGATTCTCTTTACGCAATTAGTTGTTGCTAGCCAATTTGTATACGAGAGAGGAATCATTCATAAATGGTCTTTTCCGTCCTCTATTAAGTAACTTAAATATATCTAAATAAGCTTCTCTTCTAAGAGCAGATCTATGAAACCAGTTGTAAGTTTCTCTAAGAGGCAATACAAGGGCAATTCTTCCAATGCATGAAAGCATGCCCAGTGAATAACATATATACATTTTACAATGTATTATTACCTCCACAAAAAATTGAGACTCCATCAGTGCCAATTACAAAGCAAAGCACAAATTAAGATCAACTCCAATTTTTCTAAAGTAGTCTTTAATATGGTAATATAACGCTTCAGCAGTTGTGCTTGTAGTGAACAAGACCTAAAAACTGGTAAACAAATTTTTTTATGTTTAACGCTGTAATACCTGAATGGACACGCGTAAATGTTTAGCACAAGCAGTGTCATTTGACTCATCACCTATTAAAGAAAAAAGAGTGTCTTTTAGGTCACTACTTGATCATTCAAAAAGGAGTGTATATAACTTTCTTTATAAGAGCGGAGCATTTAGTTCTGCGCAATTGTATATCCTTGGCATTTGAGTTATAGCATTTCCTTTTTTGCCAGATCACTTAAATCGGTAGTTCCCAGCGTGGGCGGCACCGCCCCCCCGCCCCAGTGAGCGTTTGAGAATCTTAGAGGGGGACGCTAGGAAACTGTAGAATTGTTACCTTCTATTAATAAATCACTTATCACTTATCCTGTTATATTATTATCTTTATGAAAGGCACCAGCAAATATTAATGGACATAAGGGGGTGTTGGCCTAAAAAAGGTTGTGAACCACTGACTTAAATGGGCTATAGATTGAATTGACGAATGAGAAGCAAGTACTATAGCAAGCTGTAATTCAAATTTAGTTACTCTTTTCTTTCTTCAAAAATATTTTAAACTTGACTTCAAAATTACTTTTGAAATATTTTATTTGTTTCAAGAAATCGCTATGTTTCTTAAGGTCGGTTCTATGGGTCTTAATCTCAGTTTCACAAACTTCAAAAAGGCTTTATTGCCATAATTTTTTTACTTCCAGACGCCACTTTGAAAATAAAGGATCTATTAACCAACTTTTCTGGAAACCCTCTCAGTGTCTGGCCCATTTATCCATTTTTATTCAGGTCGGCTAAATAGAAACGAATTTAATATTTTTTTAAGATTAATTAACTAATAAAACTTAGATCCTGTTTAAGTTGAGGCCTAGGTCCTATGCGTAGGCCAACATCAACAAAAGTAAAATAATAATATTTCACATGATGAAATTTAAAATGATCAATTACGAACAGGGTAATCACGAATTACGATGAAAACGAGACTGACTGACTTTTACTCAGTCGCTGAGAGTTAGACATTATGCTGCTACGTAAAAAAGAACGTTAAAAAAACGTTTTCCGACGTAATATCGCGCACGAGAGGAAAAAACAAGTATATAATGTTCATGAGTCTAAGAAAATAAAAAATGTATAGATTTCGTGTATTTATTAGTTTTAGTGTTTACTAAATATAATAAATATAAACGTATATTATAAGGTTTTGTATTTATTATAAGCAAGTAACAGACTGGCGTTTTAAATTAGCCCAAAAAGTAGCGTGTAGCCCAAAATGATAATTTAGTAGTACGAGCCTACGAGGGACTTAAAATTAGCCAAATGTGCAACTTTTGGCCCAATCTGGCAACCCTGCTGCCATCACAAACCAGTATTACAACAATAGTTTTGCATTTTGGGGTCCTTGGATCCATTCCTTTAAAACCAGTGGGCCCTCTGACTAAACTTAGAGGATCATAGTCAGAGCTGGGCACTTGCGGCATATTTTGCGGTACTGCGGTACTACCGCAAACCGCAAACCGGAACCGCATCAAACGCAGTACCGCAAAGGATCGCTGAAAGTACAGCAGTACCGCTACCGCATTCAAATTTCCGCGTACCGGTTGTACCGGTTTGTAGTGCGATAGTACCGCAGTACCGCAGTACCGCAAAATATGCCGCAAGTACCCAGCTCTGATCATAGTTTACTGAGAAACCAAATATGACGTTACCATTACAGGAGTTGGTGTTTGTAAATACTTCAGAGCTGGCACTTGCGGCATATTTGCGCGACTGCGGTACTACCGCACTAACAAACCGGTACCGCATAACGCAGTACGCAAAGGATCGCTGAAAGTACCGCAGTACGCTACCGCATTCAAATTTCCGCGTACCGGTTTGGTACGGTTTGGTAGTGCGGTAGTACCGCAGTACCGCAGTACCGCAAAATGTGCCGCAAGTGCCCAGCTCTGTAATTGTAATACAAACACTTGTCCGTCTTGTGTAGTCTATTGAACTCTATTCTATATTTCTATAAATGTCTGTATATATCCTAATGTTGGCAGTGTAACAGTAGATAAGATAATATAATAATTACATTAAAACACAGTTCAGTTCAGTTGTTTAACGTAAGTTTGTGTAAAAATAAAAAATATTTATTTTTCAATCTCGTACAATAATACCTAATGCCATTTCTCTATCCTTATTATTAGAATTGAACAGAAGAAATGTCTTTAAAAAGACTGCCACAGCTGTAAAGGTCTAATTGATCGCCTATTTTACGTCATTTGACAAATTTCAACGCGTCCGCACTGTGACGCAGCTTGAAGTAATAATGTCTGGCAAAAAAACTTGTGTTAAAAATGCAAAAATGTCCCCAGAACCAATAACCGCACATCTGGCAATTACTACGTTCCAGATTTTTTAGTCTATTTCCGCATTTCTAGCTAACTTCAATGCTTTTTTTGTGTAAACAATTGAACCAAAATGTTTTTCGGTGTATTTATTTCCACGATAATGTTAGCCATCTTGATTTTTAAGAGTTTCGTTGTGATTAAAATATGTTTAATGTAATTTTCCTGTAAAAATTTTCAACATACACATATTCGCACAGAAGTAGAACTAAAATCTAAATGTAATGGTAGATATATTATAGTTACATTTCATGATGTAAGTTTTTCCTAGTTGGGCGCCTCCTTACAGTTGCGTCTTGGGCAGTTACCCCTCTCGACTTCCCTCCTTACTACAGCTCTGTATATATATATAATATATATATATATATAATCATCAGCCGGGTTCTGAAAAGCAGCCTTTTTATCGTGTCATTTTCTTGTTTTCATGTAAAAAAAAAATAAATAAATAAATATCCACATTCCGTTTTCTACAAAAGCGAAAAAGAAGTAAAACGAAAAATTCTAAATAATTTCCATTCGACTTAAAAGGAAGAAAAAGGAAAAGAAATTTAAATAAAAATTGTTTATTTATTTTTAAAAAATAGAATAAAAAAATTTTTTCGTTTTTAAAAATTGCTCTCGTTTTGGTACCGGGATTACTTACGATATCGGATTGACTCCTCATTCTATATCGACGAGTATATTGTGAGTTAGGTTAACGTAGGTTAGGTTAGGTTAAGTTAGGTTCGTTTAAGTTAGGTTCTTAGTTTCTTAAAGTGTCGATGTTATCATCTTGTCGATCTGATGGGTATAGGTCCATTTGTATCCTCATAAATATCTCCTCTCTCTCTCTCTCTCTCTCTCTCTCTCTCTCTCTTCTCTCTCTCTCTCTCACTATAATATATATATATATATATATTATAATATATATATATATTGCTCTCGTTTGGTACGGGATTACTTACGATATCGGATTGACTCCTCATTCTATATCGACGAGTATATTGTGAGTTAGGTTAACGTAGGTTAGGTTAGGTTAAGTTAGGTTCGTTTAAGTTAGGTTCTTAGTTTCTTAAAGTGTCGATGTTATCATCTTGTCGATCTGATGGGTATAGGTCCATTTTGTATACATACTCATAAATATCTCTCTCTCTCTCTCTCTCTCTCTCTCTCTCTCTCTCTCTCTCTCACTATAATATATAATATATATATATTATATAATATATATATATATATATATATATATATATATATATATATATATATATATATAGTGGGGGGAAAATGCCTTTAAATTATAATACATATCACAAATTAGTTTTCTTATTCCTTAATTACTGTAAGTATAAAACGATTTGTAGTGCGCGATTTGATCTTCATCTACTTGAAATTAGTCGTTTAAATAGAATTATTTCATGTTTATAAAATCCCAAGCATGTTTTACCACCGAAATTGGTGAACATGTTTCTTTACACAACTTCTGATCATTAGAAGAAAATGCTCCTTTAAAATTGGGTGTAAAATGCCAAACAAAACATAAAATCTCTCTCTCTCTCTCTCTCTCTTCTCTATATATATATATATATATATATATATATATATATTTTTTTTTTTTTTTTTTTTTTTTTTTTTTTTTTTTAAGACTGAATTAGTGTTCTAATACTTTGTGTATCTCCCTGTTTAACCTGTTCAACGCATCTTGGTATCGACCACCAATGATTTACAAATGTTGGTAATTTCTGGATCACTCATTCATTACTCACGAAAGCGTTTTATAATTTTTCCTTCTTTGAAATATCTTCTTTTTGCCCTCAACTCTTCCATATTAACCAAACTTTTTCGACTTGATTCTTCAGATCTGGTGAATTTCCTGTCGAATCCAATACTTCAGTAACGTCTTCCTCAAAAGCTTTGTTCAAAACATTTGCAGTATGACATGGTGCCAACTGTAACTATTGTAGAAGATATTTTAGACGTAATATTTTCAAAAAGTTCGAAAAGTTGTTCCACTTCACTTTCAAATTGATACAACCTTGAGGGTTTTTAATTTTGGGGGGGGGGGGGGGGGGGGGCATCTTTTACTGTTGTCGTTTAGCCACTTCTTCCTCTGAGGGTTTCATATATTCGCGAAATTTTCTGGTTAATATTTTTCTACTGATATTTTGAGTAAATTAAAATGCGGGGCTCGAATTAATTATCACTTTTAAATTAAAATGAGGACCACTTTTTAATTTAATTTTTCATTTAGAAAATCGATTTTAATCAAATAATTTTTGGTAGGATGCTTCATTTTCCACATTTTGCTTTGAAATTAATTTCGGATTTTCTTTTTACTTCTATTTTTAAATAGGGATCGTAGTGACGTGTGTGTGTGTGTGTGTGTGTGTGTGTGTGTGTGTGTTCACAGCAAACAGTAGTTTCCATTGACTTAGTAAAGTTAATAATCGTATTAAGGATATATGTAAGTAATATAAACATGTTTGTCCAGACGAGTGAAAAGGTCAATTTCTGTTACAATACATACAGGGTGTCCCAAAAGTCTCAATACATAGGGAAAATTAGCACTTTTCAGCAAAATGTAACTTTATTTACAAAAAATTCTCTACATGATTGCCATTTCTTTGTAAACACCCACGGATGCGTCTCTCCCACTCATGGTGAACTCGTGTTAACACATTTGGTGTTATGGACGTAATTGCACTTCGAATGCGTTTAGGTGATCCATGTTCTGTATCTTTTCCTGGTACACCATGGCCTTCAAGTGCCCCCACAGGTAAAAAATCAAGTGGACTGAGATCTGGGAACCTCGGAGGCCACTCCACGGGGCCATGGTGTACCAAGAAAAGATACAGAACATGGATCGCCTAACCCCTAAAGGAACGCATTCGAAGTGCAATTACGTCCATAACACCAAATGTGTTAACACGAGTTCACCATGAGTGGGAGAGACGCATCCGTGGGTGTTTACAAAGAAATGGCAATCATGTAGAGAATGTTTTGTAAATAAAGTTACATTTGGCTAAAAAGTGCTAATTTTCCCTATGTATGGAGACTTTTGGGACACCCTGTACTTGGGAGCTTAATTTGGTATTCATTGGGACGCGAAAGCTTACCCTGTTTATGCAGTTAATTTCATACCATTTTCAATATATATATATGTATATATAACGTAAAGAACGACGCTTGTATAGGAGATATTCCGCGCAAGACGAGAGAGAGAGAACGAAACAAATGAAAAAATGAGGTTACCACCCAGGAATCGAACCCGGGATCTTCCGATTGCCGGTCAGATGCGATACCATTACACCATGGGCCTCACTCTTCCAAATGCCGTAATTCTTCTACATACTCGCAGAAACCAATGCCCCAAGGGGGCACCTCCCGCATGCCGTAACATTATATACATTCAACTGCAAAGAACACGCAGTATAAATAACGTAAAGAACGACGCTTGTATAGGAGATATTCCGCGGTTCCTGGGTTCGATTCCTGGGTGGTTACCTCATTTTTTCATTTGTTTCGTTCTCTCTCTCGTCTTGCGCGGAATATCTCCTATACAAGCGTCGTTCTTTACGTTATTTATACTGCGTGTTCTTTGCAGTTGAATGTATATAATGTTACGGCATGTGAGGTGCCCCCTTGGGGCATTGGTTTCTGCGAGTATGTAGAAGAATTACGGCATTTGGAAGAGTGAGGCCCATGGTGTAATGGTATCGCATCTGACCGGCAATCGGAAGATCCCGGGTTCGATTCCTGGGTGGTTACCTCATTTTTTCATTTGTTTCGTTCTCTCTCTCTCGTCTTGCGCGGAATATCTCCTATACAAGCGTCGTTCTTTACGTTATTTATACTGCGTGTTCTTTGCAGTTGAATGTATATAATGTTACGGCATGCGGGAGGTGCCCCTTGGGGCATTGGTTTCTGCGAGTATGTAGAAGAATTACGGCATTTGGAAGAGTGAGGCCCATGGTGTAATGGTATCGCATCTGACCGGCAATCGGAAGATCCCGGGTTCGATTCCTGGGTGGTTACCTCATTTTTTCATTTGTTTCGTTCTCTCTCTCTCGTCTTGCGCGGAATATCTCCTATACAAGCGTCGTTCTTTACGTTATTTATACTGCGTGTTCTTTGCAGTTGAATGTATAAAAAAATTGTGTATATATATATATATATTATATATATAATTAACGTAAAGAACGACGCTTGTATGGAGATATTCCGCGCAAGACGAGAGAGAGAGAACGAAACAAATGAAAAAATGAGGTAACCACCCGGGAATCGAACCCGGGATCTTCCGATTGCCGGTCAGATGCGATAACCATTACACCATGGGCCTCACTCTTCCAAATGCCGTTCTTTACGTTAATTATACTGCGTGTTTGCAGTTAAATGTGTGTATATATATATATTATATAATGTGATATAACGCACTGTCGCGACGAAGTATGAAGAAGGAAACTACTCTTCAGGAAAACGAAAATTTTTATTTCTTAACACCAATACGGTTTCGGCTCCTCGCGAGCCCTTCTCAATTGGTAAGATTACCAATAAAAATATAAAAATTTACGTCTTCTTGAAGAGTGGTTTCCTTTATATATATATATATATATATATATATATATATATATATATGATGAATAAAACCACGAAGGAAAGGAAACACAAAATGGTGCTCAAGCGCTTTCGTCTAATGACATCCTCAGGAACACTGAAGTACATAAAAAGGTTAAGCCTATATATAGGTTACAGAAAGAAAAAAAGAAAAAATAAATACATACACACACACATATATATATACATATATATACATACATAGCTATATATACAAATACATACATACATACATATATATACAATAAACAGAGAAGTAAAAATAAAAAATAAAAAATTAAAACCTTAAAGGATTACCAGTGAGGCGTACAGATTTTAAGGAAAAATATCGATTTTTAGCACAAGATCAAATGGATTATAAAAATACAAATTTATACTGGAACTCTGCCCGGGTTTTAACACACTGCTGCCTATGGTCAGGTTTCGATATATATAAAAAAAATAAAATGCAAATTAAAAGTTAATCGATTTTTAGCACAAGATCAAATGGATTATAAAAATACAAATTTATACTGGAACTCTGCCCGGGTTTTAACACACTGCTGCCTATGGTCAGGTTTCGATATATATAAAAAAATAAAATGCAAATTAAAAGTAATAAAGTAGAAGACAAGTTTACCAAGATTTAATGTTTTACCCTTCTTATCTAAATCTGTTTTAAAGGAATTCAAAATAACAGGATCGAGTTGAAAAAGACCTTTGCTTATGTTGAAGTTATTTGAAAGTTGGATAATGGCAGACTCAAGAATATTCTATTAACAATGTTGCTTGAATGGAATAAAACTGAAGCATTATTCCAATCAATACAGTGGGCTAACTCTGACAAATGGACAAAAAGGGCACTGGACAACTGTCCTGTTCTAACGGAATATTGATGCTGTTTTATACGTGTGTGCAAATCCTTTCCAGTCTGACCTATGTAAAAGGAATCACATTGTTTACAACCAATTTTATAGATAATGCCTGAATTATTGGTAGGGCTATTTTTTACTATGATATTTTTCACAATATTGTTATATGAAAATACTACATTAATATCCAAAAGTTTAAGTACATTAGCAATGCTTAAAAAGCCAGGGAAAAATGGAAGTACTAAAATATTTTTTGACAAAGTACGAGTGTTAATATTGACACGATAGAAAGTTCGTTTTGCCTTGTTGAGACAAGATTCCATAAACGCAGATGGATAACACAAATCACTTCCAATACCGTTGATTTTTTCCAATTCGGCATCGATGTATTCCGGACTGGCGATCCTAAGGGCGCGGAGAAACATTGATGAAAATATGACCTTCTTAGTGGGGGTATCATGTCCCGAGTAAAAGTGTACGTAGGACAAATTGTTTGTCGTTTTCCGATAGATACTAAACTTAAAACCTGGGCTTTCCCTATGTACACTAGGGTGGATCGATTTTACATTTCTTTCGATTTCCATATTCTAATAGAGACAAAACCTTGCGCATGCATGAGAGAATAGCCTCTGCAAAATCTTAGCTTAATAGGTAATCATCTTCTGCCCCCGGCAGAGCGATGAAAATCATATTTTAGTAGTCAAAAACGTAATTTTAAACCCTAGCCTAGAGTCATAAAATTTTGCGTGTGTTATTTCATGCCTAAGCAACGATATAAATGCTATGGGAAATATATAAATGCATTATTTAAGACAAAGAGCCGATCTGAAAATATGTATATCATTATACATATTTTCAGATCGGCTCCTTGTCTTAAATAATGCATTTATATATTTCCCATAGCATTTATATCGTTGCTTAGGCATGAAATAACACACACGCAAAATTTTATGACTCTAGGCTAGGGTTTAAAAATACGTTTTTGACTACTAAAATATGATTTTCATCGCTCTGCCGGGGGCAGAAGATGATTACCTATTAAGCTAAGATTTTGCAGAGGCTATTTTCTCATGCATGCGCAAGTTTTTGTCTCTATTAGAATATGGAAATCGAAAACAATGTAAAATCGATCCACCCTAATGTACACGCACAGCCAAAAATGGGATTGAATTGTCTTGCTCAACTTCTAAAGTGAACTTAATGGAGGGGACTTGATCATTTAACTGAAGGAGGAAGCTATCCAGGTCACGATTCATGGGCCAGATACACAAAATATCGTCGACGTACCGCAACCAAGGGATGCCAACCCCAGGATTCTCGGAATATAGGTAATTTCGAAAAACTCCATATAAATATTGGAGAGGAGGGGCATGATACCCCCACTAAGAAGGCCATATTTTCATCAATGTTTCTCCGCGCCCTTAGGATCGCCAGTCCGGAATACATCGATGCCGAATTGGAAAAAATCAACGGTATTGGAAGTGATTTGTGTTATCCATCTGCGTTTATGGAATCTTGTCTCAACAAGGCAAAACGAACTTTCTATCGTGTCAATATTAACACTCGTACTTTGTCAAAAAATATTTTAGTACTTCCATTTTTCCCTGGCTTTTTAAGCATTGCTAATGTACTTAAACTTTTGGATATTAATGTAGTATTTTCATATAACAATATTGTGAAAAATATCATAGTAAAAAATAGCCCTACCAATAATTCAGGCATTATCTATAAAATTGGTTGTAAACAATGTGATTCTTTTTACATAGGTCAGACGGGAAAGGATTTGCACACACGTATAAAACAGCATCAATATTCCGTTAGAACAGGACATTTGTCCAGTGCCCTTTTTGTCCATTTGTCAGAGTTAGCCCACTGTATTGATTGGAATAATGCTTCAGTTTTATTCCATTCAAGCAACATTGTTAATAGAAATATTCTTGAGTCTGCCATTATCCAACTTTCAAATAACTTCAACATAAGCAAAGGTCTTTTTCAACTCGATCCTGTTATTTTGAATTCCTTTAAAACAGATTTAGATAAGAAGGGTAAAACATTAAATCTTTGGTAAACTTGTCTTCTACTTTATTAACTTTTAATTTGCATTTTATTTTTTATATATATCGAAACCTGACCATAGGCAGCAGTGTGTTAAAACCCGGGCAGAGTTCCAGTATAAATTTGTATTTTATAATCCATTTGATCTTGTGCTAAAAATCGATTAACTTTTAATTTGCATTTTATTTTTTTTTATATATATCGAAACCTGACCATAGGCAGCAGTGTGTTAAAACCCGGGCAGAGTTCTAGTATAAATTTGTATTTTTATAATCCATTTGATCTTGTGCTAAAAATCGATATTTTTCCTTACAAATCTGTACGCCTCACTGGTAATCCTTTAAGGTTTTAATTTTTTATTTTTTATTTTTACTTCTCTGTTTATTGTATATATATATATGTATGTATGTATGTATGTATGTATTTGTATATATAGATATGTATGTATATATATGTATATATATGTGTGTGTGTATGTATGTTATTTATTTTTTCTTTTTTCTTTCTGTAACCTATATATAGGCTTAACCTTTTTATGTACTTCAGTGTTCCTGAGGATGTCATTAGACGAAAGCGCTTGAGCACCATTTTGTGTTTCCTTTCCTTCGTGGTTTTATTCATCATAAATATTTTTCACGTGTTACTTTCGTGAAATAATTTTCAATATATATATATATATATATATATATATATATATATATATATATATATATATATATATATATGTTAAATGTTATAATGTTTCAGACCAACAAAGACCCTAGGATCCACTCATGGCTGGTCTACCTAACTGTGTTCGTAATCGTGTATTGTGTATACACATACGAGGAAAAGTGTAGGTGTGGCTGTAAAGACTGTACAGTAATGTAGAAATGTGTGTGCACCCATTATGGGTCTCCCATTTAAAGGTGTTTGTGGGGCAAGCGAAGATCATGAGTTTTTCAATACCTCACAGTACTATGGGGGGCACCGCTCGGCAGAGGAATCTCTTTAAATGGGGTGTGTAAGGACAGAGAGTATCCCCTAACCCAAGACGCTGCCACCCTATATCCCACAACACTTGTGTTGAGCTGTGGGATCTATCCCCACAAGCCTTAATTTTACTACCTTAAACTATACCCTTTCTATCAACATTCGCGTCCAATCGATTCTTAAACATGTTTATAGACGTGCTACTAATTACTTCTACCGGCAAACTATTCCAGCTATTTACTATTCTATGCGTAAAAAAGTGTTTCGCAACTGCTGTCTCGAACCTTCTACTTGTCAACTTACACCCGTTATTTCTAGTCCTATTATATTGAGATATTTCGAAAAAGCTATCTCTATCTACGTTATCAAACCCATTCATAATTTTGAAAACCTGGATTAGATCACCCCTTAACCTCCTAGTCTCGAGTGTAGTCAATTTTAACTCTTTAAGCCTATCCTCGTACGACTTTGACCTAAGAGACGGAATCATCTTAGTTGCTCGTCTTTGAACTCTTTCGATTTTGTCTATATCTTTGCGCATATGCGAATTCCAAAATTGGACCGCGTACTCCAAATGGGTCTAACTAATGATTTATAAAGAGAACTATAATATCGCGCGATTTGTACTCAAAATTTCGAGCTATAAAACCTTACACTTTGTTCGCCTTATTGACCGCCGCTGTACTTTGTTTCGCTACTTTTAAATCACCAGTGACTATAACTCCTAAATCTTTTTCCTGCTCTACGCTTGTTAAATCTTTCCCTGACATACTATACGCAAAATTACCGTTACCGAACCTATATGCATAATTTTGCACTTATCCACGTTAAATCTCATTTGCCATGTGACTGACCAATCAACGATTTTATTCAGATCTTCCTGAATTTTACCTCTATCTTCGTCATTAATCGCCCTACCACCCAGCTTCGTGTCATCCGCAAACTTTGAAACTGTACTGACTAGGCCGACATCTAAATCGTTATATATAAGAAAAAGCAAGGGGCCCAATACAGAACCCTGAGGAACGCCACTCGCTACATTAGCCAACACGACTCCGCTCCATCAACGACCACCCTCTGTTTCCTGCCTCGCAACCATTCTTCTAGCCAATTTATTACTACACCCCTGATTCCATGAGCCTTAGTTTTTTCAATCAGTCTTTTGTGCGGCACGGTGTCAAACGCTTTTGAAAATCTAAATACACTACACCAACCGCCCGATGTCTATCGTAAACGTTAACCACGCTTTGGAAAATTCTAAAGATTAGTTAAGCAAGATTTGTTTCGCCTAAAACCGTGCTGCGTATTTCTGACCAGATTATGCACTTCTAAGTGTTCGACTATACGATCCCTAATTATTGATTCCAGTAGCTTACCTACAACAGACGTTAAACTGATTGGCCTATAATTTCCCGCCGCACCTTTATCGCCTTTCTTAAAGATAGGTGTTACGTTTGCTAACTTGAAATTATCTGGTACGCACCCCTCAGAAATAGACGCATTAAAAATCTTTGTTAGCGGCACAACAATGCTATCTTTTAATTCTTTTAGTTGTATGGGATATATGGAATCCGGACCCGGTGATTTACGCGTTTTCATTTTTCAATATAGCGCATTACTTCCCCTTCACTAACGACAATATTATCCAAAATATTACCATTATCAAAAGGTATTATGTCTATGACCGTAGGGATATTCGTTACATCTTCTATAGTAAAAACTGACGTAAAAAATTCGTTTAGCAAGGTAGCCATTTCCTTGTTTTCAGAGACTAGATCTCCATTTCCATTTTTTAATGGACCTAAGACACTTTTTACTGGATTTCTATTATTGACGTATTGAAGAATCGCTTGGGATTTTCTTTACCGTCACGAGCTATGGAGATTTCAAATTCGCGTTTTGACTTTTTTATTACACTTTTAGCTTCACGCCTTAGAGATATGTAGTTGTTTCGTAACAACAGATTATCTTTATCGGACTTGTATAGCCTATAAGCCCCCTCTCTACTCTTTATAATGTCTCCTACTCTAGAAGTAAACCACAAGAGCTTGTTGTTTACTTTCGCACGCTTAATTTTGTACGGTACACATTCCTCATTTATAGTCCTAAATACCTTTACGAACGATTCCCACATTAGTTTTGCGTTGGAGTTCCCCATTACGTTTTCCCAATTGACGTGTGAAAATTTTTTCGAAATTTACTAAAGTCTGCGTGCTGGAAGCTAGGAATTTTAGTCGAGTTAGTTGGTTTCGAGTGACTTACTAAGAGGACAAACTCTACCATATTGTGATCGCTATTGCTCAACGGTTCTATTACTTGAAGATCAGTAATATATATATATATATATATATATATATATATATATATATATATATGAAAATTATTTCACGAAAGTAACACGTGAAAAATATTTATGATGAATAAAACCACGAAGGAAAGGAAACACAAAATGGTGCTCAGCGCTTTCGTCTAATGACATCCTCAGGAACACTGAAGTACATAAAAAGGTTAAGCCTATATATAGGTTACAGAAAGAAAAAAGAAAAAAGAAATAACATACATACACACACACATATATATATATATATATATATATATATATATATATATACATACATATCTATATATACAAATACATACATACACATACATACATATATATACAATAAACAGAGAAGTAAAAATAAAAAATTAAAAATTAAAACCTTAAAGGATTACCAGTGAGGCGTACAGATTTGTAAGGAAAAATATCGATTTTTAGCACAAGATCAAATGGATTATAAAAATACAAATTTATACTGGAACTCTGCCGGGTTTTAACACACTGCTGCCTATGGTCAGGTTTCGATATATATAAAAAAAAAAAAAAAAAATGCAAATTAAAAGTTAATCGATTTTTAGCACAAGATCAAATGGATTATAAAAATACAAATTTATACTGGAACTCTGCCCGGGTTTTAACACACTGCTGCCTATGGTCAGGTTTCGATATATATAAAAAAATAAAATGCAAATTAAAAGTTAATAAAGTAGAAGACAAGTTTACCAAAGATTTAATGTTTTACCCTTCTTATCTAAATCTGTTTTAAAGGAATTCAAAATAACAGGATCGAGTTGAAAAAGACCTTTGCTTATGTTGAAGTTATTTGAAAGTTGGATAATGGCAGACTCAAGAATATTTCTATTAACAATGTTGCTTGAATGGAATAAAACTGAAGCATTATTCCAATCAATACAGTGGGCTAACTCTGACAAATGGACAAAAAGGGCACTGGACAACTGTCCTGTTCTAACGGAATATTGATGCTGTTTTATACGTGTGTGCAAATCCTTTCCCGTCTGACCTATGTAAAAGGAATCACATTGTTTACAACCAATTTTATAGATAATGCCTGAATTATTGGTAGGGCTATTTTTTACTATGATATTTTTCACAATATTGTTATATGAAAATACTACATTAATATCCAAAAGTTTAAGTACATTAGCAATGCTTAAAAAGCCAGGGAAAAATGGAAGTACTTAAATATTTTTTGACAAAGTACGAGTGTTAATATTGACACGATAGAAAGTTCGTTTTGCCTTGTTGAGACAAGATTCCATAAACGCAGATGGATAACACAAATCACTTCCACCGTTGATTTTTTCCAATTCGGCATCGATGTATTCCGGACTGGCGATCCTAAGGGCGCGGAGAAACATTGATGAAAATATGGCCTTCTTAGTGGGGGTATCATGTCCCGAGTAAAAGTGTACGTAGGACAAATTGTTTGTCGTTTTCCGATAGATACTAAACTTAAAACCTGGGCTTTCCGTATGTACACGCACATCCAAAAATGGGTGTACATAGGGAAAGCCCAGGTTTTAAGTTTAGTATCTATCGGAAAACGACAAACAATTTGTCCTACGTACACTTTTACTCGGGACATGATACCCCCACTAAGAAGGCCATATTTTCATCAATGTTTCTCCGCGCCCTTAGGATCGCCAGTCCGGAATACATCGATGCCGAATTGGAAAAAATCAACGGTATTGGAAGTGATTTGTGTTATCCATCTGCGTTTATGGAATCTTGTCTCAACAAGGCAAAACGAACTTTCTATCGTGTCAATATTAACACTCGTACTTTGTCAAAAAAAAATATTTTAGTACTTCCATTTTTCCCGGGCTTTTTAAGCATTGCTAATGTACTTAAACTTTTGGATATTAATGTAGTATTTTCATATAACAATACTGTGAAAAATATCATAGTAAAAAAGCCCTACCAATAATTCAGGCATTATCTATAAAATTGGTTGTAAATAATGTGATTCCTTTTACATAGGTCAGACGGGAAAGGATTTGCACACACGTATAAAACAGCATCAATATTCCGTTAGAACAGGACAGTTGTCCAGTGCCCTTTTTGTCCATTTGTCAGAGTTAGCCCACTGTATTGATTGGAATAATGCTTCAGTTTTATTCCATTCAAGCAACATTGTTAATAGAAATATTCTTGAGTCTGCCATTATCCAACTTTCAAATAACTTCAACATAAGCAAAGGTCTTTTTCAACTCGATCCTGTTATTTTGAATTCCTTTAAAACAGATTTAGATAAGAAGGGTAAAACATTAAATCTTTGGTAAACTTGTCTTCTACTTTATTAACTTTTAATTTGCATTTTATTTTTTTTATATATATCGAAACCTGACCATAAGCAGCAGTGTGTTAAAACCCGGGCAGAGTTCCAGTATAAATTTGTATTTTTATAATCCATTTGATCTTGTGCTAAAAATCGATTAACTTTTAATTTGCATTTTATTTTTTTTTTTATATATCGAAACCTGACCATAGGCAGCAGTGTGTTAAAACCCGGGCAGAGTTCCAGTATAAATTTGTATTTTTATAATCCATTTGATCTTGTGCTAAAAATCGATATTTTTCCTTACAAATCTGTACGCCTCACTGGTAATCCTTTAAGGTTTTAATTTTTTATTTTTTAGTTTTACTTCTCTGTTTATTGTATATATATGTATGTATGTATGTATGTAGTATGTATTTATATATATAGATATGTATGTATATATGTATATATATATATGTGTGTGTGTGTATGTATGTTATTTATTTTTTCTTTTTTTCTTTCTGTAACCTATATATAGGCTTAACCTTTTTATGTACTTCAGTGTTCCTGAGGATGTCATTAGACGAAAGCGCTTGAGCACCATTTTGTGTTTCCTTTCCTTCGTGGTTTTATTCATCATATATATATATATATATATATATATATATATAGTGACTCCGGAAATTCTTTTCTTCGCCTACTTTTCTCACGTCCAAAAGAAGCAAACAGGGTGATTAAATAACACGTGGATGGAAGTCCGCATAGAAGTTGCAGACTTCTAGACGATTCCTCTGAAACCGTGGGAAATTTCCACGTCACTAGAGCACGGTTTCAAAGTAATCTTCTAGAAGTCTGCATCTTTCATGCATCTTCCAAAAAAAACACTTCGAAGGAAAGAAACATTAAAAATTACAAGGGCCGTACCAAGGCAGGGGCGAGCGGTGCGGCCACCCAGGGCGGCGCCGACGTGCGTAGGGGACGCCAAATTGTTGGTCTTAGAGCTGCCACTTAAAATTAAATGTGGATTTTTAATTAATTATGTATTATGTATTATATATTAATTATGAATTATGTATTGTTTATGTATTAATTATTTATTATGTATTGTTTATGTATTATGTATTAATTATGTATTATGTATCGTTTATGTATTAAATAATTATTTATTCCTCGTTGATTCAGGAAAGTCGACTGAACTCAAAGAATTAGAATTTAGAAACCCGGAAGTTTGCAGCGCCATCTACCAAATTTCTCTTGAATGAAAACTCATTGTAAACAACCGTTTCTTATCATATCTTAGATATATGTAAAGAATGAATACACATTTTACTTGAACGTCACACAATATTTTGTTCAAAATTGAAACAAATATAAGAACTCATATAATATTATGTGTATATTATGCATATATTATGTATTATGTATATTATGTATATTATTAAGTATTACGTATATATGTATATATTATTATGTATATATTAGGTCATCCCATAAGTAATGCGGCATTTTTTAATTTTTTTTTTTTCCATTTTTATCATTATTTTACGGATAGAAATCAAACACTTCTTTGAAGTTATTTATATTTAAATAAATATTTATTTAAATATAAATAACTTCAAAGAGTTGTTTGATTTCTATCCGTAAAATAATGATAAAAATGGAAAAAAAAAAAAATTTAAAAATGCCGCATTACTTATGGGATTACCTAATATTATATTATGTATATATATTATGTGTGTGAAAATGACTTAAATGAATCCTTTACATCCATTTAATTAACTTCAAAATATTAAACTCATTTAAGATAAGAAAAACTTACACGCTGATTATGATCAGCTGCAAGCAAATATTCCAAAAGGAATTAAAAGTAATTCCTCGGATGTCTTTTTCAATTTAACGGGAGGGTCATTGAGACGAAATTCTTCTACAAATTTAAATGAGATTTCGTTTCTAAAATGGTAATTGGTAGTCCTGCAATGTTTGTAAACATTACGTTTTGTACTATTTTCATTCATAAGAATTTACTATTAGGATTTATGATATTTGAGGTGCCACTTAATGTATTTTTCATAATTTTTACAAAAAAGGGTTCGAGAAATTGCGTCGGCGATTTTACTTCGTTAATATCACCTACCCTGAAGTTTCTTAGTGTTTTTTTTTTTTACCCTTTCATATCCAAATTAAGTCGAAAAGTAAAAAAAAAAATTGGGATATAAAAATCGTTTAAATGGACCCAAAATAACTGAAAAATATATTTTACAAAGTTTTATTGTTCATAATTAATAAAATACGAAATGTGTTAAATTTCACACATTGGGAACTGGAAGGTCTAAAATTGCTTCCAAAGTTAACGATGAAAATTTCACACACTGGGCATTAAAGGGTTAATGAAGAATTTTAATTAGGTTTTAAATTTACGCAGACTATTGTTGAAAGTTGGTTTCCACAATCTCGTAACAAGAAACTAATCCTTTATTTGTAATAATATTCTCTAAATTCAGATTCTAGAATCTAATTTGGAAACAAGAATGTCAGAAATAAATCGCGTCAGATTCGTTTCTTAATTATTTTTTATCCAACTGGCTACCTTTAGGTGATGGCTGGTAGTCAGAGAGAGTAGGGAGGCCCAAAATTATCTATAATATATAGTATGCTATATAAATAGAACAGATTACAAAGTGTTAGACGCCTTACTTTCTGCGTGTCACGATCGTATAGAATTAATACTATACATAAAATCCTCTTTCATAGTTTTTAGTGATAAAAACAGAGGATGCCTAGCCTCCCATGCCTCCTCTGAAAAGCCGCCACTGCTACCTTAGCTTCTTTATTCCCCCTTGAATTAACTACGCTTCTTTTGAGTGTTTAGTTCATATTTTAAGACGTCAAAGATTGGGAAACTTTGTTCAATAATTGTTCCTTGTCACACACGATGAAGGTTTGGGAAAGGATTATAGAGAAAAGGTTAAGAGAAGAGACAACCGTGGGGGAAGAGCAGTTGGGTTTTATGCCAGGTAGGGGAACAACTGATGCGATTTTTGCACTGAGGCAGTTGATGGAGAAACACGGGAGCGACAGAAGGGACTGCACATGGTTTTCATCGACCTAGAGAAAGCATATGATAGAGTGCCACGCCAGGAGGTTTGGAGGTGTATGAGAGAGAAAGGTGTGCCGGAGAAGTACGTTAGGTTGGTGCAAAGTATGTATGAAGGAGCAAGGACCCAGGTTAGGAGTAGTGTAGGTGTAACGGAATGGTTCCCCGTGAGGGTTGGTCTACATCAGGGATCTTCTTTGAGCCCGTACCTTTTTGTTTTGATTATGGATGTGTTGGCCGAGGGGATAAAAGATCAATCCCTTGGTGTATGCTCTTTGCAGACGATATTGTTCTGTGCAGCAACAGGAGAGAAGTAGTAGAAAGAAAATTGGAGGAATGGAGGAGGGCTTTTGAAGACAGAGGGTTGAAAATCAGCAGAAAGAAAACGGAGTACCTGAGGTTCTACGAAAATCAAGACTCAGAAATTAGTTTAGAGGGAGCGAGGTTAAAGAGTAGTAAGTTTTACGTACTTGGGATCGACAGTGGCTGAGGACGGTGAGCTGGACACAGAAATAACACACAGAGTGCAATCTGGTTGGAAAATTGGAAGAAAGTTTCAGGGGTGTTGTGTGACCGAAGAATAGGCGCAAGGGTTAAGGGAAAAGTGTATAAGACTGTGGTAAGACCGGCTATGATGTATGGGGCTGAGTCTTGGGCTATAAAGAAAGATCATGAGAAAAGACTAGATGTAACGGAGATGAGAATGCTGAGATGGATGTGCGGAGTGACAAGGTTGAATAGAGTAAGGAATGAAAGGATAAGGGGCACAACAAAAGTTGGGGAAATCTCGAGGAAGATACAAGAAAGTAGACTGAAATGGTATGGACATGTGATGAGAGGGGACGAAGATTATGTGGGTAAGAGAACGATGAATATGGAGGTGTATGGCAGGAGAAAGAGAGGCAGACCGAAGCGAAGGTGGGTGGAGAAGGTGAGGGACGATTTGAGGGAGAAGGGTTTGTCGGAGGAAGAAGCCCAGGACCGGGCTGTGTGGAGGAGGCTGGTCAGAAACGCCGACCCCGCATAGAGGCGGGAACGGGCGAAGAGAAAGAAGAAGAAGATGACTACGAATGATCGAAAGTCAACCATACTTTCCACTTGACACAAGCTTACAGTTTTAACAAACATAAGATTACGGAAGATTACATACGTACATACTACTTACAAACACATAAATAAATTTTAATCATCATGAAAATGCTTGTCTCTCATTGAGGGTTGACAGTACAAGCTTTTGATCATATTATTTTGGAGGCGGCGACGCTCCACGCTAGCGTTTATGCTGCAGTGTAAATATTGACAGTTGGATCAAATGTTGTTATAGGCAAGCGAATCGTGCGGTGCTCATGCTTCGCTTATTTGGGTTTTATTTTTGTTTATTTATGATTTTTAGTTATAATTATTTATATTCTCATATTTATTTCTATGTTGTGTGTGTATATATATATATATATATATATATATATATATATAGATAGATATACGCTCAGGAAGAATGCAGTGTAAATTTTATATTTTATTATTTGTTTTCAGTCTTACGGATATTATAGTAGCCTTTGTTAATTTAACCTAACCACTGTGCACCATTTTAATTTCTCATACAAAGCGGGTTTCTCAATTAAATTTTACAAAAAAGAAGTGCTGTATACCCAAGTAATTCCATCAGAGTAGAAAGGTATTCTGGAAAGAAGTGAGGAAGTGCAAGGGTCAGTCCGGTGGAATGACTGGTAACATGAAAAACAAGAATGGCACTGTGTTATTTCAAGATGAGTAAAATACACGAGCGATTTAAAAGGATATTTTAGTGAGATAAGGAAGATGAACGTAAAGCAAATGATCATCCAGTTGGTTTTGGTGGCCTGTAAAGAAGTATAAAGTCATCAGGAAGTGATCGGATATGTAGTGGAATGTTTAAATGCGAAGGTAGAATTGTGTTTGAATAGTTGTGGAAGATATGTAAAACGCGTGGGGAAATGAGTGCCTTCTTCCAAGTGTTGAACAATTACATCACTATATAAAATATAAAGGTGAAAGAAGTGAATGTAAAATCATAGGGGTGTCTTTTAAGTATAGCTGGAAAATCATACCAAGAATCTTGAAGAAAGGATGTGTTGATTAGGTGTTTGCAGTGGGACAGTTGATTAAAAAACTAAGTAATAAGCATTAAAAAAGTGTATGTGACATATATAGATCTGGAGAAAGTGCATGACGAAGTAAATAGATTTGCACTGTATCAAGTGTTTAGAATGTATGGTGTCAATGATAACTTGGGCAATAGTGTTTGTGTAACAGTTAGGATGAGTTGAGTGACTGGTTCCACTCATGAGACACTTAGATTTTAAATGCTACTTTACAAATTTTGACTCACTGGCTGAGGATACAAACCTCAACATTTTAATTCCATGACTTTATTGTCTTGTAATTTTTACCAATTAGCTTTTCTAGATTTTACAAGTGTATGAAACTTTATAGAAGCTTGAGGACTATGGTATTGTAGACTCTGGTCTAACGTTAAGGGAAATTTAAGTTAAATTTAGTCTCTTCCCTTCAAAATCTTAATTTCTTGTTTTATCAGACTGATAGATATTGTTGTCGTAAGTGTTATGGCTCCTAATTTATAATAAAAATAGTAGAAAGTTACTTTTAAAACCACCATGAATATATATTTAAGAATATTCTTTGTTATTGTACGTGCTTACCTGTCATTGTTTCATTTAAAATATTTCCATCTCTCTCACTGGAAATTTCTCATGACATTTGGTTTCAGAAATCACGCGTGACTCGCATAACAGTTACAGTATCTGTCAGTTATTTGTCAATTACGCTTACAACGAAGTTAATTTAGAGAAGATCTCTTCCTTGAACATTGTAAACCAGTATGTCTGACACGTTTAAACTGACAGTATGATTTGTTCACGCTGTCAAACTTCCAAAGACTAAAAATTCTCAACTCGCAGTCAGAAGTACCAACTAAAAATTAATTTCATTGAAGTTTGATTAAATTAGCGTGTTTCAGTGTCGTAAATGTATTATGGAACAAGAGATTATTAAGTCTCATAAAAATACACCGAAAAGAATTACAGTACAGTAAGTTACATAAAAATGTTTACTGTACAGACTTATCGGTGAAGCTGGAAAACTTTTAGGGAAATGTTCTTAAAAGGGATAAAGACATTTCTTTTACATATGAAAACGGGGCTGGGATTTGTCTATTTGTTTGTTTTCATTTTATGTCGAGTATTTTCTGATTTCAAAAAGATACAGAAAATGTGAAAATTAGATAGATAGATAGATAGATAGATAGGTAGATAATTTAATTATGTCTTACTCAGTCGCAGTTTATAAAAACTAATTAAAAATTAATAATAATCAGTGAGACGGAGCAGAAAAGGGCACACCGCTTAAGCCAGCTAATAATGCGGTTCATTGCTTTAACTTCTATAACCAATATCACCGAGATTCGAACCCCTGACTTATGTCTTCACATCGCTTATAGAGAAACGGTGATACCCACTGAACTACGAACGCTGGGTACTTAGGAATTGACTATTATTTCCAAATAAATTCTTTAATTAGCATATTTCTTACGCACGACAGCGCTCGTAGCTCAGCGGGTAACACCGCTTCTCTGTAAGCGAAATAAAGATCCTAAGGCCTGGGGTTCGATTCCCGATGATGTTAATAATAATAATGTGGGAATTATCACAATGGGTCGCATGAGTTAGCCTGAGCGCTGTTACCAGTTTCTCGTCCTACTGACTGATCATCATTATTATTAATATTATTATTATTATTATTATTATTATTGGTGCTACTATAGCGTGATTCCTATCGGTGACTTCGATACTATAGGGTGATTCCTACCCGTTTTGGTTCGAAACTACATTACTGTAGAGTGTGATTCCTATCCAAGGTATAAATGAAAATATAATAAATATAAAATGCTATTTATTATTCAATTTTATTTATTTAAAAAATAGTTTCGGTGCTACTATAGTATGTGGTCTACCTACGATTGGTTAGGTTTAGTCACGATATTTTCGTTAAAACTAACGAAAATATCATGACTAAACCTAACCAATCGTCAAGGGCGATGGACATTGGAATGTAAACAAGCAATTAGTAAACAAGGTAAGAAGCTATAATTAAAAGGTAGACCGCCGAATCGAGGTAGGAATCACGCTATAGTAGCACCTTATTATTATTATTATTTGCAATGGAACGAAGGTGAATAAATTAAATATAAGCACTTAAACAATTAATAAAATTTAACTGATAATAATAGGCATATTGTTTTACAGGTGAGCCTCTCCATTAGCATCCTTCTCTCACTGACCGTGTTCTTTTTGCTGCTGGCCGAAATCATTCCTCCGACGTCATTAGTGGTTCCTCTACTGGGCAAGTTCGTCCTCTTCACTATGATATTGGACACGCTCAGGTAGGCAGTGCATGTTATAAGATTTTAGTCACTTATGAGATAAATATATATAAATAATGCAAAATTACCGCCATGAAGATCGAACCTAGGTCTCGGGTTAATCTAAACCTAACCTAACCTAGAATGATTTAACCTAAAACAAATGGGAGGGTGTGTAAAGTCTGACGAACCATAAAAGACGACTTATTTGACTTCGAAATTTATTAATTAAAATCCTAACGCAGATGAAATTGGAAAAAATAACCATTATATAGGATAAAAAGACGCTTTCTCTAAACTTTCTCAAGAATCCCTTCCTCCCCAGCCCAACTTTAACACAAGGGAAAGTGATTCAAAATTTTGAAATATAAAATATTAACGTGGTCGACCTACTGGGTGAAAAAAACCGGTCACGGAGAAAAACTTCATTTATGACAATATAATATATTATATATATGTATATATATATATATATATGCAAAGAAATCACAAAGCAACACGTGATCTTTTTAATAAGCAAAGAACCACAGGAAAAAGGAAAAGAAAACACGAAGTCCGAGCGCTTTCGTGATATATTCACATCTTCAGGGACAAGAGAGAATAGGATTTCTCTCTATTTCTCTCTTGTCCCTGAAAATGTGATATATCACGAAAGCGCTCGGACTTCGTGTTTCCTTTTCCTTTTCCCTGTGGTTCTTTGCTTATATATATATATATATGTGTGTGTGTGTGCACCTTACCTTACCTTATGTTGTTTCGTGCGTTGTTCTCTCTTCACACGGAGGTCAAGCTGGTAATAATATAATAGTTTCCTTCCCGCAGTAAAACATTTATTCCACGGTTGTAAACGCGATTTTCTGAAAGTCGAAGACGCATGAAACATAAAACCAGCCAAACAGCAACCATATTCCTGACTGTTCAGAGCAAATTGGTAACTTTTTCAATTGTAGCCCACCATGAAGCGGCGACATATATATATATATATATTATATATATATATATATATATATATATATATATATATATATATATATATATATATATGGGTCTGTATCGAAGGAGTGACATTTCAAAGGAGTGACATAACAAAGGAGTGACATAAATACCGTAACGAAGGAGTGACATAACAAAGGAGTGACATAACAAAGGAGTGACATAACAAAGGAGTGACAAATCGGAGATAAAATTCAAAGGAGTTAATTATTAAAATTTTATTTAAAAAAACAAAATTTGTTAGAATTGTTAAAATTAAGATTTTATTTCAAAAACTAGAAACCTAACCTAACCTAACCGTTGCAAGCCTCTCTTCCCTCTGGATTTGTTCTTTCTTCTTTGTTGGTATTTTCGTGTCACTCCTTTGAATTTTATCTCCGATTTGTCACTCCTTTGTTATGTCACTCCTTCGTTATGTCGTTATGTCGTTTCCAAGTAACGACGATAGATTTTATATGAAGAGTGGAAACTTTCCGACCACACCTCGTATATACAGGGTGATTCATAAATGTTTTTCATAAATCGCAGGGTGTATTCTTGAGACAAAAGTAAAGAAGAAAGACCATATAAACATAGATCGAGATTACAGTGGCGGCTCGTGACTAAAAATTCTAGGGGTGCTGTCTCTAAGAATGGGTTGAAATAATTACTGAAATAAAAGGCTGAGCATTGAGCAATGAATAAAAGTTTCAAAAGTTATTGAAAAAGTTATTCAGTGAGCTCATCCTTATATTGTTCTTGATTATTTCAATTGTAAATAAAAAATTTAGGGGTACTGCAGTTCCGCAGTGCCTACCGACGAGCCGCCACTGAATTCGAGAACCCTGTAGGTTTCGAGCTATGACACGCGACAGAAAAATGAAACTGTTCAAGATTTTTTACATTTTATGCAAATAAACAGTGTGATACAATTGCTTCATTAAAGTAAATGTCCGAAATTCTTTCCTACTTTTTGACTGCATGCCTCAGCACGTGGCACTAGTGATTGTCTGGCACTCAAAAATTCCTGGAGCATTGCGGATCGAATCGCAGTTGTCTCAAACTCGTTGCACAATCATCACGTGCTCGGACTTCTGTAACATAAAGAACTATATATAGATATATATATATATATATATATATTATATATATATTATATATATATATATATCTATTATATTATTATATATATTATATATTATATATATATATATATATATATATATGGGAATGAACTCAGAATGGTTCCCTGAGTTTTTTATGATACACACAGACCGTGCATGGAACAAGGAACTCTTCTGGGATAATTAAATCCAATATAGTCCGAATAAGTAATGGTAAATGACAATACCATAGTTTTTCTTTTCCGATGTGGGCAACGGGTCTCTCGCAAAGAGGTCCCATAAATATAGCTTCCCTCACCAGCTATCTGCAAAGACCCGTTGCCCACGTCGGGCTTGCATCATGAAAAAGAAAAACTATGGTATTTGTCATTTACCATTACTTATTCGGACTATAGTGGATTTAATTATCCCAGAAGAGTTCCTTGTTCCATGCACGGTCTGTGTGTATCATAAAAAACTCAGGGAACCATTCTGAGTTCATTCCCATCATGAAACGGACATGTTATGTGCCTTGAAAAGTGGACGCTCAATTCTGCCAGTTGAGGTTTAAGTTTTGGTTTTGGCTAAAAATATAATAGTTACCCCCTTTTCTTTGATTTATTCAATCCGACGTGAATGCAACGAGTCTTTTACTTATATTGAGGTTCTAAATGTAGTGGGGCTAGGCTGCTTTAAACCCTAGATCCATGTCCCAAAGCTGGATCCTGTCTGCTTTGCAGATAGCTGGTGAGGGAAGCTATATTTATGGGACCTCTTTGCGAGAGACCCGTTGCCCACGTCGGGCTTGCATCATGAAAAAGAAACTATGGTATTTGTCATTTACCATTACTTATTCGGACTATAGTGGATTTAATTATCCAGAAGAGTTCCTTGTTCCATGCACGGTCTGTGTGTATCATATATATATATATATATATATAATCGTACATAACGGAGTGTTCCTAGGTTCCGAACCGACATTTAAAGCAAAAAGGAATAGGTTAACGCCCATGTCAACATTATAAAGATTTAATATCCAAACGCTTCTGAAATTAAACTTTCATCATTAGAAGCTAAAACAAGAAATAAAAATAAAGTATAAAAACTGGCAAAGGACTTACAATTCAAAACTTACAACTCTACAAAAAGCATGAGTGTAATTACAATGCCAAAACTTACACTCTTAAATTCAAATGAAGATTAATGTTTAGAAATATAAAATTAAAATACATAAACAAAAAAATCTTGTTATTCATCTATTCAAAATTTTGAGACTCAGTTGCTTCATCAACTGTCTTATATTGAGTTTATGTTAATGAAGGTTTTGTTGGTGTAAATTTCAGTAAGTACTTGAGAGTAATCAAAAATAGGCATCAAATTAGATTGACTAATTTGGGTTTACATACTGGCTTCCGCAACATTTTATAATATTCGAAGGAACAAAACTTCTGTCACCGACTGTGTGTGTGTGTGTGTGTGTGTATATAGGTACCGGGTGGCCCATAATTCAGGAACCATAGGAATAATTGTATTTTTTTCTAATAATTCTTGTACTTTCTAATAATGTTTTTTTCTTTATTTTGTGTGTGTGTGTGTGTGTGTGTGGTGTGTGTGTGTGTGTGTGTGTACGGCAATATTGCTGCAACAGTAGTCAATTCTGCGTGACATACTATGTTGGGGATTTCTAAGTAAGACTGTGGGCTGTGAAGGTAATTTAAAGGATATGAATAGGAAACATAACATATGATCATGCGAGTGTATGAAGACTGTAATTTTGACTTAATACGTTTATCTGCTTAATAGAAATGGGAGCTATTGAAGAATAGACCCAGCCTTCTTAGTTAGCCTTATATAAGGCTAACTAAAGAAAATATCACGACCTAACCTAACCAGTCGTTAGGTTAACTGTACGCCCTTGACGATTGATTAGGTTAGGTCATGATATTTTCGTTAGTTAGCCTTATAAAGCTAACTAAAGAAGGCTGGGGTCCCTATTCTTCAATAGCACCATAGAAATTATATTCTCATTATATAATTATTGCTCATTTATCTAAACAATATTAGGTTACATTTTACTAATCTTTCACCGTCATTTTTCCTCTGTTGTGCTGTTTTTTGGGTACGACATACATTTAATCACCCGATTACTTACTTACTTTACTTCAGTTATATACTGTTACTCGAGGCACTCCTAGGAAGAAATGGCTAAACGACAAAAGTAAAAGACTTGAGAAAACGTAGTTAAAATTGTACCAATTTGAAAGTGACATCATTTTTTAACTTTCTGAAAATATTTCGTCGAAATCGCTTCAGAAAGTTCAAAACGGTTCAAAAAATTATGTTGCTTTCAAATTGGTACAATTTTAACTGCGTTTTTTAGCGATTTTATTACTTTTGTCGTTTAGCCACTTCTTCCTGGAAGGATCTCATTTATAAGAACGACAAATTTGGGTAATAATTTTATCCGATTCCAAGCATTCTGATATCTTCTCAATAGTTTACCTTTTTATATATATTTTCTAAAATGAGAAAAGCTTTTGAATTAATAGTTAGCAATATCAATATAATATTGAGAAAATCTGCCAGTCTTGTTGACGTGAGTTTTGTTAACATATCACAAATGGTTGGCCTCGTTTAAGTCATATGATGGATCGGTTATCTACGTCTTTGTCTGTGAAAGTGAATCATTTCTGCTCCAGCATTGATAATGTTTGGTATAAAAGACGCTCGATCAGAAAATACTCCCTTCGGGATAGAATCTTGGGCATCAGCCGCACCGTGGGCGTCACGCGTAATAACACAAAGAAGTGGATTCGTTATGATGCAAAAGAGGGTCGCCTTGTCGATTATTACGGAGCTGGACGACAAAAAACTTACTGAGCGAAGGACTAAGCCATCGCCCAATGTTCCACAGATAATCCAAAACTGACGACAGTTGGGACTTGGCCTCAGTGTGAATACCGCTAGAAGATGATTTCAAGGTGATGGTAGGCACAGTAGAATACCTACCAAGGCACTTCAGCTCAGTAAGCAGCAAAGACAGGCCAGACTTTGACCGGACTGACCAAACCGACAGTGTCGACTTCCGGAAGAAGTTACTTTATATTTCTGATATATATATATATATATATATATATATATATATATATATATATATATATATATATTATTTCTTTCACATTTGCAAGCTACGAATCTCTTTCCGAGTAATATGACCGGACGTACTTTGAGACGCAGTTTAATGGCAGGGGAACTAAGACGATTAAATCTTTCAGATAGCACCGTCTTTCAGCAAGACGGTGCTCCCTGTTACTATGCCTCTATAAATGTGCGACAGTTCTTGAATGAACTCTTCCCAGCTAAGTAGATCGGTAGAAGTGGACCAATTACTTGGCTACCTCGTTCACATGACCTGTCCACGCTGGACTACGTTAAAAGTGTTATTTACTCATCAAAACCACAGTTTTTGGATGAACTTAAGGCCAGGATCACAAATGCAATTCATGAAATCACTCAGCACCACATTTTGGATATTTTCAAACAATTGCAAAATCGGGATCAAGTAAAGATAAGCACCCCCAGCCTTCTTTAATTAGCCTTATAAGGCTAACTAACGAAACTATCACGACCTAACCTAACCAATCGTTAAGTCAACTGTACGCCCTTGACGATTGGTTAGGTTAGGTCGTGATATTTTCGTTAGTTAGCCTTATAAGGCTAATTAAAGAAGGCTGGGGGTGCTTATCTTTACTTGATCCCAAAATCGGATTGAACGAGATATCGCAAAAGATGGTTAGGTTATATTGAGACCTAGAAAATTTTAATATAGTGTTAAAAACCTTTAATAATTATGCTTTCATATGCCATTTACAGTTTGTTTCTATTGTGCGTACATCGAAAGTTGTTATTATATATATATATATATATATATATATATATATATATATACAAACTCAGAATGGTCCCCTGAGAAACTTATATGTTAAACAGACCGTGCATGGAACAAGGAACTCTTCTGGGAAAATTAAATCCACTATATATATATATATATATACCATAGGATGTATACAATGTAACTCAGTATATATAGGTCAAACGGGAAAAACGTTAGATATCAGAGTAAAACAGTATAAATAGTCATGTAGAACAGCAAATAATTCTAGTGCATTGTTTAACCATATATATAGATGTAACCATAGTATCAAGTGGGATAGTTCTAAAGCGCTTGTTAAAAACACAGATATAACTGAAAGGAATATTCTAGAATATGCATTTATCCATTTTAAAAATAATTTCAATAAGAGCGCGGGAATGTATAAAATTGACAATATCCTCTTAAAATACCTTTTGCCTTTAATCAACTCTTGTTAATCATGTGCTAATCTTTTTATTTTTCTGTCCCGTTGTACATATGTATATATTTTCGTCATCTCGCCTTCTCCACTTCATTCCCTGACGAGGTGTACTTCTGAATACACGGAAGACCTTGGAATCATTTTTCTTTTTCCCTGTGGGTTTGCAGCGTTATATTATAATTATACACCTTGATAACCTTGGTTTTGCTTACGCCTGGATTGTTCATTCTTACGAAGATCAAGCTAAGTCAAGCTTGTTGCCCCACCTTTGCCCTACAGCTTAACGTGGAATCCAAACCAGCACCCACTACGGGTGGTCAGAAATTACAGTCTTCTCCCGGGCTCGATCTCAGCATCCAGGATACCAATTTATCTACCAACCAATTTTTTTCGTGTAAAGGTGAACACTGAACAGTTGGGTAAGCTGAATGCCGCCTGCCATCGCCGGGAATCGGACGTGAGTCCGGTGGATTCATAGTGTGTGTGTGTGTGTGTGTGTGTATATATATATATATATATATACAGGGTGTACATAAAGTAAGGATCTATTTTTGTGAAGCACTTGGAAATTATATGGAATTCAATCATAAAATGATAAAGTGGTAACATTTATTAAATAATTAAGAGTAGGATTCGACGTGACGCCCATCAGTATCCCTGCACAGCTCAAATCGTTCCGCAGCATTTCTAAACACATTCTGGAGCATTTGCGGGGTTATGTTATCTGCAGCAGTTCGTATACGTGTACGTAAGTTTTCAAGACTCATAATCTTCGTCTGATAGACGTGCGATTTGATAAAGCCCCATGCAAAGAAATCTAAAGGGGTTAAATCTGGTGATCTCGCTGGCCAAGGTCTGTTGCTTCCGCGTCCGATCCAGCGATTTGGAAAACGTCCATTTAGATAATCCTGAACAATTTTGGCATAGTGACAAGGAGCACCATCATGTTGATAGACGACGGTACTAACAATCCTATCCCCGTCGTCTATCAACATGATGGTGCTCCTTGTCACTATGCCAAAATCGTTCAGGATTATCTAAATGGACGTTTTCCAAATCGCTGGATCGGACGCGGAAGCAACAGACCTTGGCCAGCGAGATCACCAGATTTAACCCCTTTAGATTTCTTTGCATGGGGCTTTATCAAATCGCACGTCTATCAGACGAAGATTACGAGTCTTGAAAACTTACGTACACGTATACGAACTGCTGCAGATAACATAACCCCGCAAATGCTCCAGAATGTGTTTAGAATAGAAATGCTGCGGAACGATTTGAGCTGTGTAGGGATACTGATGGGCGTCACGTCGAATCCTACTCTTAATTATTTAATAAATGTTACCACTTTATCATTTTATGATTGAATTCCATATAATTTCCAAGTGCTTCACAAAAATAGATCCTGACTTTATGTACACCCTGTGTATATATATATATATATATATATATATATATATGACTTCATGATTGTATCTTAACATTGGAAGTTATGATTAACAAGCCTATATTCTATATTGGTGTATTACGTAATTATAGTTTAGTGAAAGAAAATTGTCTTTCACGATTTTGCAGCGTATATATATATCCATTTACTGTAAACGAAATGCTTCGTTTGCTATTAGCCAAATGAGCCATGCTCTTTCTAATCACCACTAAGCTCGCAGGTGTGTACAAATGGCAAAAGACAGTTGCATATTCGAATATTATACTGCAGTTGCAGTATACTGTAGGAGAAGGTAGAGTAAAATTTTCATATTTTTATTTCAGTTAATAAAAAAATACAAACATTGTAAAGTGTCAAATATTTAAAGGTTTATAAAAAAACAATTCGATACACGTGCCTTTACTTATTGGGGGAAATTATACTTTTGTTTTCGAGATATGTTGTGGCACATTCAATTTCATATTTCAATTTTGTTTATTTCAGGATATTATTAGAACGCAAAAGACGGATACGTTTCATAAAATATATTATTCGCTTATAAGTTTAGAAAAAGGGAAAATATTTGCACGCACGAATACAATTACGTTTATATACATTACGCAGTTACGCATGTACGTAAAAATACTGAAACCGATGTTTCCACTCACGTGTCGCACGAAAATGTTAGGAATTTAATGAAAAACTGTCATTTTTTTGGCTTTATTTCTACATCTGAAATTTGTTTTAAAAGTGAAACAAGAAACGCCATTCAGTATGCTTTTTACCGCCAAATGTAAATATTTGTCCAATTCTACAATGATTGCAAATTGAATTTTTATGTTATGCCTTCTGGAGCCGAAGGGACGTCGTCATGTTTGACTGGTTTGTGAGGTCGTGCGTCCGCCCGTGCAGAACCGAAGGGACGTCATGTTTGTCTAGTTTGTGAAACCATTCGTCTGTACACATTTCGCCGACGGAACATTCCATATCGACACGCTTACTATTCTAACTTAACCTAATCTAATCCACAGGACACTTGGTCAATAGAATTTCTTGACGACGAAATGTGGCACAGCCATTTGTCACAATGTCCGTTAAACGCCCCCTCCCCTTCAATCCCCCCATTGTATGATGGGGTGGAGATGAGATAAACGTTCAGGGAATCCATTTCTAACGTTCATCGAATTTGTTTTGCAGTTTTGTTACAAAGATGGGTAAACATCTTGTCACTTAAAAGTTGCGTAGAAAGTCAGCCTCTAAATTTCAATTACGATAAGAATTTTAAAAAATATTTTTAATTTTTATTTTATCCCAAATTTGAAAATAAAAATCAGTTGTTATATTAAAAATTAATATCTTTTTACGTCAATTTTTTTTCTTAAAAATTTTGTACGTTCACGAATCAAAATTGAGGAGAAACGAACTTAAACTATTTAATACTATTTGGCAGTGATTTTTTCCCGCACAAATTTCGATACGAGTATGGAATGGGGTTTTATGTGTGGGTAGTCTTTGTTAAGTACTTTCAGTACCCATTCGTGCGAATACTGGACTCTGAAGTGAAAGTCCCCGGACTGTTTGTAAACAAAGTCGGCCAGTTGTAGGAAATGTAAAGGAACCACACCAAACAATTTACATGGAAAAAATCTTGGTCATCTTAAATGACGAAGATTTTTCCGTGTCAGTCTAATATTATATAAGTGCATTTGCACCATCAGTCCTCTCTGCAGACACCTTCTGAAAAACGTTTTGGTACGCCAATACTTTCGATTTTCTCTCTTTACCAATACATTTTTTACTAATTCCTTTCCATTTTATTTCTTCCACGCCCCAGTTTCTTGTTATATTGAAACATCTATGTTTGTATAAATAGAAAAATTACTTTATGAACCCTTTAGTACCTGAGGTACCTTCCTGGTTTTGAAATGGCCGGTTATTAATATAAATTAACTGATTTAAACACAATTTTGTTAATGGTTTTGTTATCTGTCTTAATATTTTCAATTTATGAACCCTTTAGTACCTGAGGTACCTTCCTGGTTTTGAAATGGCCGAGTATTAATATAAATTAACTGATTTAAACACAATTTTGTTAATGGTTTTGTTATCTGTCTTAATATTTTCAAGTATTCTTACAAAGTGTTCACATATGTGAACAACGGGCATTTTGGGCACCGTAAGATAGTTCCAGTGAGAAAAAATACTGTTCTTTGTTGTCTCAGTGGTACACAATTTGTCCATACATGGGGACAATAGGTACTTGTCGATATATTAAAGTCCACCAATCAGATGTCAGATATGTAACAATGTGGGAGGCCCTAAAACTGTCCACTTATGTGGACCAGAAGCATTAAACAGTTTAATTATTATGAAGTTGCCCTCAATACCTTACCCTGAAGATGCCCTCAGTACCTTTCTCACTGAGTCATGCCGAAAGTGACTTATATTATATATAAGTACTGTCTTCAAACTATCTTTAGAAACCCTCCATGAGATCATGGCTTTAATGAACTAAAGGACAATTGAAATAATGTGTCAAAGAGAAGAATCCTTCAGAACTCACGATAATTATTTAAAGGAAATTATAAAATATCGCTTATATATACTAATTCTTTATTACTTTTTTCTTTTTTTTTCAGTATATGCGTGACGGTGGTAGTTCTAAATGTTCATTTTCGATCTCCACAAACGCACACCATGGCGCCTTGGGTTCGAAGAGTGTTCATTCACATTTTGCCCCGACTTCTTGTGATGCGAAGACCACAATACCCCCACAAAAAACACCGGTAATAACGTATTTATAATATGCTTTTTTCTTATTAAAATAAAGACCTAATAAAAAACAAAAAAATTCACTTCGATATTAATTTTAATTAAAATAATTATGAAAGTAAGTCCTCTAGTCTCGTTTTCTCTCTTCTCTTTTTTGTAATGAAAACCTAAACAAATGCAGCAAATATGCGGAAACACTTCTAAAAAAATATTAATTTAAAAAAGAAAAAAAAATCCCCCAAAATTACGAATTAATAACTTTTTTAAAAAAAGCATTTATGTTCTTTAGGGAACTTCTTTCCTCAACCGTACAAAGACGGAAGACTGAAAATCTTCAGCTGGGATACTTCTCTCGCGAATGGTGGTTAGTCTATTTTGACATCCCTAACCTTTTTTTTTTCATACAAACCACTGTAATGTTGACTACATATACAGGGTGTTTCAGGAGGAAAGGTCAATACTTCGGGAGGTGATAGAATCGGTCATTGTGATAAAAAAAAAGTTCATATGAACATGTGTCTAATTCTGAATGGTTACGGAGACTGAGCTGTTTGAATCTGATGCGCGCGCAGCTCTTCCTCCCCACCCCCCGTGGTGGTTCCATTTAATGGCCACCAAGGTCTCCAGACCTCTCTCCGTTAGATTATTGTTTGTGGGGGTGGATGAAAAGTCAAGTTTACAAAAGAAAGGTGGATACACGAGACGAATTGCTCCCGCGCATTTTGGATGCTGCTGCTGACCGCATAAAGGAACGTCAAGATCAACTCAGACGAACAACACGCGATCTTCGCACGCGAGTTGCAAAGTGTATTGAGGTTGACGGTGGGATTTTTGAAAACGTATTGTAAACTGTAACAAATTTGCCATTTCTGTATCTGATACCATTCAAAATGCCAATGTTTAAGCATTAAATGTTAGAAACAGTAATTGGTTTCTCTTTCTTGATTACCATTAACAATGCTTTTGTATTTGTAGATTCAAACAGCTCTATCTCCGTAACCATTCAGAATTAGACACATGTTCATATGAACTTTTTTTCTCACAATGACCGATGCTATCACCTCCCGAAGTATTGATCTTTCCTCCTGAAACACCCTGTATATATATATATATATATATATATATATATATATATATATATATATATATATATATATATATATACCGGGTATCCCAGGCAGATGTATACACGTTACAAAGGCATGTTGTCTCTTAGTGTTTAGAAATGCTTCATTCGAAAGCCCGGAGATAGCACTACCTCGTGACGCAGTAGCATCCAACTGACGCCATGTGACACATTATAGTAGGTATTCAAAGAGTCCGCTATCGGCATCCACGCAGGCACTGCAGTATCTGACAACAGAACGACACGCAATGGCACATGTTTTCGAGGAAATGACAGTGCAAATAGCAACAATTCTCTGTTGGAGAGTTGTTATCCATCCAAACTGCCCGTACATCACGATGAAAATGTTCCGTGTTACACCTAAAAATCTCTGTTTAATTTAAATAAAAAAAATTTTTTAGATTTTAGACTAACAAAGTATAGTGTGTTCAAAATTATAAGTCCCAACTTTGTTAAAATTGAATTAAACGGGAACTATGTCGGAACGATATCAATGTCCCGGCCTGTATTTGTGACCTTGACGTTTGATATAAAGGTATGATTCTTGCTCGCAACTCATCGTCTTGTGATGATACATATGTGTACGAAGTTTCATCAATTTATGTTGGGTGGTTCAAAAGTTACGACGCAAACCTCCATTTGAACTTTGACCTTTATTTGTGACCTTGACTTTTGATGCAGGGACCTGATTTGTGCTCATGGCACATCGTCTTATGAAGACTCGTATGAGTGTGAAGTTTCAATTTATGTTGAGCGGATCAAAAGTTATAGCGCAGACACGAAAGTGTGACAAACGGACGGACTGACTGAAGGACAAGTACAATCCAGTTTGCCCCCCCACCCCTCTCCAAATAAATGTATTTACTCGGAGACTTAATAAATGGTGTTACTTCAAAGTGAATTTGGTTTAGGTTAAATATATAAGAGTACTATATATTTACATGGAAATTGAACTTGACATCCGTGCCACATATTGGAAATTTTAAAAAGATGAATTAAAACTAAGCATATTATATGTGTTTAATCTAAACCACATTTATTTTAAAGTAATATAATTTTTGAAGTCCAATTTTAACAACACTCACTCATAATTTTGACCACAGTGTTTGTTAATCTAAAACCTAATTTTTTTTTGTTTAAATTAATTATTTTTTGAGTACATACTAGTCACTAGATCTCACTGGCGGGCACTACCCTGTTTATCAGGAGATTGAAGCAATGGTCAACTGTCACCGTGACGTCGAAAAAGAATGGTCTGATAAGCCCACGAAAGACACAACTGGCAGACTTAAATGTTGAGGGTTCTCAGTAGGACATTGCGAACAATTATGCCGATTTACAGTTCCATTCAACTTAAAACACATCTTGTCTGACCCCCACAATAATGTCTGAACAATTCTGTTCAAATTGCCTTCGCAAAATTTAATTCTCGGGTGTTGGCCATCTTCATTCAATTCCTGTAAGAGATCTGTAGTGTACAGTTTCCAATTTTCACCCTGTACGATTCGATGAACACTTGACTTACTTGTCCCAGACCCGCAAGCACGATATCGTGTGGATTTGCGTGGTGAATGTGTGAATTCAGCTAACACGGCTGCAGTGTTTCCTTCACTCCACAAAGAGCGTAGCCTCCTAGAGTTCCCAATCCAAACTTAATTTAATCTAGTAATTTTAGAAAATGTTAAAACTTTTTTAATCAATAATTATATTTTTTAGGTTTAGTAATTTGTGGTAACTGAAATGGCATATATTTACAATTGGAGTTCCTTTCATTTATATGTTTGTAGAGATTTTAGATCCTCCTTTATGGTTCAGTACCGGCAAATTGAACAAAAGCGGCGAGCGTTACACACACACACACACACACACACACACAATATATATATATATATATATATATATATATATATATATATATAGGGTAAGCACTATACATCTATTTAAAATCCAAGGCATGCTCGCTTTTAATTTATGCAATAATATATATATATATATATATATAATGTTGAAGAGACTATTTAATCATTAAATTTGATCCTAACTTGAGTTTTAAACAACTGCGAGTTGCAGTTCTAAAATTCTTGTTTCCCGATGGATCGTTTGGTATATGCAAGCCTGTTAAGAAGAGAGGTGTGGGTGGCTTAGAAAACGGTAAAGTACACATCAAAATCCGTGTTTAGATGTCACATGACAAAACAATATAAACGCGTGGATTACTCTAAAACAATAATTAGAAGGATCATTCTCCCAAACACCATCATTCAAAACCCAATCAAGACTTCTAGACTCTAAACACATTGTTTGTAAGTACTTTTGAGGTGTTTAAGTATCAATGTACTGAGTCTGTTTTCGGTCATTTTAAACGCCATTTAGGAAAACATGTTTGTACCAAGTATGTCAGGAATCGTAATTCGATACACGACCATTTAGAAATTTGATAGTTGGTTGGTTGTTCCGTTTTACTTCCTTCCTCCAACTGAGGGTACGGAGACGGCCGGTAACGCCACCAACCGGAAAAAATAAGTACCCTTTAAAATGAGATCTGGATTGAGTCAAATACTGTACTGTACATTACGTGCAGCAAGCTCGTCATTGCACCCCTCCCCATTTCTCATAGTCCGTGAGGCAGAAGGGTTGATCGGTACTACTCGGGGGAATCAAACGTCCCTCATACCAATGATGAAGGATACTAGGTAGATGATGAAAATGCTTGCTGGACATTTCCAAAGAGCAGCTTTATTGTTTTATCAGCATTTTAAGTTTGCGCACAATATTGAAATATTGGGCGCCTATGTTTGATGCAGATTTACACTAAAACGCTACCAGATACAAATGTCCAGCAAGCATATTTGGAAACTACATGTTATAAGCTTTCCCAAAAGCATTGTTTCATCTGGTTCGCCTTAGTGGTACTGATTGACCAAAATTTGGGGTCTGGCTCACGGACTATCAGACTGGATTGGAACAGTTTATAGCTGGGTTAATTGGATATAGATACTGTATGTGTGTGTGTGTGTGTGTGGAAACATTAAGTTTCACGGAGACCAGTTCTTTGAGACTTGCTACCAAGATCTTGACTGGTCGAAATTGGTCACGTGGAAAATAACTAACCAATCGAAAACAACCACCTAACCTAGTGTACTGGTCTCCGTGAAACGTAATATGCTATATATATATATATATATATGAAACTTAATATGCCATGGTCTCCGTGAAACCTAATATGACGTGTGTATATATATATATATATATATATATATATATATATATATATATATATATATATATTAAGTTTCACGGACACCAGAGTACACTAGGTTAGGTAGTTGTTTTAGATTGGTTAGTTATTTCTCACGTGACCAGTTTCGACCAGTCAGGATCTTTGTAACAAGTTTCAAGTGTGTGTGTGTGTGTGTGTGTGCGCGCGCGCGCGATTCTATCTTTCTGTGGGTGTGGAACCTTCCTTGGAATGTAATCTTTCACAGTAAACCTAAAACTTCACCTGAAGCTCTGTGAATAAAATAAAACTTAAATATTGAATAAAAAAATGAATCTCGAAGAAACTCAAAGAATCCTAGAAATAAAACGCTGTTGAGTTAACTAATTAGTGATATAAAAAAAAGAAACCTTATAATTAAGGAAAAACAAGACGAAATAGTATGTTTATCTTACGAAACGCGTGAAAAGCGATTATCTTAAAAATTAAAACTTGCCTAAGACAAATCTGTAGAGAAGGAAAACGATAATTAATAAGTACAAAAATGAGATATGCTAAAAAGGAAGAAATTATTAAAATAAAATGTCTGAAATTTGATAAGAGAAATTTGTTAAAGTGAATGAGGAAGTGAGCTTATGTGTGTGTAGTGTGTAAACTTGGGAAACAATTCAACTCGCTCGATACGTGACTTTATGCACCAGGATTTATGTGTTTGCAAATGTTTGTTTTACGTGGATATGGAAAATGAAAATTAGTGATTGATGAATGGCGTGGATGGAGGGATAAAGGCGAGAAAATTTCCGTACAGAATGTAGTTAAAAATATATTTAATAAAGAAATAAGAGGCGAACAATAACGACAAAAAATATTTTAATTCCAACTAAAATAAACTAAAATATTTTTTATTTTATAATTACTTTTAATTATCTGTTAACTAAAGTTACATTTTTTAAAAGTTAAAATATTATTCATTTTTAAATAAAAATATGGGATCACCTTAAGATCAGGGCCCCCAGCCTTCGTTAGTTAGCCTTATAAGGCTAACTAACGAAAATATCACGACTTAACCTAACCAATCGTTAGGCCAACTGTACGCCCTTGATGATTGGTTAGGTTAAGTCGTGATATTTTCGTTAGTTAGCCTTATAAGGCTAACTAACGAAGGCTGGGGGCCCTGATCTTCAGGTGATCCAAAATATGATGCTCGAAAATGTGTGCATTTGGGAAAAACATGTGACCATTATCAGAAAAATAAATTAAAAAATATATCGTAAAGAGCGTAATATATGATAAATCAACCCAGGTGAATAATAAAGCAGCGATTTAGATACGTGTATATTGTTCTTTTTGCGTGTGGTAAATTATTTGACATCATACCCGTAGCCACGTTGAGGCAGACGAGGCGGCCGACTCGTCTGGCTTAACGGACATTTTGGATCAATGAGGAAATTGAATTTCAAAGGAAATTTGAGGAAATTGACAGAAATAGGATTTTACCTGTTTCGTACAAATTATATTATTAATTATTATTAATTTAATAATAAATAATAATAATTAATAAAATTATATATAAAATAATTAATAATTTATTATTATTATTAATTATTAAGTACAAAAATTTGATTTTACCTAGAGTCGTACAAATCCAGCGCTCTTTAGCGGTTTTTAGGCAAAAGTCTAGCGCTCCTGAAAGTTTCAGTTGGCAACTCTGTAATGCAGGCACAGACATGTCCAACTGCTTGTCATTGTTTTGTTGCCTGAGTATTTGTTTTATTGGTGAAAAATGAAAAGAACGGCATCACCAGATATTCGTGACTTTTTCTCCAGGTAAACAAGTTTAAAAACAAGCTTCAAATTTAATACCATATAATGAATCAAATCAAAGAACTGGTTTCTGGTCATATCAATGTAATGCACTCAAACCACAAATAACATGAATAAAAACATAGAGTAGCACTGTAAGTGAAGTTATTATTGTCCAATTCACTCTCAGTTACCATACGCTCAAAGTGCATGATTTTGTGCTAGGATTAAAAAAATCTTCTGAAGGAGCATTGCCCCAGACCCCCTAGTAGGGCTATTTTCGCCTCGTCTGTTTTTAAGCCCTGGCTACGGCTTTGGACATGTATTTTTTCATGGAAAAAATAACAGATTTTCATCTGAATGTAGACATAAAATGAACGAATATGAATAATATGATTATGAATAATATGAAAATTCGCTACAAAATTCTAGGCCTCACTCAAGAAATCGCTAAAGGTATGTAAAAAGATGATAAATAAAAGTCCATAGCGAAATAGCGAAAAACACTATAATTTAACAGAAAAAAAAAACTAAATATGACTTCAGTTTGTTTGAAAGTTGTATGTGAGTGACTTGTAACTATTTGAAAGTTACTTGGATGCATAATAATGTAAGAGTAACTTGCAATGCGAATGATAAATTTTGAAGTTTTGAATCACCTGAAGATCAGGCCCCCCCCAGCCTTCTTTAGTTAGCTTTATAAGGCTAACTAACGAAAATATCACGATCTAACCTAACCAATCGTCAAGGGCGTACAGTTAACCTAACGATTGGTTAAGTTAGGTCGTGATATTTTCGTTAGTTAGCCTTATAAGGCTAACTAAAGAAGGCTGGGGGGCCCTGATCTTCAGGTGATCAGACGTATTTAAGGAATCTTGTTCTAAGAAAAAATATGGTTAGAAATAAAAGTTAGACTGAATAGTGTCAGGTTAATAGGATGTAGGTTAGGCATACTGAGACTAAGTGTATCTCTGTTGGGAAAGGAGGAATTTAAGATAGCTTTGGGAAAATAAGTCACATGTAATCAATTTAGATGAAAAATATGTAACATACGTAAGTTAAGTGCAGTCAAGTTAGATAAAAGTTAGATTAAGTTGGATCAGTTGCAATGACCAAACAAGGATCAGAAAACTGACGTGCAGATTACACTAGGCAACAAATTTCAACTTTTTTTTTGTTACAGACACGTGAACTACTGATTCCTACTAAAGCGGTGATGCTGATTTCAGATCTGATATCAAAATTTCTCTATCATGTCCAGATTTTGTGTAACCGAAAACCCCTATTTTTCATTTTTTTTCTCACCCGCTTCTATTACGAAAGCCGTCTAAGCTACTTTTCCGTGCCACGTTTTATGTTAAGCATACTTAAATAATTAGTGAACAGGGATGTCTTTCCTCCTTTATTCTGGCTTAAGACAGACAGCGGAATTCCGCTGGTGGAGTTACCACCCCTGCGCCCAACCATCCACCCAAAGCGCGTTAGTATTTTGTTGTTACTACTGAAAGGCAAATTCCTGTTCTTAAGTGAAACTTTGGTGTGTCCTCTTCCTTTGTCGCTTGTAGGATGACGAGCTCTCCTTCTGCAGGAACCAACAATAATCTCCCATCATATTTGGGTTGAAATTACCTTGGTATCTGTTTTCCATAACTGAGATCTGTTGGTGGAAGCGCTCACCATGCTCGTCACTTACAGCCCCAAGGTTGGCCGGGAAGAAGTCAAGATGAGAATGTAAAAAATGAATTTTCAAAGACATTCTGCATCCCATTATTTCATAAGATTTAAGCATGTTTTCTACGAGTTTACGGTGGTTTTCAGCTTTGTGGTTTCCAAGAAAATTTTTGACAACTTCAACGAAAGATGTCCATGCTCCTAGTTCATTCTCATTTAGGTTAGATGGAAACGATGAGTCGTGGATGACACTGCGGATCTGTGGTCCAGTGAAAACTCCAGCTTCTAGCTTAGCATCTGTCAATATTCCTTTGAATTTATCCTTTAAATATTGGAAACCACTACCTTGATGATCCATACCCTTCACGAAATTTTTCATAAGGCCAAGTTTAATGTGAAGTGGTGGAAGATGTACTTTCTGAGGGTCAATAAGTGCTGGGTGTTTCACATTGTATTTACCAACAACATGTTCAGTTCTAGATGGCCAATCATGTTTTTTGTAGTGGTTCTTGTCATCTCTGCTGTTCCATAGACACAAAAAGCACATATGCTTTGTGTAGCCCAACTGTAACCCAAGAAGTAATGATACAACTTTAAGGTCGCCACAAATATTCCATGTGTGGTCCTTATATTTGATGAGTCTTAGCAGCAGTTTCATCGATTCATAAGTCTCATTAAGGCCAGTGGCATGTGCTACAGGTATTGAAGGTTTTTCATTGCCGTTGTGCAGTAATACAGCTTTAAGGCTAGCTTTACTAGAGTCAATGAACAGTCTCCATTCTTTTGGATCATAGCGACAGCCAATCCCTTGCATCAGACCACTGATATCGTGGCAGAAACAAACGTTTTCTTCCTGTAAGTAAAATGATGAAAACTGCAAATGGCGATGGCGGAAATGGGAAACTTTGGTGTTTGGTTGGAGAAGATTAAATTCTTGAAGTCTTGAACCAAGCAACTCTGCCTTTTCTTTTGGTAATTCCAAATCGCGCACTAAGTCATTTAACTCCGCTTGACTTAACAAATGTGGGGAAATATTTGCATCTGGAACATATATGCCATCTTTCCCTGTTTCTATATCACTAGCAGAATCTTCAGATGAACTGCTGTCTGTTATCGTTGCTGGTGGAACTGGTGGTAGATTTGTTTCATCATGTGGTACTGGTTTCATTGCTGATTCGCAGTTTGGGTACGTGATCTTTGATTTGTTTTTCTTTGTGAAACCAGCAATCTTTGTCAAACAAAAATAACAATCATTGAAGTGATTTTTCGGCTCACGCCAAACCATGGGGACTGAGAACGGCATAGCTTTTCTTTTACCATTCATCCAAGCTATTAACATTGCATTGCACTGTGCACAGCAAATATGTGGTGCCCAGTCCCTCTGTTGGTCTCCTAACTTACAGTCAAAATAACACTTGTAGGCAAGTTTAATCTTTGTTGTTATGTTTCTACGTTGTGGCTTAGGTGTATATTGTCCACAGACAAAGCAGAAATTGTCTGGGTGATTTACACAAGCACGTCTATTTGATGCCATTTTGAATTACCATACAATATCTGAAAAAACGTAGAAAGTAATTATTACGATGTGCAAAATAAAAAGAAATACACACCGTAGTACAAAACAAATGCTATAAAAACACAAGTCACCACAACCTGTCACTTGCTCATCAGCAGAGAGCTTCAACAACCGTTCTGCTTGACTGTCACGTAGCGACTGACCGTTGGGCCGTTGCCCGTTACTATGCTCTTGACTCAGTGTTGCCAACTCGGGATAAATTTTATTTATCAAAATTGTTCGAATTTGTATATAGTTGGCAAAAAAAATTGCTTTAACCTTGAAAAGCAAGTTTCATATTACTGGCATTAAGCCGATTAAAACCAAAATCTGGACGTGGTAGAAAATTTTACTAAAAGTGATTTGCATTTTACACAAAATCTAGACGTGATAGAAAAAATCTAATTATAGATTTGAAATCAGCATACCGAAATTAGCTAGGAGCACCTATTTGGTCTTCTGTAACAAAATCTTTGTTGCCTAGTGTTATAAATAACCAGATTATATATAACCAGTTATATATAAATATATAAATAACCAGATTATAAATAACCAGTCAAGGACCTAAAAAACTGAGTTGTAGCTTATGATCTGAATGCGTACAGGATATAAATTGTCCAATTAAAATCAGAACACTGGGATAGAGAATGTGTGTGTGTGTGTGTGTGTGTGTGTGTGTGTGTGTGTGTGTGTGTGTGTGTGAGAGAGCACTTCTTTGGAATGCTTTGGTTCTTACATGAACTTACCTAAAATTTAAAATGAAACTGCACATCTTTGATAAACGAGACTCCTTTAATATCAATTAAAACTTAATCTCAGAGAAAAAGTTACATAAGAATCATAGAAGAGATAACCCGTGAGCAAGTAAATAAGATATTGAATATAAGAATAAGAGATGTAGAAACAAAAGAATTCCGTATAATTAAATAATAAACATATTAACTAATTAATATGATAATCTTACAAAAACGTTTGTGAAATATAAAAGTAATTCTATTAAAATACAAAATAAATTATTTGTTTTTGTAAAATGCGTTTAAAATTAAGCAAATAATCAACAAAAGAGGAAGGAATACTTTGCATCGAGAGTTTTTTAAATCACTTCCTTGTAACGACAAAGGTTATGTCACGTAACGTAGGAGACCACAAATGATGAATTATGTGTAGGCTGACCATACGTACCGTTTATTTTATATTTCCTGGCCGTCCCGTCGTTTTAATAAAAATGTCAATTTTGTCCCGGTTTATGTACTTACTTTTTCATGAATACAGAATATTACATAACCCCGTCCCTTTTTTGCCATCCCAATGTCCCGTTTTTGTCTCAAGGAAATATGGTCAGCCTAATTATGTGGTATTTGTACCATCGGTTGATATAGCGTCTGAGCGCAGAGTACATCCACCCATCCAACTACTGATATATGTGTGTGTGTGTGTGACAAGGAAATATGGATAAAGTGCGAGACACTGAGCTGGGAAGAAAGAGAGTACAGGTAAGTAAACTGAGTTGGAGAGAGCGAGAGAGAAAGAGGTACTCTAATGTAAAAGATTTGCTGTACGGTAGAGTTTTAACTCACAATTAACTTAGGTCCATCGTTATTTAGTTTAGGTTTAAAGACCTATAACGATGATATTAACGAGTGGATTATGTGGAATCATGAGAGAGAGAGAGAGAGAGAGAGAGCGAGAATGATGATGATGATGATGTGTTGACCTGCTCGTGTCCCTGAATAGGTTATAGATCGCATTAAAACATCACCAGTACATGGCATTTACGTTATAGATGGTCCTAAACAAATAATTATTACGTCTAGGACATCACCAGAAATTATCGCAACAGTATATATATATATACTTTATGAGGGTTTGAATGACGGTTCAGGCTCGATCTGTGGTTGACTGCCTGTAAAAAATATAACATTTTGTAAAATCCCATTTCCCAAATGAGTTGGGGTGAGAAGGAAGACAATTCAGACTTAGCAAACCCAGACACATTCCTTGCATTCCTAATCAGACATTCCTGGTACACATTCCACATCTCACTCGTATCCATTTGATCTGCATCTTTTAAAATTCAATTCATCATACACTTTCTTACTACACTCATCCGTTACTTATCTCACCATTAACTTTTTCACTTTCATTTTATCGTGAACCACCTTTTTTCCATTCACTCTTTTCCACTCTCCACACAACCTCACTTTACGCAGGAATATCATGTGGTCAGAAAGACCCTCACGCATACCTCGCACTATACGTGTTACATACCTCCTTCACGATACTTCTTTTCACAAGCACATACATAACCTATGAAACTTCTCTCACCATCTATATCACTTGTTCTATACCATGTATACTTACATACTCACCTATGTTCAAGAAATGTATTTGTTACACACAGCTTTCTCTCACTGCACAACTCTCAGCATACATCCATTATCATTCACTCCTGGTACGCCATGCTTTCCCAACACCTCATCCTCCAGACCCATACCAACTTTCCCATTCACAAACATGTTGTAACATTCACACTATCAAACTCTCTCCAGAAGCTTTCTTCCTCATCCTCACACTTTTCTTCACACGGCGCATATCCAACCACTACTGCCACTTTCATTCTCGCAAACTTAACTTCACACACACACACACACACACACACACACACACACACTCTCTCCGGAAACTATCACACAAGAAGTTTCTCATAGCTTCATACCATACATCGCTCATCAACCTTCTTTACCTCTCGCCCTGTCGCTCACATCCGCCCCCATACACTTAACAACCCCCACCCCCATTCACTCTCTCTACCTCCTTTCACCTTTGTTTCACACAATCCCAGGACATCAAACCTTCCACCCTTGAACATCTGCACCACTTCTCTCTTTTGCTCATCATTCATTCCTCCACACACACACACACACACACACACACACACACACACCACGCGCGCGAGCGCGTGCGTGCCTGCCGGCAGTTACGTGGGCGACCCAGGCAGGCGCGGTGCCCACGTCCGAGTCTATTGTTGTCCTTCGCGGGAAGAAGGAAATAAGGATGGGTCCCCAACTCAATCCTTTTTCTCCTATATCGCAAGGGATGAGGAGCTAATTGTACCTTTCGGTGGGCGGTAGGGTCGCTACTTCTTTACGCTACCAATATATACATAATTTTAAAAATTCGAAATAGGTTCTGATTCCGATGCACGGTTCCGCACCCCAGTTTTCGCCTCGGGTTTATGCAGCTCAGGGACGAAGGCTTAAATAACCTACAAGTATATGAATAATTATAATTATTAATTATTATGTATATAAATAAAAAATAAAAAGTTTACCCTAACCCTATTGCGGTGGGAGGCTCGAGAGCCCAAATGTGATGGCGAACGCCCCACCTTCCTACTACCCCTTGATAACGTCAGCACCCAGGTTACCACCCAACACTTGCACCACATACCACGGACAGATCAAACCACGTGATTTCCTCGACCTGGATGCACAGTACTACTTGACTAACAGGCCTTTCACTTTCTATGGTACTGATGGTTGACTGTTTTTACCAAATTATGTTAAAACTATATTATTGAGCCAACATTAACCTATCTTATTTTCGTGCTTTTAGCCTTATAGGGTCCAAACTAAAAAATGGGATGCTTGCTTCCTGCAATGGGGACAGTCTTCGTGATGAGCATTACTATACAGTTGATCACTACTCAGACAGGCATCAAAACTCCTATAGGTAAGCATAAAAGCATTATCTCCGGTTAAACAAAATTTTTTAAAAATTACATGTTCTCACTTCTCTTTCGTATGTATATGAAGGTGTTTCATACCTTCACTTAAATCAGAACAATGAAATATGATTATAAAAAACTTAAAAATCATATGAAATTGGTGTTGCACCAGATTTGCTTGTTACTATTCTTAATTAAAATGAATAAATACACTGCTTACAAAGCGAGGATACTGTAGATCAAATGACCAAATTACTGCAGCTCATTTTATCTTTAACTAACTTAGTCTAATCTAACCTGACCTAACTTAAACTAACTTAGTCGTGGCATACCTAACTGGGGAGAAACCCTACCTTAACAAAGCAACTATGACCCACTCCAATTCAATGATATCTCATTGTACGATTCTATTTTGCTTTCAAATAACTTTTCTTGTAAATGTTATTAGAACGAACGAAATATATGGTTAAAATTGTATTCGATAACATAACTCTCATTATCTTTAAAGCTAATCTAATTTATATTTGCTCCTTAAGCTTCAGGTTTCAGTGGTCTCACAAAGTATTAATTAAAGCAAAGTTAAATAGTTCTTAAAACATTCTTTCCATTTGATCAGACAAACGCTTGACGAACTGGGAGTAAATGGAGGGTGTCGTATACACGGACCAGCACTCCTTGCGGACGACCTTGGAATGGGGGTGGGTAGCGGTAATGGGATGTCTCCCGTGGGACTACCGGTAGAGTCCCGTGGTGTTTGCGAACCGACTCACCGTCCCATTTGTCCAGAAGTGTGTAAGGCATTTGAAGGTGTGAGTTTCATCGCAGAACATACTAGACGCGAAGAGGAGTCAGTTAGAGTAAGACTTGAGTTTCGACTGTTTAGATTTTTTAACTCTCTACCCCATTCTGACTTTACAGATGGCCTCTCCGACACGTCTCATCATTCAACAATAGCAACGGAACTTAGTGTTCGATTGTCTTGCTGCTCGAGTTCATTCTCATTTAAAAAAAAAAAGAACAATTTTCTCAACCTTTTCGAAACAGCAAATATAATTCAGTGCAACATTCCCTGTCACCATTTTCACAGCTGACAAAAATTTTATACCCGTAATTTTGAATTCTGAAGTACTTTTCAAGGGCGAATAGACTCTCTCTGCGCGTTTCTATCGCCCTAAATAACAGCTTTCTTAGCGATAATTGGCAATAATATTGTGTCTGGCATATAATATATTTGGATAAAAGCTTTTTTGTTCCATAAAAATTGTCAAAAATAAATAAATAAATAAATAAATAAATAAATAGCGCTCCTTTTATGTCGAGCAAGAATTTTCAAACAATTAAAATTTCATCCGAGTTTAATATTTTATCTTTGTGTTGATATAAAATTGTTTGGTTTTTGGAGGCAATTAAAATATCTAAATAATAATAATAATAAAGGCTAAAAAAGTATAAATTTTCTTTGGGATGGGTACCAAAAGAAAATACCAATAAAGTTAAGGGGAAAGGGTGATGGGGGTGGGGGTGAGTGGGGATTTGAATAATAATATTTTGTACCGAAAATAAAAATTAGCTTCAATTTAAATATTTTTCGTTGCTTAATGTGAATATTTAAAATTATCAATAATACATTTTTAATCTCGCTGAGAAAGATCCGTAGAGTTTCGTAAATAAATGTATCTCGTTGGTTGGTTGGTTTGCTCATTGGGTATCTAGACATACTTTTCGGACATCCTGTAGTTTAGGCAATTGCAATTAGTTTGAATTAATAATCACTTTTCTATTGATACCACAATAATTTTAACATTACTTCTGCTGATTTAACCCTAAAAAAGGCTGTAAATTCATAATTGTTCCTGTAACTCGCTTGCACCACGTAATGAATTCCTAATTTACAGGTAACAGATAACATTCGGAACCCTTACTGTATGTCCCCACGAGGAAAGAATGGTGGTGATTCTGAACCTTTATAAAACCACAAGGAAAGAATAGTGTTGGTAATGATAATTCAGGAGTTAACGCATTGTGCCTGAACGCTGTGTCAGTTTCCGGCACTCCTAACTGATTATTTTCATTACTGATAAATATACAGGGTGTCCAAAAAGTCCTGCCTCATAATGTACCTTTGGAGCAGGACTTCTGGGACACTATATATATATATATATATAGAGAGAGAGAGAGAGAGAGAGAGAGAGAGAGATTTATAATCAGTGTTTTGGAGAAACTTGAAATGGATGGACAAAACGTTAGAAAATCCTTATCTGAAGCAAAAGATTTTTTTTTTTTTAAATTCATTTTTAGAAAATTTCTCAATGTGCAAAAAATGTTTTCTGGAAATTGGAAATTTCTCAGAAATACATTATATTTAGTAAAGGTGTGATTTATGTATAAAATTTCACTCAGTTTTTGACGAAAATCGTAGGTGACGTTTTTCCGCTAGTTAAGATCTTTTGCCTCGTGTTGGAGCTAGGAATAGAATTTTTTTTTAGTGTTGTGGTGGTCAAAAATATTGTTTTTAAACGGTCTAATGTTTACAGTTAATGAACTGTTGACAAATTTTGGGACTTTCTCGCGTGTTCGTTTTCGTGCTCAAGAATAAAGTATATAAAAACATACACGAAAGGCCTTGGAATCATTTTTCTCTTTCCTTGTGGGTTTACATCATTAATGTGTTTCAAATTTCTGTAGTTGCGTAAAATTTGTGGTTAAATTCGGTCGTCTCACCAGTTTTGACTGTTTTTCAGTTAAAGGATTCAGTGCAAGTTTTTAGTTTTCTCCTTCCAAGAAACCAAAAGGTCGTGATGATTTTATCCCTGTTAAGAGCTTCTAACTTCGACAGGTAAAGGAGGACTGGAAATACGTTGCAATGGTTCTTGACCGGCTTTCCTTTGGATCTTCACTCTGGCCGTTCTTCTTGGTTCTGCTGGAATTATCCTCCAAGCGCCGACGCTTTACGACGACCGTCTTCCCATCGACGTAGAGCTTTCAGAAATCCGGGCCGTTGGAGCACACGGGTTGCCCCGCAGAATTTCGGAAATAGAAGCCGAAAAGAAGGTTTAAAAATAATTTTTTAGCTCTCGCTAAACCCTTCGGAAAACGGGCTTTAAACAAATTCTTCCTCTGGAGTTCTCAAAGAACTAAAAAATGATCAAAGCACAAGAAAATATTCCATTTTTGATTCTTTCGATTTATAAAAAAAATTGAGTAGTTTTAATTTTTAATTTTAATGGAAATTATACAATACTTATCGGAATATTTGATAAATAGGTTTAATGTATTCGTAATTTATGTGCAAAAAATGTGTATTTTAATTTTTATTTGAAGATGCACATCTGTATTGTGTTCTTTTAGATTTTTCTCTATTTATTATACATAAATAAATGTATTTTTTAATTAATTTGAGTTACCCCACTATTTTACATTAATAATGGATATTAAAGAAAACTAGTTCAGAGTATATTCACTTTGATTTTTTTTGGTGTGTGTGTGTGTGTGTGTGTGTGTGTGTGTGTGTGTGATTAGAGTGATTAAATAATTAATTAAAATTTCATTACAAGCAATTTGTAACGGTGTTTGAAGAGTGCATGGGGAAGGATATTATCATCTAAAACGATTTCTTTATTTTGGTGTCTTAAGTGGTATAGCAAACCCTCGTCCAACGCGGGAGTTAGGTTCCTCGAGAACTGCGCGTTAGGTAAATCAGCGTTGGACAAACTTAATACCTTATAGCAGTGGTACTCATTGGGCGGGCTCGCGAGCCAAATATATATAGTGCATTTGGCTCGCGAGCCGCGCAATGAGTACCACTGCCTTATAGGATAAATGGGGATAAGTGAACGCGAACCGTAAAGTCTCCCATTAATACTTAGATACGTAGATTTTTATTCACACACAGATGAATTTCCCTACCTATATTGTATATGAAATAAGAACATAATTAAATCATAAACATAATGATATTTACATATGATAAATAAAAACATATTAAATGAAAATAGCACGCATCTTTTCTTCACTCTTTCAAATGGCGCATATGGTAGACTCATTCATGTGATACTCGCAACCAAGTGATGTTATGCTCATACCACCACGCAACTCATCTAAAATCTTTATTTTTTTTGGCTAATGTCATAACCTTACGACTTTTCTTCTCTTCACTATCACTAGCAGATGCTTTACGTTTGGTGTCATACTGCTGTCTAAGGGTAATAGCAAAACAACGGCGAAATACGACAAAAACAATCCAACACAACTTTATTGAACTTAACGCGGTAGCTGTAGCAGGACTGAGACAAAGGGTGATGCGAGAGGTGACGCGAGAGGGAAGGGAGATGCGGGAGTGTTAGAGAGAGTAGAAGAAAACACTAGAGCGCGCATTGGCACGAGTACAGTACTACTGTATTAGAGCATGTTTGGCGGCGGACCGTGTATAATCAAATTTTCCGCTTTCGGCAAATAATTGTTCGCATTTATTTTTCCGTGTATAAGCAAATCCGCGCTGGACAAACACGCGTTGGACGAGGGTTTACTGTATTTTGAATGTTGATGTATAGTGTACGAGAGAGAGAGAGAGAGAGAGAGAGAGAGAATGATTGGTGTTTTGGTATTTGTTTAATAATTAATTGATGCCATATGACTTTGAATTACATATATAAACAACAGTAAAGTATCTCAAGTTCTGATTAAGTCCTTTAGGAATGACGTATAAAGCTATTTACTCCATTACCATGGAAAGGCAAGATACACCCTGAAGTCATGCGTAGACACGGTAATTAAATGTTTAATGAGGAATTGCTTTTCACATACTTCATAATCGCATGGTGGCGAATACGAATAGGAGAAAAATTATGCTGAAAGTTTCGTCAGTTTAACTGAAATTCAAGGACATTATTGAAACATCGCATTCTGTGTAATACATTTAAGCATTACGAATGCATAAATTTAGATAAAAAGGACAGGAAAATGATGAATAGAATAATAAAATCATGGGCTTTTATGGTTTTGTGTGCGTCAAGTGTATGGAAAACGACAGAAAAGTAGTAATTCAACGAAGAAAACTTCCAGCTTCCAAGATATGGTAATAAGGTGTTACAGAATAAAGATCACAAAACATTGCAAACCAAACAGATAACACCAAACCCACAAGTCAGGGATTTTGGAGTAATAATGCCATCGGATGCAGAATTCAGAGGATACTATAACATTAAAACTACAATAGCTAGGAAAATAATAGAAATTCTTTGGAGGAGCTTCCACAGCGGAAAAAGCAAACATGCTAAAATTTTGGAAGTCTAGTCCTACCAATGATTGACTATTGTTCAGTACTCAAAAGCGCATATAGTAAACGAGACATTGCCAACATAGAAACCATACAAAGGACTTTTACATCTAAGATAGAGGGAACGAAAGGTGAAGACTACGGGTCTCGACTACAGTCCCTGAAACTTTACTCTCTGGAAAGAAGACTCGAGCTGTACACAATAATATACGTATGGAAAATACTCGACGGTTGTGTTCCTAATCTTATAAATGGAATAGAAACACACTGGAATGAGATAAGAGTCAGATTTTGTACTGTCCCAGCTGCGGTGAGACAAGGGTCAATGAAAATGAAGATAGAAAATATCCTCGGAATACGAGTCTCAAAACACTTTAATGTACTACCCCAAGAAGTGAGTTACTCCCAGCACACCAACCTGAATAATTTCAAAAACCAGCTCGACAAGTTCTTGTGCAAAGTCCCTGACCACCCACTCGCAACTGGCTCGGAGGGCAGGAGGAGACTAGAAACAAACTCTCTACTCTACCAAATCCCGCAAATGAGACGGAATGCTGCAGAGGGGTCGTTCAAATCCCTCAGAAGGTATCATAAGGTAGATACAGAGAGTTAACAAAAGCAAATAGACACCTTTGTTCTTCCCAATTTTTTTTATTTCATTATAAAAGTCAATAAATAATAAATTAATTGAGTTCCTTTATTTAAAATGTGTTCATTTCCCCTTTGAATTTATTGATTCAATACATTTGTTGTTATTGAATGACTTTTATAATCAAATAAAAAATTTTGGAAAGACCAAAGGTGTCTATTTATTTTTGTCGACCCTCTGTAGAAGAAATTGGAATATGAAATGCGCTTTCACTTCGCTTACAGGAAAACGTTGTTACCCAGTTTGCTACGGTCGCTGGTCACATTCAAGGGTACTTGAAGTATACTTTCTTTTTGTATTGTTTTAGACTTCATCGGAGGTGGACGTGTTTCATTGGGTTCTTCACTACTCCCTTTAAATTTTTCAATAGTTCTGTGAAATAGTGCTTTAATATAACTTTAATTCAACTAAATAGTATAGAAAAAATTCGAGGATAAATTTTAATTAATATTTATTTACTTTATTATTGAGGCTAACCCAAGCTTTCAATTGCTATTATTAGTTAATTACTATTTTAATACTCAGATACCAACACGATATAACAAACGAGAGTATATCTATATACAATATATATAACCAAAATGTTTATAATATAAATTGAATTCACACTGTAATGTTATGGTGCTTGAATATTGTAAATTTCGGTCGAGTTAAATTTGCATATTCTATTCCAAAATCGCGCCACTTTCCGTTTCCGTTTCCGGTTTATAGCACGTGGTTCTCTGCTTTGTGAGTTTTTCTGTTTCCTGCATTTATCATTTTTCCGTCGTTATTCTTATATTAATTACAGTTTACGTTGGCCGAATGGTATGCTACTCGGCAAATGCCATTCAACTTGAACACATGCAAGGTAATGCACACAGATTACAAGAACCCAAAGGCCGATCACTCTCTCTTGGTGAGGAACTTCACAAAGACTGACCCTGAGAAAGACTTGGGAGTTTATATTAGTAATGATCTCAAACCGTCAAAGCACTGTGCACAAGTCAAAAAGAGGTGTTATTTTATTTATTTTGATTGGGTTCAGAATCCCAGCTGAGCCTTGAACGGCCAAGCTCTGGGGGGCTACTTTAACTTATAGCCTAAGTTAAGCTAGACTAAAACAAACTTATGGCTTGAAGGTCCTATTAGGTCCTACCTCAGGGTTGCTGACTCGATGTGGGCCTACTTTAGGCCTCAGTTGCATAAAATTAAGAAAAAATAAAAGGGGCACTATTGATGGTCTTCTTTCTAAACCTTGCAACAACAGAACCTGCACAATTGCACGATGCAACAATCTTGTATCTAAACAACCAAAACTGAATTGCAAGAGAGCTCTCTATAAGAACATGCCCTGTAAAACCGCATTCAACAAACGAGAGAAAGGACGCGCCAGTGCCAAAAAAAATGATGCCACAAGTGCCCAAACAATGATGCCACAAGAGCCCAAAAATGCTAGCTCTAAATTAAATGAATTTTTCACTAACCTTACAATTATGAGATGGATATATATACATCTTAACTTAATATATACAAGCAATGCCGCATCAATCAGCTTAGTCATCATATCGCCTTGGGACAACAATGGCTCTTCCTCTTCTAGATTTTCTAACAAGAGGGTCTTAAAAATACTAAGTTATATTAAAAGACAGTTCCAATTTAGAAACGAGGAGATTGTAATGTTTCTTTACATTTCACTACTGTGTACAGTTTTGACCTCCGTCCCTTAGCGAGGATATTGAAAGGTTGGAAAGAGAACAAGTAAGAGCCACAAAATTGATCCCTTCAATAAAACTTCAAAACTACTAACGTAGATTAGAATACTTAAATCTGTTTACTTTAGAGACCAGGAGGGTTGCGCGGTCAGCTTATTCAAGTTTTCAAGATGCTTAATGGAATAGAGACGTCTCTGGCTGCACTGTGCCCCGCATAGCATGGGCAACCATTGAGCAACCCCTTTTTAATCACTTGCCTCAAAGACCTCAAATTGGGAGACTCTTAAATTCGCAGTAGCAACAGTGGGTGATCAACACGAAATACTCTTATTCTGCATAAGGGACAAGTACACGAAATAGATGCAGAGACCTCCCACTTATATTCCTCGCCGGAGAGATTTTCTCTACTCTCGTGTTGACACACCACCACAAAGTATGAAAGACTCAACATATCACTTGCTGCATAAACACCAAAGCTGGGCACAAACCGTTAATCCGTTAATCGTTAATTAACGAAGTTAACTTTTTCGTTAACGATTTAACTTTTAAGTTAACTTTGAAAATCATTATCGGACTAATTAACTTCCGTTAACTCAAGTCCGTTAACCCAAAAAATTCATAAATAAACGTTTAAAAGTTTCTATTATTTTCAGTGCTGAGCAGGTGCGCAATTAATCCGCCACTGTTAATAGTGATGAACGAATTTCCATTTCCGCATTGAAAAATCAGGCGATATATTTGTTTCCGTCGCCACAATTTGTGTCTTACCAAATATGGTAGTTATTTATGGCATTGGTTTGAGCAAAACATGGTCGACTGTAAAAGCAGGCGGAAAGATTTGCCATTTGAGTTGAATGTTTTCAACTTCTTTCAAGAAATATCACGAGCATTTTAAGGCACTTTCAATAATATATATGTAACAATTACAACAAATAACTACATTCGTTTCATTTGCAGTCTGTCTCTTGCGCAACATGTTTGTGCTAGTGAATATTTAAAAATAATCGTTGTCAAGTAAGTCATGTATATTTATAATATGTCTGTGAGTACCTTATTAGTAGTCTCCTTGATACATTTCAAGAACCATAAAACTGATCAGGTAAGATTTCAATTCTCATGTCACTTTGATGACATAAATTAAGTCAATTGATGTCTTACAATGGGAGCGTTTTCACCTTAACCCTTTATGTCCTGGCGGTACTTCTAGGTACCACATCCAACGAAGTGGGCAGCAACAACGAGGAGGAGGAGGAGGATGACTTCTTCAGTGCTGTCATCCAGACAAAAGAGAGCAGCAGAAGCCACAGGTCACTCAAGGGCAAGGCCCAGAACTTGGTCAAGACCTGGCTGGAGACCAACTCCAAGGACTTGCTGACAGATGCTGCCTTCTTGGGTGAGCAAGTGTTGGTGGACTTGTTCATCAAGTTCAACACAGCCATCCCCTCCAGTGCTGCAGTGGAGCGTTTGTTCTCTATGGGCAAGGACATCCTGAGGGCCAAGAGATCATCCCTGTCTGATGAAAACTTTGATATGCTAATTTTCATGAAGGGCAACATGTGTGAAAAATGCTCTGTATGAATTGGTCCACAATTAACCCACCCCTTATATCTCCAGTCTAACTATAGAGTAGATCAAGTCTAGCCTAGAGGGGTCAGCCTAGAGATTCCGGAAATGGTCCAGAGCGGGCAGATAAATTGAGGTCCACAGTAGGATTCCTCACCAAATTAGGTTAGGGCAATCTACCTTTACCTTTGTTAAGCTATGAGTTGATGCTGGGTCTTAGGCCACAATGTAGGCCTAAGTTTTCTGACCCAGCTTAATTTAATGAGTCTACGAAAAACTGGGTTAAAAACACAATTAGTCACTTACTGCTAGTTATTAGAGAGTCCCTTTTCCCGTCTTGTTTAATTGTTAAGAGCGTACTTGCTGGTGGGGATCTTTCTTCGTTGTCTGTTCTTCTCCCTTCCCTCGTTCCGTCCTCTCGCCCCGTTCCTCGTTTTCGTTCTCCTTTGTTCTCCTTTTCGCGGGGCTTTTTCCACCAGCGTCGTCTTGGTTTTTTCCTCGGTTGGTTGATCGGTAATGTATATCTATTACCGAGCACGCTCTTGTCACACAGTATATAAATACTAGTGTGGAGAATAACTCTGGTGAGCAACCAATTGGTTTCATCCACCCAGTTATTGACATAAAAGGAATTTAATAATTGTTAGATTAACTACCTACCTACTCAGTGAACCATTTTCGTTACCTCCCAACTACCCACACATCAGTTTTCCATATACTGGGGGCCCCGGGAGATAAAATTTTGGTGTCAGTGTCACCAATTTTTATGTCTGAGTGTAGACTAGCTAACTATTTGACTGTAAATGCCTGTTAATCTGATTAACAGTGACTATCCTCACCTTCTCATGGAGAAGATGTAGCATTTAATTAGAAGAGAAAATATACATTCCATAGGATGAAACTGTCTATGGTCTTTACCATAAGAAAAGAAAAAGTGAAAGTTAGAAGATAAAATTACAATTCCCCAGCATCTATTTTTTGTTGTAAAAATAGTCGCGCCTTTAATGCTGTTTGTCAGTGAGGTCTTGTGTCTGTCAATGTTGTAGTAGGATGCGTTACCACTCCTACTGTCAAAGGAATAGTTACTGGAAGTTCAGTGTCTCCAGTTGTTACTGTCAGTGGAGAAGGTTCTCCAAAGTCCATTGTTTTGGGTCCAGACTCTAAAGGGTACAAAAGAGAAATGTCTCTTGTTGTGTCACCCGTTGAAGTCCTTAATTTGACCACTCTTGTTACCCCGTCTGCCCCTGGTCTGAGTTCTAAAACTCTAGCCAGAGGCCAGTATTGTCTTGGAGTACTGTCATGTATGAGAACAAGGTCCCCTACCTTAATTGTGTCAGACCAATCCTTCTTAGTCATTTGTTTATGTCTCTCCCTTAGACCCATCAAGTACTCAGTTTTCCACTGTTTAATAAAATGAGCTTTAACTCTAGTTAAGTGTTGTAACTTAGTCTGGAGTTCATCGTGTCGTTGAGTCCAGTTTGGGTCTTCTGAAGAGTCTATATTGTAGTCCGGCAGGAGACTAACTTGTTCTCCCCGAATCAAATGATTTGGAGTTAATGGTTCCGGGTCATTAATGTTGTCACTCACATAAGTGAGTGGTCTATTGTTGATGATGTTCTCAATCTCAGCCAGGAGAGTGAGCAACTCAAATAAGTGTATCTGTTTTTTACCAATTGCTTTCTTCAAGCAATTCTTTACTGTTTGTATATTCCTCTCCCAGACAGAACCATACCAAGGAGAGGCAACTGGAATATACTTCCACTTTATGTTTGAATTTTGTATATATAATTGTGTGAGTTCGTAGCTTAACAAGTCGTTGATGACTTGTTCACCAGCCTTGAAATATGTAGCATTGTCAGTCCAAACTGTCTTGGGTACTGAATGTCGTGCACAGAATCTCTTAAAGACAGCAACAAAAGATTCTGCTTTAAGGTCCTCCACAACATCCAGATAAACAGCTCGTGAGCCAGCAATGTAAACAGTACAATGTACATTTTTTGTTCAGTGTCAACTACCCCTACAGTCAATGCTCCTGTATAGTCAATGCCTACAGTCTCAAAGGGTCTGTTGAGAGTAACTCTCTCCTCTGGCAAAGCAGAGGATTTGGTTTCCTATAGGGCCTAGCATGAATACGCCTACATGTGACACACTCACTCAGGACTGTTTTAACAGTGATCCTTCCCTTGGGTATCCAATAAGTTTTTCTTAATGTAGTTAGTGTCTGTGGTACCCCCATATGATATACATCATTGTGTGTTTTTCTGATGATTAATGTTGTCAAATAGCTAAATCTAGGTAAAAGGATTGGATGTTTGCTTTTGTATGACAGTTTTGATTTGTCTAATCTCCCTTTACACCTTAGAAGGCCTTCCTCATCTCTGAACAAGTTTAGATCCACAACTACTGATGGTACAGGTTCTTTTGTTTGTTTCCCATTAATCAAGAATTCTAGCTCTTTATTGTACTCCTTTTGTTGTGCATGTCCTATCCAGTACTTGGTTGCAACTTCTGTATAATTATGATTGTTTTTATTTAGCTGTTTGTTTATTGTAGTTAAACAGTTGTGAGCAAACCTCAAACAGTAGGCTGTGACCCTGACAAGTTTACTGAAATCAGAATACTGCTCATAATTAGTGATTGGTTCAACCTTTTCATTTGAAAAGATTAAATTTAATGTCAAGTTAACTTGTTCCACAGGCCATTGGTCTGTATTACAGAGCCACTTAGGTCCCATAAACCAAGTTTTGTTTGACTTCAACAACTTGTAGGATAAACTTCTGGTCAGAAAGTCTGCTGGATTTTGTTTAGTTGGAACATAGTGAAAGTTTACTTGTAGGCTTTCATTAGCTTCGGCTATTTCTTTTAGCCTATTTCTTACAAAGATATTCTTACTATTAATGCTATCATTCCGTATCCAGGCAAGACAAATCTGACTGTCAAGCCAGATGTGGATATCAGTTATGTTCACATCATGGTAAGCATCCTTAAGCAATGAAATGGTTTTAATGGCTAATGCAGCAGCCAATAGTTCCAGTTGAGGTATGGTTCGGGTAGGTTTGAGAGGTGCAACTTTCCCTTTTGCATAAATTAGATGACTTTCTGTAGGACTTACAAGATACGCACAGCACCCATAAGCTTGTGTGCTTGCATCAGCAAACACATGAAGTCTCTGGGGCTTATCCCTAAACCCACAGCACCTTTGAATTTTAATGTTCTGCACTTTTGTTAAATCAGCAGCTAACTTCTTCCAAGATTTTTGATCTTCATTTGTTATTGGATCATCCCACCCAACATTTGTCCTCCAAATTTCTTGGAGGAGAATCTTTGATTTTATTGTTGAAGGCAGGAATAGACCCATGGGATCAAAAATTTTGGAAGCCTCTGATAATATTTGTCTTTTAGTATTTGCTTCCTCATCAAGTTTAAAACCTTTAGTACAGATTGAATCATGACTGTTAGAAGTTGCATCCAAATACCAGTTCATACCTAAAGTTTTAACTCTGTCTGATGGCTCAGTAAGACCATTATTATCCTTTAAAATCTTTTTGTTTAAATCCTCATCATTTGAAATCCACTCTCTAAGTTCAAAGTTACCTTGTTGCATAATGTTTTGAGAGTGTTCATAGACTTCAGATAATTCAAATTTTGTTGTTGTTGAGCCTATTAGATTGTCTACGTAAAAATGTTCCTTAAGGAAGTTCAATGTTAAAGAATTATTAAACTGGTTCAAATGATGTCTAATTGTCAATGCTAATAGGCTAGGTGAGCAATTGGCTCCAAACAACACAACATTAAATCTATAGGTTATGAACCCTTTATTCAAATCAAATGGATCCTTGAACCATAAGAACCTAAGTTGGTTCTTATCATATTCACTTTGAAGATTTATTCTCAAAAATGCCTTTGAAATGTCACTTTGTACGGCATATTTATCTAACCTGAACCTCAGTAAGATCTTCACAAGGTCAGAAATGAGATTAGGACCCTCAATCAGGCAATCATTCAAACTGTGTTTATCACTGTCTTTGAGGCTACAGTTATATACTACTCTGAGTTTTGTTGTTGGGGCATCTTGTCGATAAACCCCCCTGTGGGTTAAATAATGACAACCATCTTTTTTAAAAGGGTTATTTGTTACTTCTTCAATGAAGCCTTTCTGTAGCTGTTCTTTGAAGACATCATTATACATTTTAATTATATTATCTTGTTTGAGTTTTTTCATTACTTTATATAAATGTCCTTTAGCTACTTTGAGATTATCTCTTAAAGTTGGACAATTTATTTTCTAAGGTAACTCAACAAAATAACTATTGTCTTTGCAGTGAATGGTGTCTTCAAATCTTTCTACCATTAACTGATCTTCTGAAGTTTGATTTGTGTCATGTATACCCACAGATTCTAGCAACCATAAAGTTTGAATTGCCTCATCCAGAGTTTCATTTGATAATGATGAATTAATGTTCTCAGTTGATATAATATTATTCAAAGTGTTGCTATTCTTACAGGTGTTATGTAGGACTGAGTTGAGGCACATAGTATTTGTTAGTCATGAACTATTTTGGTTTAGGTCAGGTTGTATTTGGATAGGTCACCCAAAGGGGCTATCCCTGATGGAGTCTGATAAGCTATACCATCACCTATCTTTACTATGCCCTTATGAATAAGATTAATATAATCTGCCCCCATTAACATTTCAATGTTAGCTACTGTGTTGTTTGTGATATGTCTATCAGCTATTTTATAGTGTTTTCCAAATGATTTATGGTTTGTTCTAGTTTGGGTATAACCAGTTTGTTTTGTCCTACTTTAGAAATAATAACTGCTTCAATTTTCTCTAATTTATTTTCTAAATGTAGTTCCAGGTCAATTGTCTTATAGCTATTTTTGTCCGAGTTATCCTTAACAAAGGATGCAATATTGAGTTTTTGTTCATACGGGTTTGGTGTCAAACCCAATTTATTAACTACATTTTGCGAAACAAATGTTTGTTGAGAACAACAGTCTATAAGACATCTCACTGGAGTGGTGCTACCCTCACTATTCACTAAGTCCAAAGTAATAGTTGGTAAAAGAATCTCAGTGTTTCTTGTTACGTTGTTTGAACAAACAGAATGTCCCATGAAAGTGGCATTTTCTTGATTACCTTTGTTTGGTGGAGGTATCTTTTGAGTTTGAATACTATTGTTTGGACACTTTGGTGAATCACACATTGATGAGACATGTCGTAAACTTTTACAAAACTTACACTTGAATCTTAACCTAGATTTACAGTCTTTCTTATAATGTCCCTGGCCAGTACACTTTTTACATAGGTTCAACTGTTCACATCTTTTAGCTCTTTGATTAAAGTCTGAATATTTGTCACACCCAGTACTACTGTTCATCACTTGCACAAAATTTACAATGTAGTGTGTAAGTTGAGGCAGCAGTTACATTAAAGTTCTGTAATGTAGGTGTTCGTGTATTACAGTTGGTCACATTTGATTCTACAGTATCAAGTTTTGTCTGTTTGGCTGTAACTAGTTGGTCTCTGGGAACAGTCTTTGGTTTATCCATAGTCTGGGTCTTATTTTGTGTTGGAATATTTCTCAATTTGTAATTAGTTAGGATATTTGGAAAGTGTTTTCTGATATTTTCAAGATTAGGATAATTTTCTCCCGTCTTTAGAACTAAAATATCTTTAACCCTCAAAGGAAGGCACCTAAGAACTATGCCTTGTATAATCAAAGATGAAGCTTTAATATCTATCTCATTGCTAACCAGTTGTCCTATAATAGCTTCTAATTTTGAATAAAATTTTTCCATATCACTATGGTTATCTTTTATGGGTGCAAAATCAAAAATTTGTTGAGATAATTCATATACAATCTCATCTTTATTAATGTAATTACGTTTTAAGAGATCAATAGCTACTTCATATGAATTCCCTACAGCTGGTAAATAGGCTATCAGGTTATAGGCTGGGCCTTTAAGGAAACTAGTTAAGTAGCTAAACTTATCAACAGGTGAAATATAAGGTTTATTACCTATTAAACTCTCAAATTTTTCAATGAAAGATGGGAATTGTACCGTGTCCCCTTCAAATGTTGGTACTAACAAAATGGGTAACTGAGCCCTCAATTCTTGTGACTCAGGATTTGGAATGCCACTTAAATTTTGTTGAAGGTTAGCTCTACTTTGATTAAAATCAGAATTAGGTTTATTTGGTGTTAAGTCAGTCAAACGAGACTGTAGTCTCCTTATTTGCTGTTCAATTGAGATTACCTGAACATCATTATCAGCGTAAAGGTCTATCAATTGTTCTTCAGCCATTTCGGATTCAACTAACTCTGAAATACTCTCATCAATGGCTATTATTTCCTTCTTTTTAGTTTCCAATTTAAGAATTACACACTCTAAATCTTCCTTACCTGGTTGTGTAATATTGTTAAAAGTGTTCACGGCCTTTGTAACAGCGCCCAACTTTCCCCCCCTTTTCTTTTTTAACTTTTTCAATTCCGCACTGTCCATGTCTAAGTCAAAATTGTTTAACTGGGGATCGTAATGAAATAGAGGACAAGAAGAAATTACCAGAGAAGAGAGAGCACAGACAAAACAGTCAAGTTTTAAATTTGGTTTAATCCCCCCCAAGTACTTATGTGTCACTCGGGTCTAAGCTTATAAGAGAATGAGACTCCTTAAATGTAAATGTTTCCTAGTTAGGCCCTAGGTTGTAGACCTAATTAGGCTTGATTAGGTTAGGCTTAGGCTAGACCATTTAGCCTAATTCTGCAATTTTTGTTAAGTAAGGTTAAGGTTTGTAAATTCCCCACACACGGACCACCAATGTGAAAAATACTCTGTATGAATTGGTCCACAATTAACCCACCCCTTATATCTCCAGTCTAACTATAGAGTAGATCAAGTCTAGCCTAGAGGGGTCAGCCTAGAGATTCCGGAAATGGTCCAGAGCGGGCAGATAAATTGAGGTCCACAGTAGGATTCCTCACCAAATTAGGTTAGGGCAATCTACCTTTACCTTTGTTAAGCTATGAGTTGATGCTGGGTCTTAGGCCACAATGTAGGCCTAAGTTGTCTGACCCAGCTTAATTTAATGAGTCTACGTAAAACTGGGTTAAAAACACAATTAGTCACTTACTGCTAGTTATTAGAGAGTCCCTTTTCCCGTCTTGTTTAATTGTTAAGAGCGTACTTGCTGGTGGGGATCTTTCTTCGTTGTCTGTTCTTCTCCCTTCCCTCGTTCCGTCCTCTCGCCCCGTTCCTCGTTTTCGTTCTCCTTTGTTCTCCTTTTCGCGGGGCTTTTTCCACCAGCGTCGTCTTGGTTTTTTCCTCGGTTGGTTGATCGGTAATGTATATCTATTACCGAGCACGCTCTTGTCACACAGTATATAAATACTAGTGTGGAGAATAACTCTGGTGAGCAACCAATTGGTTTCATCCACCCAGTTATTGACATAAAAGGAATTTAATAATTGTTAGATTAACTACTTACCTACTCAGTGAACCATTTTCGTTACCTCCCAACTACCCACACATCAGTTTTCCATAACATGCATCTCATGGACAAAATGGAGAACGAGAAGAAGAGGGAAAATTAAATTATATATATATTGTGTTTTCATTTTTTTTATAATAAAAGTTAACGTTAACGGTTTATCGGTAACTTCCGTTACATGTTTAACGAATTAACGGATTAACGGTTAACGAAGTTAACTTTTTGGTTAACGGATTAGCGGTTAACGAAGTTAACTTTTTCGTTAAAAACACCTTCCACGAAAATATCCCCAAAAAGCGAAAAATCCCCCAATAGGCAACTCAATCTAAAAGCAATCTAAAACTTCCCCAATAAAGTCTAAAGTCTACTAAAATATCGACTGCATAAAAACTATATAAAAGAAATAATACAATTAAAATGTACACATAAAAAGTATAACAATTATTAAAATAATATTTATTTAATTAAAACAAACAATTAAATGGCAAGAATGTGGTCAGAATATTCCACCACTTTTCTGACAATGTACGAGTCTAATTTGTAAAGACCAGGGAACGTAATTTGGCAGAATCTTCTTTAATAATTTACTTTCAAAAAACTCCATATATAACTTGCAGTGTTGGGCACTAAAGCGTTAATCCGATAACAGTTAATTAACGAAGTTAACTTTTTTTAACGGACTATTAACGGAAGTTAATTTCCATTTATCGTTATCGGACCAGTTAACTTCCGATAACTCGATATTTAGTCTGTTAAAGTCCGTTAACACGTTAACTGCGAGGAGTCATTCACGGAAGATCACCGCTCCGCGAATGAATTCAAACCACCATAACTTCAGTCTGCTTCCAGATCTCGCAAGGGGAGGTTGGGGAAGCCCAAGAGGTTAAGACTGGCAGTTGGGCCTAACTTTGAGAAGTTGGTCTTTCTGAACGGCAACCAGCACATTAGTCAGGGGGCTTAATCCAAAAAATCACCCCGATTGTTCCCGTTGTTCCAAAAGTACCATTTTTTTACCAGGGGTAGATATGACCATAAGCATTCATTTTTTTGCGGGAGCCAACATGGGCTCTCCCTGTGGCGGCCATTATGGACGAATCCAAGATGACCGCCATCTGGTCTGACATTGGGCGATAAAATAACAACCAATCATAGTAGAACAGCAAATAATGACACTTTTTGTATGTTTTTGAGTATAGAGAATCCAGTTCTGATATTTGTTTTTTAATTCAAGATATACGTCAGGTCGTATATATCCACATTTGATATTATTTTATAAGAAATGTACATTTTATGTCAATTGAATCATGATACATAATTATTGCACTTAGATTTGTGGTTGTAACAGCTATATTAACTTTTACATTGGATTTCTAATGACATTTTGTCCACTATTAATCTATTTTTTATTATTTTTGCAGGTGTTGGCATACCTGTATTCCTCTGAAGCAAGTCTATGCGGTGGTGGTCTTCTTCACATTCTAGTCTCTTCAGGCCTGCAGATATGAAGATCTCGTTAGTGTGTAGTTAGTAGTGTGTAGTAGAACATTAATACCTCAACATGTCTACTAACATAACTGGAATTAATTGGACACTGTGTTGCCTATGTCAGTCCAGCAAAGACGAGGCATTACAACAGCCAAAAGAACAGGGATATTCATCTCTTGAAAGAGATCTGAATGATTTTGTGCAGCTCAATGCTGTTCCATCTGGTATCAAGGTTAGTGAGCTCGATGATGGCTCAGGAATTGCAGCAACCCTCCAATCACATGCTGCAGTGTATCATAAAAGTTGTAGGAGTGCATGCAACAGTTACAGGGTAAAGCGGGCACGAGGAAAAGTGGCCACGCAAGATGAATGTGCAGCTGGGATAAGTCCGAAGAAACTCAGATCAAGTTACGGATCACCTCCAGAAACATTATTCTGCATCATATGTCTGGGTGAGGATCAACATGATCTTCATAGAGCCTTAAGTGACAACATTGATCAAAATCTGAAGAATTGGGCAAAAACAACTAACAACTGGCATTTATATGGGCGCTTGACTGCAGGTTCTGATGTACATGCAATGGATGCATGTTATCATGTACAATGCTATTGGCGGCTTCGTGATGGAGCTCGTGCAGTTGAACGTCGATCTTCAAGTGAACCCAAGCCTCCCCCATTTGATCCCATGGTCATAGCACAGTTAGTGGCATTTGTGGATGACTCTCAGTCTGAGGTCCACAAGTTGTCTGACTTACGGGAAATGTACAAGATAATGATGTCAGATCTAGGACATCCCTGTTCTGGTAGAGAACCTCATGCAACAAGATTGAAAGACCATCTGCTTGAGCATCTTCCTGAGTGGGCTTCCTATGCACAGGGGAGAGATGTATTCATTAGCCACAAGGCAAAAGTGGGTGCTGTGCTAGAACAAAGCTATCATTCCTCACAAATCAATCAAGATGAAGCTGTGTTATTGATACGTGCTGCTATGGCACTACGAAAGCGAATCCTTCAGAAACAAGAGCCATTTAATGGTTCATTCTCTCCACAATGCCTGATGTCCCCCATAGAAGAAACACTGTCACAGATACAGGAAGTTGGCCAAGCCCTTCATGAGGAGTATGTAAAGACTAGGCTGGACAAAGGGACAGTTCCTATATCAAACACTATAAAGAAAAACAATGTGTACACATTCAGCAATCGGCCAGACCCACGCAAGAAGAGTAGCAAAGTGGGGGTACAGAAGCAAAACACAGTGCTCATTACTCAGCTATTCCTGTCTCTACAATCACGTCCAGATGCGGATATGACAGAATTTTTCACATACGAGAATCAGCGAGAGCCCCCTTCACTCTCAGACCGAGGTTCACTCAGAGCTGGAAATAAATCAGACATTTTTGCATGTGTCAATGCACCAACTGGATCTGCCAATCCTGCTAAACAAGTGACAGTTCAGTTGTATGACATGGCCGCCATCATCCACATTGTGCGTCCAAGTAGAGCATCAACATTTGCTGAATATGTATCTCTACACATCATACCTTTCATTAAAGCACAGATGACTGACACAGTTGAGCGCGTCGATGCCGTGTGGGATACCTATCCTGAAGACAGTCTGAAATCACTTGCACAGCAGCGGCGTGGTTCAGGAGCACGTACTCGACTTGATCCAGATAATGATGGTACCACACCCATTCCCAAACGAGACTGGCAGTCATATTTGAAAAATGTGGAAAACAAGAAGGAACTGTTCGTCTTTATCAGTAAACAGCTGATCAAGATTGACATGGGTGGAAAACTCCTCCTCAGCACTGAATTAGAAACTGTGCTCTCCAATAAAGCATTTGATATATCGGCTCCAACCATGCAACCACACAGAGGCAGATACGCGGATCATTCTGCATCTTGCTCACGCATCATCTCAGGGTCACAAGAAAGCATTCACCCGCACTGTTGACAGTGACATAGTCGTTCTTGCCATTGCTTTCTTTCAACAGCTTGACCTAACAGAACTCTGGATTGGTTTTGGTAGTGGCAAATATTACCGAGACATCCCAGTGCACAGCATTCAATCACAGCTTGGTCCATCAAAGTCGCTGGCTCTACCTCTGTTCCATGCACTAACAGGCTGCGACACTACGTCTCAGTTTCTTGGATGTGGGAAGAAGACAGCATGGACTGCATGGAATAATACACCAAACTTAACTGAAACCATGATCAAATTGACTGAAGACCCCGAGTCCTTCAGTCTAGTATCTCCTGAAATGACACACATTGAGAGGTTTGTTGTGCTCATGTACAGTAAAACATGTGGACAAGCATCTGTAAACGTAGCCAGGCACCATCTGTTTTCTAGTGGCAGTCGATCATTGGACAGCATACCACCTACCCAAGCTGCCCTCTTCCAGCATATCAAGAGGTCATTGTTGCAGGCAAGTTTTGTGTGGAAGCAGTCAACCACATGCCATCAGACACTCCCTGCTTTTGATAAATGGGGATGGGAATATGACAAGCGCAGCAACCAATGGCTCCCTTTCTGGACAACTCTCGCTGATGCCAGTAAGGCATGTGCTCTTCTCCTTCATTGCGGATGCACTAAAGCCTGCAGAGGGAATTGCAAATGCAGTAGTGCTGGAATTCGATGTACGACACTCTGCAAGTGTGAGGGTGGCTGCCTGAACAATGACGACTATTAATCAGTGAACAGCCATCTATTGGATAGACATTATCATGAGATGCAGTACTGTGAGTAAAAGGAATAAAGAAGATTGTACTTGCGTATATACTAAAGTTTAATAGCAAAAGATGTTGATGCTGACTCTTATTTTTTATCAAGTTAACTATGTAACCTGTACTAGTATTGGTACTCAAGTGGATGTCATTTTGGACAGCGGCCATTTTGATTTGGCCAATATGGCCGCCACAGTGGGAGCCCAGCTTGGCTCCCGCAAACATTCAAATTAGTATGGTCATAGCTACCTGTGGTCCAAAAATGGCACTTTTGGAATGATTTGAACAATTATATGATTAAGCCCCCTGACTACATTGTGTCATAGTCTTTAATAAATGTGCCTAAAATTTAATTTTACCTTTCAGTTCCCGCCATAATAATTCTCTGGTAAATTAAAATTTAGTTAATGGTTAGTGGTTACAAGGGTTTCAAAACATGTAATCAGTACATTTTTTATTAAAAATAAAAAAAAAAGTTAAGCAAAAAAGTTGCAAAACTTGATAAAAACACAGTTAAATACCTATTTATTGTTGGATTTTGCATAAATAAACATTTTCTATGGATTTTAAAGCTTTTTTCCTTGATTTTTTTAAATGTTAGTAAAGAAATAGTTATCGTTAACGGATTATCGTTAACTTCCGTTAACTTTGTAGTAAAATTATCGGATTAGCGTTATCGGAGTTAAAAATTGGGGTTAACGGATTATCGTTATCGAAGTTAACTTTTTGGTTAACGGTGCCCACCACTGTATATAAGTTACTTAAAATGGGAGAGAGGGGGTTTCTCATAGGCATAGCCATACCAAATTTCTGCCTAAAATATTCATTATTAAACACAAATTTCGAATCTACTATGCACAGCTTAATTAATTCCAGTACGGTAGTCACAGGAGTTTTTTGAAAGTAAATTATTAAGGAAGATTCTGCCAAATCACGTTCCGTGGTTTAGATAAGTATGTAGATGATGTTCTTTGCCTCTGGCCAGAAACTTTAAATCTCGATGAATTCTTACCCAAGCTTAATAATTTAACTCCCGCTATCAATTTTACAGTTGAAACAGAAAGACTCATCGATCCCATTTTTAGATGTTTTAATATATAGGTCCGGAAAAAAGTTTAGGTACAATATTTACAGAAAACCCACTAATAATTGTTCCTATATTCATTATTATTCGGCTCACCACATTAACATAAAACGAACCGTTTTTTCTACTTTGTTCCTAAGATGCTTACGAATTTGTAGTCGAGAGTTCATTGATGATGAAATTAGTAAAATATATAAAATTGCGTTTGATTTAAAATATCCAAAGAACTGCATAGATAAATCTTTAAAAATGGCAAAGAAAACCTACGAGGTAAAAGACAAGACTCCTTATACCACAAAAAACGTCTTAGCATTACCATTTAACCCTTTGCCTGTCCAAAGCATTTTCATAAGTTTGGTCCAAACGTCCATGTTTGTTTTCAGACTTTTGGTTATAGGAGGTTTATTTGGTTTAGTTGGTGGGTAATGTGATCATAGAATGTATCACACTAAATATTATTTATGATGCCCTCTGTGTATCATATGTGGTGCATGTATCACATGTGATGTACGGGACAGGCAAAGGGTTAAAGAAAATTTCCTTGATCTGCCGAAATTGCTGAGGACTTTTAACATGAATATCGCGTTCAGAAATCGATATATAATTGAGAATTCATTGATTAAAAACTCCCCTTTAAGTGAACAGGGTTGTGTATATAAAATTCCATGCACAATGTAATAAATTTTACATTGGTCAAACTGGCAAGACATTAGAATTACTATTAAGCAGCATACTAATCATCCCATTGACTGGAAAAGTCTCCAAATTAAGTTTTAGTAAATCTATTGTTAGTAGAAATATAATTGAATCGTGTGTGACCAAGAATAATGTTGATTTTGTTCATATTAGCCCTGGGCTTTACAAATTAGACTCATACTTGTCAGAAAAGTGGTGGAATATTGTTTTAAGTATACATTTTAATAATTACCATTTTTATTGTATTATTTCTTTTATATAGTTTTTATGTATTCTATAATTTAGTAGCCTTTAGATTAAGTTATCTATTGGGGAAGTTTTAGATTTTTTTTTATAGTTTTTAGTTCGAGTTGCCTATTGGGGAATTTTTACGTTTGTGTATTTCTCATTTATTTTGTAAATTCTGTCTATTTCCCGCTTGTCCCTGAAGATGTGAATATATCACGAAAGCGCTCGGACTTCGTGTTTCTTTGCGATTTCTTTGCGCATATAACTATATCTAAGTTCGGAGGTTTGAGTTCCCTACATTATTGGATGTGTAATTTGAAATATTAAAAATAATCATCTAACAGAATCCCACTATTACTAACAGTAAAAACGAAGTCCATACTAGAACAGTAAAATAATCTCAACAGCTTCTGCAGCCATACGAATGGAGACCCACTTCACAATTCTATATTATTCCCTGACTAAAATGAAAGCAAAACCATTATTATTAAATCATATTTTATTATCACAATTTCATATTATATAAGTCTTACAATTTAAACATCTTAGTTCGTACAAGGGGAAAACACTATTGAAAACAGTATGAACTATCAATTATATATACAGGGTGGGAGAAAAGTCTTAAGACTTTTCTCCCACCCTGAATAAAAATAGGAACAAATAAATGAAACTTTAGATAATTCATATTTTTATGAAAACGAATTGGTAACCATTGAAATCCCAATATCCAAGGGTAAGTGGTGTACCGTTTCGTTTCTAATCGGTTAGATCATTCAATTTTATTTACATCAAATATATATATATATACGCTAAAAGGTAATAGGTACGTAACCAAAGGAAACACAAATATCTCGAGTTCAGATTCATTCAAATGAATTAAAATGCTTAACAAAATACGAACTCAATATTATTAAACTCAAACCTAAAAACGACGTTTCAATACAACATTCATTACCGACCTTTTATAAGGCATAAGCTAAATTTACAATGTTTTATGAGATTACTAATATTGCTGCAGCTACTATATTAAGGAATGTAAAATAAAAATTTGAACAAAACTGTATAAAAATTTTTGGTATTAGCATTAAAATGTATATATTATATTATCATTTATATATATGTATAAGTTGTATAACACATATTCTACAGTGTGTACAATCATGGTATCTGTAAAAGTCAAAACTTCAAAAAGATATTGAAAATACGAGTTAATACGTTAATAAAAAAAATTTAAAAAAGTTAATTTGAGTAATAAAAAAAAAAAAACTGGTAATAATAAGAGAACAGATTGTTCAAGTATATCTTCTAGTGCTAGCGGCTGAAACTCCAAATGTATTCAATTCCTCTAATTTTGAGTAGGTTGAAGGAGTGAATTTCCTCGAGAGAAATTTGAGGATGTAAAGTGGTAGACAAGAAACTAATGTTATTACCACCACTTTCCAAAGAAAGTCTTTCGATTTTATGAAGTTCCAATCTAGAAAGGGAGAAAAATATACTCGATTTAGTTCGAAAATAAAGCCAATTTTGTTTCATTATCATACCTAAATGCGCACCGTATAGAAGCATAGATATCATCAAGTCTATCACTGATCCACATATTTCGCATCTTTCCCACTCCATGATTCACACACTACTCGTAGTAATTACCATTCAGTTATGACAAGATTAGAACTCTCGCTTTCGGATCACGAATGATAATAATAATAATGATTATTTGCATAAATGATGAAGGTTGAAGGAGACCTAAGAGTAGCTTCGATTAAGAGAAGTAAAATTCTAAGTTTCTCTTACCAAAGTAAGGCATAAAGACGAGTGAGAGTGTATAGAATGAGAGCGAGAGACAGTGAGCGACAACCATCAAAGGGTGCCACGTCCTCACCGTCAGCCCCACCATGAGTAGTTCCGTCAGAATCAACGCCGTGAAACTGATGCTCACAATATGCAATAATTCTTCGTCAAAAAGCAACATGGCGCCGTACATCAAAATCCCTCCTGCAAGTTTCAATATCAAATGTTAAAAGCCTTAAATATTAATTATAAATTAAGGTCATTGAAGAATATCTGGGAATTTGTTTGGGACTTCGACAAGGAAATAAAATTAGGAGAATTCGACAAGACTGGGAGGTTTTGTGAACTTGGAAACTAAAAGTAACAAACTAAAAGTTTAAGAACGCACATTCGGATCATCTTTAGTTATTTAAAGATCTCAATATCTACGAAACGAGATTGGGAGTTATACAGATCATAAGTGTAAGAAGATCTCAATATCTACGAAACGAGATTGGGAGTTATACAGATCATAAGTGTAAGAAGATCTCAATATCTACGAAACGAGATTGGGAGTTATACAGATCATAAGTGACTAAAACCACAATGTACGAATCAAGTCCAATTAGATAATTTGATTAAATATTTAGTCTTTGCAAATGAATTTTGGAATCTATAAAATAGTTTGAAAAAATATAAATATTAACCACAGGATTCGAGGCGTGTTCGGTTGCTCATAGGAGAGTATTTTAGAGATGGGATCACAGCCCAATCTCCAACCTTGTTGGAGATTGGGCTCCCCATGTCTCCAGGGAATACCTTTGTGTTGGACTGTATCCTTGTATATCGGATTCTCTCTGTGTGTGTGTGTGTGTGTGTGTGTGTGTGTGTGTGTGTGTGTGTGTGTGTGTGTGTGTGTGTGTGTGTGTGTGTAATTGATTAGCGTTTCCATTTCTGAGTTTGAGCACTGTGCCCACCCCACTGAGAATGGGTTCTAAGATAACGTATATACGTGTGTATGTAATTACAAAATAAATTAAACTTGCTTTTTTTTTTTTTTTTTTTTAAAGTACATACTACGAATGACAAGACAATGGATGTTGATACCTTGGTAAATGCTGACGAGGACCCAAATAAAGAACGTCTTGTAGGACAAACTTCTACCCTTCGTCAGTTCTTTATATAACTCAGGGTAAGAGAGCGCTATTTTCGGAGACACGTCTCTGTCCAACACGAGGGAAAACACGGGGAAGTTTGTGTAGAAAGTGGCGTACCTGAAAAACCATTTTATTGCACGAGGAAATCTATAATTTAGATCAAAAAGTATACAGCGATAATATTAACAGTTTGGAATTACAATTTTAAAGAAAATTGTAAACAAAGTTTAAACCACAGAGAAAAAAGACAAATGATAGGCTGCATTTAAAACAATTAAAAATAAAACTATACTCGAGCTTTGAAATATATCAGACTACCCATTACGCAATACAGCAAATAAAAAGCGAGGCTAAGTACCAATATTGAAGCAATTTAATTACAAAAAAATAATTGCCGTGCCATACCACACCAACGAATATGAAAAGAATGTTAAGTATAATCCTTACCCGACCATCAGAAATCCCTGATAAAGAGCAACGCTTGAAAAATAAAAGATAGAAGAAAAAATTGCTTGAATGGTGGAGATAACGAGTCCCCTGTGCATCACAAACTGAGCCAAGGCAGCAGAACGTTTGTAAGAGTATCGTCCGTGGACCAAAAACAGGCGTGAAATGAACTCTAATTGAGATATGCTGAAATCGGCTGCTAATGACGCTTGTCTTCCTTCCTAAGCGTGAAGAATGAAAATGAAAGTGTGACCAGGGATCTTAATTCAACTTCTCACATAACTAACAGCAAAAGATTTAACCATTTATTTTTATGAATATATTATTTATAACACCTTTTTTAAATAAGTTGGCCTATATATAGTTTTTATTCCTAAAAGCGAACACCTTATTATCATAATGACCGCGAAAATGATATGATCAAGCCTCAAAAAGAACCCGCAAATTATGTACTTATTACCCCAACAGCATAAGATGTAAAAATACCTTGCCCACGATTCCTATTCCGACATCAGCTGCTTGTATCATCGCGACGTCATTACCCCCGTCACCCACTGCAGCAGTTCTCTTACCTGTATGTCTCCGGATAAGCTTCACAACGAGCGATTTCTGGGAAGAGAAATAATGACTAATTTCACTTTTAATTTCAAAACTTCCCAAATTTTACACTGTAAAGACGAGAGGAAAAAGGCAGAACCTAAACAACCTTTAAAGTCTAAACTTTTATTTATCCTATCGGTTCTTTAATTCATCGAATAAAAGAACACTTAGGTTCCTATAACTATCTTCATAAAAAGTGGTCCGCAACCAAGTTCAAACGCTGGATGTATCGCGGGCAAGGGCCAAGGATCGGTATTTATGTACAGTACTGATTTCCTCAAGAGGTACGTAATTTATTTAGTATAAAATGTAGCTTATATTTCTTAATAAGAACTATTTTTCAGGTATTGAAGACATACTTTCGAATGAGACGCGAAGACGAGTGTTCTTTTGAAATATTTAATGTTTCTTTATATTTCAAAATACCACTAGGAATACATCACTCGGAATAAGGTACTATCGCATCCAAAGAAAGGAATCTAATGTTATCTTTCATGGAAAGGTTGAGAGTATAACTAAAAGGGTACGTAAGAGGAAACCAGCATCTCCATTTACACAAATCACGAGTCGTTTCCATTCATCTCCGTTTCTCGTTAACTTTTGGGCCACATTTTTATCAACTCTTCGTTTTATTCACACATTTACTACTTGCATCCTTCCATTTTCTACGCGATCATCATCTACTACTTACACTTACGCGGTTGCTACTAAACCTTTTCCTTATCATTATTAATTCTCTAATGATCTATCTACTGCATACTTCTCCCGAACATCCTCATTTCTCACTAGGTCAGTCGCTTTACACCAATCACACTTTTAAACTGTATCTCGGCTAACCTTATTTTCGACAACGAACTAACATGCCAAACAAGCGTTTCACATCCAGTGTCGGTACAAATACACCTTTACGAAAACTTTAGATGCATCTACAGTCTACACTGAAGCACTTTCTTTCTACCAGAGAACTTGCCCACGAATTCCTTTCCCTGTTTCACTCAATTTTCAATCTACCATTAACACGCACTCCTCATATGTTCGTGCCGTTGATCCTTCATTAGACAATGAACAACTTTCTCACCTCTTCCTTCTTTCATACCCAAATTCCCACCTTTCATTCCTTCCCATTCCATATCATCATCCCCTACCAGCTTTGTTTCGCACAAACCAAGTCAGTCAAAAGGTCCATCTCAACAAACCTTAGCACATTGGCACCTTCTCTGCATTCTCATTTAATGACAATTATACCTCTCAACATTCCATACTGCCTGACGTACCCGCAAAACCTTCCGAGGACAGCGTTGGCGGGCTTGATGCCAAAGTCTGAGTCCGTACAGCTGCCTTTTACGACACGCACGTGAAAACCGAGGGATCATTTCTTACATCCCGTACTTACGTTTTTAATTGATCAGTGTATCAAAGACTAACTTTTTAGTATATACACTGCAGTGTCAGTAAAAATTAAAAATTATTCATCTGAGAAAATGACTTATCCAATTACAATGGAGTATATGCATTTGCAATACAATAAAGTACACAGTAACAGCATTTATTATTTTTTTTTTTTTAGTACAATAAATCCAATGAAAAGAATCATTCTTTCCTAAATCCTTACAAATTGATAAGATAATTGAATTTTTATATGATAACTTACACCAAAACTTCACCAAGAATAATTTTTTGCCGAGTTCTTATTTCAGAAATACTTTACTGAACTGCAATATTCTTAAAATACAGTATTTGATTTTCCATAACTAACCGAGATCTACTTCAAGTTTAAATATATATTTAGACATGTCTATGAAGAAATAAAATGTATATTGTATAATGTTGCAGTAAGTTGGTTGCTTGTCGTTTACAAAATTACAGTAACAACATTTAAATGTTTAATTCAGTTTTATTAATTATAACTTGGGTAAAATACTCTAATCTAACTCTTAGTTCATACCCAAAAAATGCTTCAGCGGTAGCTACTAAAACTAAGTACCAATAGCAAAAGGCTGGCTAACGGATCCCGGTGAATCCCTTTAAACAAACCTGTGTTGGTGAACACCTGCAGACGACTACAGCCGGACACTGAACAGCTAGTTCCATCAATTCATGCTCGTAATATTGAAGGCAAAGATCAAGTGCATCACCCTGTCAATGGAAGAAAGATCATGTACTTGGGTGTTAACTTGTCATATTGAAAATCATCATAATTACGCCTAAGAGATCAGGCGAATTACCGAATATAATCCGAATTACCATGAAGTCAAGTAATATGAATTACTAGTACATACCTCAACTCAAGGCAAACTAAGGAGTAGCTAATAGGAAATCCTACCCCCCCAAAAAAAAAAAAAATAAAAAAAATAAATAAAAAAAATATATCTAAGCTGCCGTCGCCGAGCTGGCCTCTGGGGATTCAGGGTTAAGAAATGTTATTCGTCTTCTTCGTGAGTCATAAAAAGTGACTTAGGATGGGATTGTCAGTGGTTCCCAACCTTTTTGAAGTGACGGCCCACTAGAGCTGCTTCGAATAGCTCATGACCCACCTCCCATGTTGCTAAGCTAGTATCATGCTATGACCAACCTCCATGGCCCAACGGTTGGGAGCCAGTGGATTATGTTATCCGCCTCCCTATGTATAACAGGGTTGAGAGATTGGATTTGGGTTCCACCTCTGGAAAAAGTAATCTCCCACGAGTAACACGATATGCCTTGGACTTAGCGCTCTCTGGAGTTTTTGCGGGCACGAGTGACTGTGTTATGCTGTTGTAGTAAAGGATTCACAGCAGCTTCAAATCCAGCCAGTCATATCGCAGCGAAAGTCGGTTGGAAAGATAATCCGGCAAGCGATGAAAAATGTGGATGAGAATACATGCAGAGAAATTGTATAAGTGATCTAAATGGAAGGTGGGAACTGGCCGGCAAGCTAAAGTAGTGGTGGTAGTGGTGGTATAAAAGCTGTTTGAGGGCTGAATGGAAGTTTGTCAGCTCCTACTATTGTGTGAAGTTGGTTGGTGTTTGGCGTAAATGAATGAGGTAGTAAAAAGACAGAATACAGAAGAGACAATATACAAATAGAATAACTGGATTGTTTATAAGAAATGCTAACGTGTGTGTGTCTGTACGAAATGAAGCGAAAAGAAACGATAGTGGAACAAAGAAGTGAAGAATGTAGCGAAACAAAGTCGCGTTACAAACGCAGACTCATAGTAATGACACTAAATGCCAATGGAAGCATTCTGTAGACTAGATATATCAATAAATTTAAGAGACATATAAGTAACATGCGGTACCGCTGTTTCTTCACACGGAATGGGAAAGGAAAGGGGCATGAACTCCGAATCACTTTAGCTCGAGCAATTACCAAGTGGTTGGCCTCACCCCAACCGCGGTGAGGGCGGTGAAAGTGGAACCTGGGACCTGGGACCTTCAGAGTCCAGTCTCCAATGGGACGAGGCAACGGAAGTTTTAATAGTAAAAAAAATTGTAATATGTAAAAAAGGAGTACAGGAAGATTTCAGAAGGAAGGCTTCCTATCCTGACACGCCAATACACAAAAATAACTCCCCAAGACGTTTAAAGTCTTTGGCAAAAATTCTTCTCTGGAAGAACTGAAATTTGTATGAGCTACGGGAGAAACAAAAGTTTCCAAGTGCACAGTATGACAACTTTGGAGAACTTTAATTTGTAAGAAAGTCCGTACCTCGATAAACACTGACCCATCTCGCACAGTTTAATCGATTTAGGTTCCCCTATGAAGGACCGCATTGAAATGTAATAATGTTGTTTAACCTCATTCGCAACACCCAAGGTCATATGACGGAGGGGGACCTCCAAGCTTTACGTGGGATCCAAACCACGGGTCGCTACATAGTCTGGACGCAGAGGACGGTCTCCCATCCAACTACCATCCAACCCAATGTCGCTTAACTTTGCTGATGAACGGGAAGGTGTGTTACGACATTGGCTAAGACGCAGCCCGGCCCGCATTGAGGTAATCATTACATCAAAGATGTTTGTAAATGTTTTACTGAGAACCGACCGAAATATTCAAAAACAGATTGTATGAAGGGGCAACTAGAGGAGAATAGGGAGTAACGTTATACACAATATAGAAGACAACGTTTACAATGTGAACCATGATGAGAGGGGTCCACCACTCCGTTGTTTCATTGCATCTGCAACGGTCCCACCTACCACTACTGAGTTTAACAACAAGACGTCAAACTTCCGTGCAGAATAGCAGGAGATCCGACGAGCATCTCTCAGGTATATGACAGTGTCCCTTAATCCAAGGCCCGACAGGACCCGCTGCGAACAGCAAACGAGCTGGGAAACCATTTTGTCAGGTCAATGGTTTAACCGGTAAAATTCCAAAATCCAGACTCAGTTAACGAGAAAAAAAGGAATTCAAGCAGTTTGGGAGGTCTATAAATAGAGACGGTCTCAACTGACATACCACACTACGGGTATATCTGACATTGTAGTAGTACCTTATTCCCAATATGTATGTGTAATATGTGTAAGCGTCTGTGGTTGTCAGGCTAGAGTGCCATGCTTATACAGTTAGGAATAGTAAATGGTTATATATATATACACAGTATATACATAAGGACTTTATAAACGCCCTATCTATTTCAGTGAAAACGTAGCAAAAAGGGTAAAATTCAACAATATAATAGAAGGCATACATTTAATGAATACTTAAGCATATGATTCTACATGAGCACCATCACTATTTCTACAGAGTTCGAATTCGTCAGCAGCATTGCGAACACATTTTGGAGCATGACGGTTTATTTTTGTAATTGTTGTTACGATACGAGCACGTAAACGTCCCAGCTTCATTCAGATGGCATTTTAAACACCGTCGTCTTTCAACAAGATGGGGCACCTTATCATTACGCAAACATTGTTCGGGAGTACCTAAATGAACGATTTTCAAATCGGTGGATCGGACGTGGAGGAAACAAGCCCTGGGCTGTTCGATCTCCTGACCTAACGCCCTTATATTTCTTTGCATGGGGCTTTATCAAATCAAACATCAAACGAGGGTTACAGCTCTGCAAGATTTACGCGCTCGTATCGTAACAGTTACAAAATAACCCCCGTCATGCTCCAGCATGTGTTCCGTGATGCTGCTGACTGATTCGAACTCTGTAGAGATACTGATGGTGCTCGTGTAGAATCATATACTTAAGGATTCATTAAATGTATGGCTTCTATTATATTGTTATTGAATTTTACCCTTTTTGTTACGTTTTCACTGAAATAGATAGGGACTTTATAAACACCCTATATATATATAAAAAAAATTTCTTTTTACTTCGGGAAGAACCGATTCGCCTCTATTGAAAAGGGCATATCTCGGCGGAAAAACAAAGAAAAAGTGAGAGGAAAGACACAGGAAAAAGAAAAGGTGGAGGGGACAGTCGAAGTGGAAAAAGACCAAGGATGACAAGGACTGCAGGGTCGAGCCCCATCATCCTATATATAGGCAGGGCCACGAGTCTGACTTCCGTCTAGTGATGGATCAATGCACGAAATTACCATCAGGCATCTAAAAATTTATGCCAACTGTTCAGGAAAATATATGTAAACATACACCAACCATTGTATTATTACTGAAGAAACTTACTCCTACATTACCTCAATAATAACTGCTGAATCCGTCTTCCGCCTGAGTGCATTCAGTTCCAAGTGAGCGTCGTGCCTGGAGGTGACGTTGCCGAATACATGTAAAGACTGGTTGGGCGATACTAAGCGCGAACTCTTCGCGATGCACGTCGCAGTCTCTAACTTGTCACCAGTCAACATCCATATCTAAAGCCGGAAAAGGCAATGGCTTAAGACTGATAAAGACCTACAATTGGTGCTCTTGGAAAGTAGGCAAATTCTTCCTATTTGGAACCACACCCATCGAAAGGATAACTATTACGAACGTAGGAAGAGCAGATGACTCTTTCTTACAAAGCACGGTACGAAATAGAAATTTCCATTGCACGCATTACACCGATTTCAACCTTCACAGAGTATCCATATCGTAAATAAATGAAGACAAGAACTATGTCGGAACATCAATGCATCAATTGTGACCTTGCCCTTCGATGCAAGGACCTCATTCTTGTTTGCAACACGTCGCCCTGCGCATGTTGAGTGGCTCAAAAGTTATGGTATGGACACGAAAGTGTGACGAAGGGACAAATGCAATCACGTATGGACCCTCCACATTTATTTGGCAACGACAGAATTAAGATTGAGAAATTTTGGGCGAGTAGAGGAAAATTAAACAGCTTGGATCAAGTAAAGATAAGCACCCCCAACCTTTTTTAGTTAGCTTTATAAGGCTAACTAACGAAAATATCACGACTTAACCTAACCAATCGTTAAGTCAACTGTACGCCCTTGACGATTGGTTAGGTTAGGTCGTGATATTTTCGTTAGTTAGCCTTATAAAGCTAACTAAAAAAGGTTGGGGGTGTTTATCTTTACTTGATCCAACAGCTTAAAGTAAACTCTTATGAAACGAAACAACCTTCCGTTGCAATACCTTCATTCCAGCATTTCTTAGTAGTTCTAGAGTTTGCTTAACGTTGTGTTGGAGTTTGTCTTCAACTCCTGTGAGACAAAGTAGTTGCAGGTCACACTCCAAGCTCTCGATCACAGCTCCAATTCGACTCGATCTTTCAACCACGCTCAGCTTGGCTGCTTTAAGTCTTTGCTAAGAGATGAGAAAGATTCTCAGAATAAATATAATTTTTAATTTCTATATCACAGATATAATAATGTTACTCTCTTTCAATCAACTGTTCACGTACAAAATTTATAAAGACTTTACACGAACGAATATTTAACCGAGTCAAGCAAATTAAGTCGATTACTTAATTTCACATCATACACCCTCATTACGTACGTACATTATCCGAAAATCCACTTCTCAGTCTGGGTGGGATGGGCATGACACGAACTCAGGACTGGAAGCACTCAAACCAATCGCGCACACACAAGGATAAAAAATGTAATGGAGTTGTTTAATCTTATTCGCAACATCTAAGGTCATATGACGGAGGGGACCTACTGCTTTAAGTGGGATCCGAACCACGGGTTGCTACATAGTCTGGATGCCAAAGACGGTCTCCCATCCAACTACTATCCGACCCAATGTCGCTTAACTTCGCTGATCAAAGACAAGCGCTGTTACGACATTGGCTACGACGTAGCCCGAAGCAAAAGGATTACCACTGGGATAAGATACCAGCCAAACCTCTGGGATCCAGTGTTTTCTTTCTGAAAAAAGTTTGGGATCATATCCCCCGTGGTACGACAGGTCGACCATCTACACTTACACATCTCAAAACATTCCCATTCCTGTCTGTTTCTAGTTAGCTCTTTCTCCACAATTATATCAACTCCACATTTATTCATATTCACAAATTATATCTGTCCATCTTTTACGAGGTATTCCTCGGTATAGTATGAAGTGAAAAAGCATTAAGTTTGAGGAGAGAGAGTACGCTGCACTCTCATATCCAATGACTAACTACATGCCTTTCATAATGTCAATCAATTTTACGGCAAACTATTATGCCAAACAAGGGTCTCGTACCCATACATCATAATAGCACTAATTCATCTTCGTATAAACTTCTTGCTGCACTTCCACTCAAGTAATTCATTCCTAACAAGGTTTTTATTGTTTTGCTTCGTTTTGCTTCATCTTTCTTCAAATTCTATCGCACTTGCATCTCTATTGTCAGTCAAACTCCCAATATACTTAAATTCTTTCACAACCTACAAATTTTCTCCACTTGCCGCAATATTACACGCCGATTCTTTTTCTCTCAACCCTCATTCTCTTTCAAATTCAAACTTACTTTTCTAACATGTTTGCTTCCATCTCACGCATTACCCCACCCTTATACACATTAAAGTTTAAACATCCATGGCGACATCACACATCTAGTTCACTCAACTCGCCCTTAAATGTTACTTTAAGAAAGTGATTTTACTGAGAGAAAGGTCAGAGATTTTCTCATCAACGGCGCGGTATGCTTTCAAAGCCTCCCTTTTTCTCCTAATCGAGATTATGTAAAACCATGAAACTAACCTCAAATTGCTCATACTGTTCACTGGTGAGACACTTCTTAGCCACAACGAGTGTCCTGAGTCCTTTGTTGGCTAGATTAGTGCACACTTCGTCCAACCAATCGTTGTATTCCACCATGGCACTCATGACGGTGTCGGCACCTTTCATGTACAGCGTTATTTCACCCGTCTCATTATCCTTTTGCAAAAACATTTAGTGACGTTAGTAAAACAATTAGCACAAATCAACATTATCAATTAGAAAGATTGAGATTACTCCCTGTGGCGTCGAAACATCTGGGTCACTTCCGCCGGGATTACTAATTAGGAATAATTAATATTTCAGTTTTAAAAAGTTTGCGTCAAATGCCTGATACTTTATAATGGAAAGAAAAAAATGCTCACCATTTTCATCCGAAACGGATTAAGAACACCATTTATCGTTCGGAAGACTTGAACAACAATTATTTCTCTGACATATTATAGACCTTACAACTCTCTCAACGATATCATGTAATCTAAGTCACAATTACTAAAACTTTTCATACTGGAGGAGCTACTTTCAAGGTTTGTAAACATGAAAACATTTTAATAACCCAAACCATGAGTTATATTAAGAACCATTTTAATTACCACTCTCACTATCATGGAATCAGATTATTTTTCAGTGTTATTACTATTAACGTATGCCATCATCTTTCCACTGAATAATAAAGTACCTTTAAGATGATTCCCATCCGCTTCGTCTCTGAAGTAAAAGGAAAGACCTGAAGAACAATGAAGGAGAGCAATTTTCCTGATGGAGATCTCAAAGTAAGGGAATCAAGGTCTCTGTGAACTAAAGACAAGCCCACATGTTCTGTCCACTTAACCAAAGCAACCTGCAATCGTATAGGATCAGCATTTATGAATGATGTATGCTCGCTTCTACCCGTGTCAGGCAAAAACTAAATTTCAGCGTTTTAACTTAAGCATCAATGAAAACTAATTACAAGAGTAATTTCGCTCATTAACATGCTAGTTTGACAAGATCAGAATCTTAAACAAAAAGTGAACATTTCATTTGAAACAAATTTGCACATAATTCAAAATTTAATACGAAAACAACTTCATTAAGTTTTACAATACTTTTCTGTACAATTTAGGTATATGATACGAGTGATATATTTTAAGTATTCTAATTTGAATACGCGGTTAGGAAGCATGGAAACTTTTAAGGCAAAATTAATGGAATTAAGTTTTTATTACACGAGAAGCGAAATAAGTAACAGTAATAACAAATGTACACATACATACATACATTATACAAAATCTCATTTTCCAAATGAGTTTGGGTGAGAAGGGAGACAGTTCGAATATAAAATATGAAATTAATGAAGAGGAGGTAGAAACTAAAGCATAAACATTCATTTACACCACCATTCACTCATTCTATCACCTATAGCGTTTCACCATTCACCATCACATGACAGTCTGAATATCCCTCTCTCCACAATCAGTAACTTGCTCTTACCCACATTCACATTCAACAGTCTTTTCTCACACTGCCACAGAACTCTTACCAGCCTCTTGCAAATATCACAGACACTACCTATTGTATTCCCATCACATACCAGATTTCTTCTTCTTTCATCTTTCTCATGATTCCATCCATAAACAGACTGAAAACCATGGAGACATCACACATCCTTGTTCACACCAACATTTATATCAAACCATTCACTCAATTCTTTAATTACTCTCACACATGCACTGCTTCCATCATAGAAATTCTTCACCGCACTGCTGAGTCTACCATCAACCCAAGACCTTCCACAATCTTCACTATTCACATTATCATATGTTTCCTCAAGATCCATGTATACCTTGCAACCCCTTTCACATGGTTTCTCAATCACTTGATCCACAAAGCCTCTTCCACCTCGAAACTCTTGTTGCTCATCGCTCACAAAGCATTAACATTCAGACAATTATTATTGACCAAACTTTTCTAAGACCACAAGTTCTAATAGCCTAATATCTTGCCTCATCGGGGCTGGATGCTTGGTACGTGACGTTCTGTTCTTGTCCAACGTTTTCTTCTTGGACTGGGGTGACATTGTGGCACAATGCCAGTGCCTTCACAGCTTCTCCGACTTTACTAACATTCGTTCGCCGAATGTTCGTTTCCTGCTGAGAGTCTTTCGCCGAAAAAAAGGTCCGTAAAAGACTTTCAACCTTGAAAATTCAAATAAATACCAAGTTTATAAATGACTATTTAAGAGGAGCAAATATTTTCAAATTATTTACACTGTAAATCATACTCTTAAATCAAATTAAAACTGAAGGCATGGATAAACAAATGGTTTGAAATTTCAGATTCCAATTTATTGGTTCAGTTTGAGAAGAGCAAGCCTCAAGTGATGTGCTTGTGATTGAAACAAAATAAGATAGCAGTAAACAGAGCAAGAAGAATAACTGGACAGATACTGAGAACCTTTAAAAGAAGGAATAGGAATATAAGAGGGGTAGATGCTCTCATTAAAACCAAAGGTACTAAAAACACTCTTATTAGGTTCTTATAACGGCAAATAAATGGTTAATATTCTATAAATTTAAATTTGTTACTAAGCATGGTTAATGCAAAGGGGTGCCTTGAACTTTGGCCATATATATATATATACTGTATATATATTTTTTTTCTTTCTTTCTCTAATTTACCGCCGATTCGTACCTATAGAAAGCGGCACATATCTCGGCGAGGCAGGGGGTGGTAGACTAGGCGAGTAAGGGTCAGTTGCTGGATAGTGGGTAAGAGGGGTATGGTTTTAGATGCGATGGAGCAGATGGGAGTGAGTAAGGAAGAAGAAAATTGCTTCCGTTGAAAAGTGGGGGCCTTCGGCGAGTATGGATCGTAGCCGGTCGGGTATGGGATTTTCGGCCGAGAGGGGGAAACACCTGCGACGAAGAGCGGACAACTTTGGGCATTCCACCAGGAGGTGTATGACAGTGATAGGGGTATGGCAGGTAGGGCAAAGCGGGGCTGGCGATTTCGCCATAAGGTGCCCGTGGGTGATGCGGGTGTGGCCTAGGCGGAGACGGGCTAGAATTACTTCTTTATGGCGGGACCGGTGGAATGAGGAGGCCCAGTATCCTATTTGTGGCTTGATCATGTGGAGTTTATTTTGTGTGGCCTGGTCCCATTCCCGCTGCCATATAGAACGGAAAGTCGGGGAGGGGTCGGGAGGAGGCCGGCAGTGAGCAGGCCGTCTTTGCCGTGCGGTCAGCCGCCTCGTTACCCTGGATGCCGACATGAGCCGGGACCCAGCAGAAGGCCGTTAAAAAGTGGAAGGTTTGCTGGATGGTACAGACGAGCGGGTGAGGAGGGTTAAATCTTTCTAATGTGGATGTGCTGGATCATGCCGTACGGAATACCGTCCGGACCGGGACAAGGGGATCGTCGAGAGGCCAGTGCCGCCTGTAGTTCACGCATGGTAAACAATCGGTTGTAGGTGCTGTCTATGGACGGTGGAGAGGGGCTATCGTCAGGGGCGGGTACGGAATCGGCTGCAGAGGAAGAAACGGCGGCGAAGGTAGAAGCGAGGTGGTTTGCCACCGACTTAGGCTCACATAGGAGTCCGTCATTAGTCCGGAGGACCAGGGGTCGGGAGGGGACATGTCGCCTCTCGACACCCAGTACCTTCTTCCAGATGGTAGCCGAAGGTGGTGGCGGCGGTGATGCCGGACACAAAGGCACGCCAAGAGGCTCGGCGCGGTCTTCATTGTGCGGCGGGCGATGGCCCTGACCCGCTGCATCTCCGTGCGATGGATGGGGAGTCGCGTCCGGTAGAAGCGCCGAGTTGCCTTCTTCTTGGCGCGCACGGCCTCCGCGCATTTCGGGGTCCACCAAGGCACCCGTCGGGCGCGGGGGTAGGCGGAGGATCGTGGTACGCTAGTGCTTGTAGCCGCTAGAACGACGGACTCGAAATATGCGATGCACTCGTCGATGGATGGGAAGTGGGTAGTTGTAAGGGTTGTATACGTGTTGTCGCGGAAACGGGCCCAATTCGCGTTGGTAGTAATCCACCTTACCGGTACCCGAACAGTCTGGTCGGGTCGATTGAGCGTGAGTTGAATGGGGAAATGGTCACTTCCATGGTCCTCTCGGAGGACTTGCCACGTGAAATCTAGGAGGGCATCAGTTGAAACGAGGGACAGGTCTATACAGGATGGAGTGCAGGTGGTGGCATGGTAGAATGTAGGAGAGCCATCATTGAGGCACTCGAAGGAGAGCTCGGTCATGACAGATATCAGGGTTGGGGCCATATAGGTGGTGTGTGTGTCGCCCCACAAGGGGTGGCGACTATTGAAATCGCCCAGTAGTAGGAAGGGCCTGGGGAGTTGTTGTACGACTTCCACCAGGTCATCGCGGGAGACTTGAGCGTGGGGGGGGAGGTAGATTGAGCAGACGGTGTACTGTCTATCCAGGGAGAGCCGGGCGGCAATCACCTGTAGCGGGGACCGGATGGGAGATTGTGGAAGGGGACTGCGTGGTGTACGAGAATGGCAGCTCCCCTTCGAGTGCAGGTAGGAGGCGGGGTGGCGATGCAAGAATAACCAGTAGGGCAGGGCATGGGCCTGGTCCCCAGGATTAGCTCCTGGAGACAGACACACACCGGACGGGAAGTGGCAATCAAGGAGTTAAGGCCTTCATAGTTCGCGAATATTCCTCTACAGTTCCAGTGGACTATTGTGGTTTTCGGGGGATCCATTAGTTGATGAAGGGGGATGGGTAAAGGTGTAAGTGCTAGGAGATTGGTGTGTGAAGGGAGATCTGGAGTTCGTGAAATTGAAGGATGGGTCGGGAGCATGGCTGGCTATCTACCGTTCACCAGGGAAGGAATCGGTCGGCCTGTCGAGTCGGCCGAGCGAGACCGGAGGCGTGGATCACGGCAGACAGAGGAACATCGTGGGCTGAGAGGGTCAGAAGTGTTTTGACGGGCTTCTGTGGTCGGGCCAGGAGGGGGCACGTTAACCCCAAAAGTGGCGCCACCCAGCCTGTCCGGGGTCTCACGGCGGACCCTAGGTGGCGACAGAGGGTACCAGAAGGACCGGGCGGGTGGGAGGGAGGGCGTACTCAGGGTGGCTGACAAGGAGGGGGCCGGGGATGTTGGGGGGTAGGTACTATGGGGGTGGAAGGAGGTGAACCAGAGTGGTCTCGTGGAGGGGTGGAGAAAATGGCACCAGGAGGCAAGGGCAGATCCATGAGACTCGTGGGCGCGGCCGAGCTCTCCTCGGTCACACCGTGCAGCTGCGCCAGGGCCGCATCCACTGGATCCTCGGGGTAGAGGATATTGTTCAGATTGGGTCTCGTCGTAGGGGGCGGGTCATAGATTTCAGCTACTATTGTCAGAGTCGGTGGGGGTAGAGTAGTGGGACTTCTGCGGTGGGGAGAGATGGACATAGTAGACGTAGTGAGCAGTGTGAGGGTCCGAGCCGCCGTCTTGGTTCTAGGGGAAGAGGGAGAGACACGTTGCAAGGCAGGAGGGTCTGGCGACTCACTCCGGGCGGCAGGGTTTGAGGTGGATGGGGCTTGGGTGTCCTGGTCCCAGACTCCTGGGGGGTTCGTGGCAGGTGAGGTGCGGGAAGAGGAGGGATGGTGGGGGGACAGGAGACCGTCGGGTGCTGCGAGGATTTTCTTTGGGGGGGACAGGGAGCAGTGGCTGGGGGGGGGGTTCGGCGGCAGGCCAGGGCGGCGTGCCGAGATGATAGAGCCGAGAGCAGCGGCATAAGACACCCCCGGCCTCACCTCCCGACTCCGCACCCTGTCTCGTGCCTCACGGGGGGCTAAGGAAGTCCGTTACTTGTAGGCCTCGGACCTCCTCCTCGAACTTGAAGAAAAAGCATTCGCGGGATGAAGAGGGGTGTGCGCCTTCACAGTTGGAGCATTTGGGTGTTGGGGCACCTGTCAGGGTGAGCGAATTGTTCACAGTGAAAACACAGTTGATGCGGCTGCCGACAAACGGAGCTAACGTGTCCAAACTTACTGCATTTAATGCAACGGGTCGGGTCTGGGATGTATGGGCGGATAGAAAACTCGCATGACGCGCGGTCTCCTATACCCCATACAATGCGGTCGGGGGGGATTAAGGTATTGAAAGTAAGGAGCAGACATGGGGTGGGGGAGGGAGTGCCTCGCTGTCGGGATGTGAAGCGATAAATCTTAGTGACTCCTTCGGGTGCGAGGTCCTCCAGGAGCTCGTTCACTGCGATCGACAATAGGCGGGTGGCGTAAATAGTGCCCTGACTCTGGTTCAGGCGATGGTGGGGAAACGGACACCGAGCATCCAAGGACCTCAGTGACGGAGAGTAGGGCTTTTGTCTCTGCGGCTGAGCGTGATTTTACGAGGAGGGAGCCATCCCTCTGTGGGCGTACGTCAGAGCGGCTGGAGTTGCTGTGGGTTCGGATCGCCTGGAACGTCCGTTCAGAGTTGGTCAGAAGGGACCCAGATGTAGGCCGAATCACCAGGAATTTGTGGATACTTGGAAGGGAGAGGGAGGCTGTAGAGTCGAAGTGGACTGGGATATTCAACGGTCGATAGGACGGCCGTGAATGCCGGCTCCCACGTCCGCCGCGGGGCTCTCTCCGTGGGGAGGTGGGCTGACGGCGGGTGAGGGGGGCATATGGGGAGAGCAAGAAGCCGGGTTGTGGGGCAAGTCCTGGGTGGAACTTGACTTGTCCGAAGGTGGCTGAGGTGGGCTGAGGCGAGACCCCTGCTCCAGTGTGTGTAGGTCCAAGGGCATTGTCGAGGGACGGACTGGGGTCGGCAACGGAAAAGGAGAGTGCAAGCGTTCCGCTTCCACAGGGGGGTCAACCCCATCAGGTTGCGGTCTTCCAGTGGTAGAGGACTCGAGGGCCTGGTTGCCCACCACCCGAGTGTTGAGAGTAGTAGTAGTCCGGGAATGAGAAGCAGTAGTCGTAAGCCGAGGGGGAGAAGTATCCATAGCGAACAAAGAGAACTTCATCCCCCGCGCGCATCCAGCCACCACCGACTCCAACAAGGGAAAGGCGAATCGTGGGCACACTTGGTCCCACCGCCAATAGATGTCACGCAGGGGAGATACACCCGTACCCAGTCCCTGTGCCTGAAAGGCGGCCACTCTCATCCAACGCGCGGTGAAAAGTGGCAGGGACAGGGCTTGGGTTTGGTTGAAAAGCGACAAGGGTGCAGGGCAACCACCTCCCACACCCAGGGACCTAGGAAGGGGTCAAAATCAAGGTCCAAAGAACAACGCCAAAAAAGAGAGAGAAGCCAGAAAGAATGGGTGAAAGGAAAAAGAAAAAGCAGATCAGCCGGGTCCCCAAACGGGTCCAATGGTCCACGAGGGCAGAGAAAGCCCTTACACCGAAGAAAGGTATTCCCACATTCGCCACAGAGGGACGCGCCCTATCGCTCCGGACAAAGCAAAGGGATAGATATAGATAGATAAGTTTATTTTCCTCTGACGAAGGTCAAGCTTGTTGCCCCACCTTGGGCCTACAGCTTAACATGAATCCGAGCCACGACCCACCACGGGTGATCAGAAATTACGAAGTCCTTGGCCGGGCTCAATCTCTCAACCTCCCGATCAGCAGACGAACGTCTTAACCACTAGGCCACCCAGGGTACCCATTTATCTACCAACTTACTTTTTCTGGAAGGATGAACAGCTGGGTAAGCTGCGCGCCGTGTTTTTGCCAGGAATCGAACCCCGGGCCGGTAGATTTGTGATCAGCAATGCTGACAGTAAAAAACACCGAGGATTATATATATACACACACAGGGTGTCCCATAAGTCTGGAACCATAGGGTAAAATAAGTACATGTAATTCATGTTTTTCCGTTTATGCAAGTGCCCATGATGTCTGAGTAAGGAAGAACGCATCCAGGTAATTCTGCTCGTAGGAAATAGGAGTCAGAGGGAGGTCGCTGAAGAATTTAACAGATTGCATCCGAACCACGCGCCGATAACACACAGATGTGTCGGCAAACTTGTAGCAAAGTTCAGGGAAACAAGATCCATAGGAGATAAACCCAGCAGTCGACCTCCGAGGACATCCGCTACCATCCTCGCTCATTTCACAAACAGTCCCCAAAGTGTCTCCGGCGTTTTTATTGCCGTTTTCATCATTTTGCCCTATGGTTCCAGACTTACGGGACACCCTGTGTATGTGTGTGTATAATGCGCTTCGGTGGCGTTGTGGCTAACGTCGCTGACTACGAATCCATCGGCCCCGGGTTCGAGACCCGGTGACGGCAGCCGGTGCGCAGCAAAACCCAGCTGTTCATCCTTCCACACAAAGAAATTGGTTGGTAGATAAATGGGTGCCCTAGGTGGCCTAGTGGTTAAGACGATGGGCTGCTGGTGGGGCGTGGTTCGGATTCCACGTTAAACTGTAGGTCTAAGGTGGAGTGAAAAGCTTGACCTTCGTCAGAATGAACAATTCGGGTGGAAGCCAACCAAAGGTTTTATTTTACAAACACGAAATGAATGAACGATGCAAACCCACAGGGAAAAAAATAATTCAAAGGCCTTTTGTGTATTCAGAAGTACACCTCGTCACGGAATTCATTCATGCCTTGAGGTGTACTTCTGAATACACGAAAGGCCTCGGAATCATTTTTCTTTTTCCCTGTGGGTTTGCATCATATCTTAAATCAAACCAAAAAGTATCAATGTTGTTGTTCTCTCTGAACTATTAAAATGTCTTCAAACTGAAAGCACATTAACTTGTTAAAATGTACTAACTTCTTCAAATGTTTCCGTGCCATAAGCGCCTGAGCCCAAATGCAGCATCTTGAAGATCATTTCATTCTGTGTTAAAGTGCCTGTCTTATCCGTAAGCAAATAGGTCACTCGACCCAATTCTTCGGGAATGGTTGTAGATCGCACGACAGTTCCAGGTATGTCTTTGTCCCTCTGAATGCACCAAGAATAGAAACTTTTTCCAACGTCTAAGTTAACTCTCAAACTGAAATGTAAATAAAAGCTGTTAAACTCGGGAAAATGCCTTAAAAAAATGAGAGGGGGGGGGGGGTGTGCACACGTAGCCTCCATTGATGCATTATCAGAATCTCGCGTTGCAAAAACATCCAGTTTAACTACAACTAGCTACGCCTAATATAGACACAATTACTACAGGGGGAAAAAACCGTGAGATCGAATGTAACTGCTCAGAATTGACAATACATCTAGTATGTTACATGACGCCAAGGCCTCCACTCATTCACTCTTCAGGAACTACTTTAATTTATTCTCTCGCTATCTAATTCATCACGTTCATACCAATTTCAAGCTTAGTTGCAATGTCACTAATCACATCCTTCAATCTTTTATGTGGCCTTGCATACATACAATTTTCATAACTATCATTATTTACTGGCACCAGATTCCTATGCTGATATTCAGTAGCTTTTCTCCATTCTGACAACCGCAATTCAAGCAAGAAATTACTTCAATCAGGCAAAATGGCAAATTGCTGTGTACTGACAATTATTCTCCACAAACAAACTTTTAAAATCACTATCAGTATATTATAGTTTTAAATGTTTATTAAAATCTATTAGCAGCAGTTTTACCTGATAGGGATGATGTAGGAGAAAAGAAGAAGAAACCTGAAAAAGTATCTGTACCAAGGGCCTCCAAAACCTTTTAGACAAATCATCACGAAAGACAGCCCAATCACTGCTATAAACAACACCTGAAAAAAATATAAGAACAAGACTTACCACATTAAAGTAAAATTCACAATTAAAAAATTACAAAACATGACATGCACAAATCATACTTTAATGGACACGAAAACAATAGCGATATATGTCAATTACCTTCGTCAAGTTGTTAACTTCATAGTCTAGTAATCCTACTTTCGACCTCGGGGTAGAGTTATTCATTGCAGCCCTTGTCTCGGACCCTGTGTACACAACTACACCAACCAATCGACCAGAAGCCACAACTGTGTTCGTCCAAACAGTATTTTCAACACCTAATGATTCTTCTGTATCTGTATCATTCTTTAATGGAAATTTCAGATATTAACTTCAATTTCTTAGTTTAGTAGTTGAGAGAATTATAGACATCTAGATAAAACAATTAGGCCTGCACTAGCCTATATCCCCCAACGACAGACAGTCGGGTAGCTTTAGAATGAGCTACAGTAATTTATTTTCTTCTGTAAAGTGCAAAATTAAAAAACTGATGAAGTTAATTGTTTTAACAATTACAGATCTTAAAAAATTCTTATGGTGGCTCAGGTTAGGGGTAGGGGGTCATTACGACTTGATATTTAAATTTTTTTTTTTTTTTTTAAATTTGAACACATTCTTACAGGACATCAAATTTAATCATCATAAGAGGGGTCTATGAGAAGACCAAATTGAGAACTAAGAGTGTGCCAATGCAAAAGACTTCAAAATTTTAATATCTACGAAAGTTCGAGCCCTACTTTCCTTCCGACATGCGCAAAAACAATGAAAACTGGTGAAAACCTAACAAAATCCATTTTGCATCAATTTGTTTAGGATTACGATCACTTAAAATAATGACATTTGTATAAAGTTTTACCATTCACTTACTTTTCTAAATGTTCCAATAAAATTATAAATATCTTTCTGTGGTTTCTCGGCAAATACGGAGGCATCAACGCTGAACAAATCTTCATCCTTCTCCAGCTTCTGAGTGTAAGGCAAAGCAAGCTTGAGCTTCCAGTCTGTCTCGCCGTCCAATTGGTCTGTGCGAATGAAACACGCGCCGTTGCTCTCCGTCGTTCGAAGGAAAACTAAATCTGCAGGAACCCTCTGGTTCTGAACAAAAATCTAAAGCTAGTATTTGATTCTACATTTATTACAGTTTTCTAGTTCTTGGTGGTCACGAAATATCTGATAATACAAATGCTCTCCTAATTAACAGTATAAGAGTCTTAGAAAGAGATACTGTACTGTTATCTTATTTCCTTGATAATTGTAATACATGAAACATTACAATTATTCTAAAAACTTATATGACCTAATGGCAAGCTTAAACCATATGCATTCTGTTCATCTTATTGAACAAAATTACCAACTTGATAAAACTAACTTAAAACAAAATGTATGATATCACTCCATACCATTATGTAAAATAAAGATTTACATTCAGTTCTTCAACATTCTCATGAATGACTTAATGGATATGTAAAACTAATCTATAGAAACCCAAGAGCTACATAATAAAATACCAAATAAATACTTAAATACTTGTTCACCATTTACCTTCTCAACAGTAATAAAGTCTCCAACTTTAATAGCAGCGCTCGCAATGCTTTTTTCTCCCCCAAACTGGGTTAACTTATGATACATTTGCTGGTTGACATCTTGGTCTCTCTTTCTCCGTCGCAAATCATCTACGGCTTCCCTGATCATAGTCACAATGATAACAAAGCCCTTGAGGTAAATGAGTCAGGCATTAACTTCAGCTATAATGAACTATGCTCACAGTCCAACTTCTAAGACATTACAGTATATGGTACTTTTCCATTATACCCCTGCAATAGTGTGTGTGAGTGAGTGTATGTATGTATGTGTTACAAGGAGTTACAAGGAAAAGTACCTCCTCAAAAGGCCTTGTGGCCCATACCGAGGAGGTACCAATAGCAACGGGTGCCAGGGGAAAATTTTCTACACCCTCAAATAGTGTGCAAGATTTGGTCTAACCTTTTCTTGAACTGATCCACAGAGGAACTGTTCACAACTTCTGAAGGTAACCTGTTCCATGTGTCACAGATCTTATACGTGAAGTAATTCCCACACACACTAGTCCTAAACCGTTTCCAATCCAACTTCCAACCATTGTTGCGAGTTGGGTTATCATTTAAACTAAACATGCTTCTAAAATCGACATCGTTGAACCCGCGTAAGAGCTTGAAAACCTCGATCAGTTGACCGCGCAGCCTCCGAGTTTCCAGCGAAAACAAGTTCAGGGCGTGTAACCGTCGATTGTAGCCCATATGCCTAACGGAAGGGATTAACTTTGTGGCCCTCGCCTGCACTCGCTCCAGCCTCTCAATATCTTTCCTGAGGGTGGGTGACCAGAACTGCACAGCATACTCCAGGTGCGGCCGAACCAGGGAATTGTACACAGAGAGCACAATTTCCTTGTTCGGAAACTGAAATTGCCTCCTGATATAACCCAACAGCTTCTGGGCTTTCTTTTCCACCTCTACGCACTGTTTGGTAAACTTAAGGTCGCTGCTAATTAGCACACCCAAGTCCTTTTCCAAATCAGTCGCCTCGATATTGTTCCCCAACATCGAGTAGTCCGACTTGGGATTGGCGTAGCCAATGTGCATCACTTTGCATTTACCCAAGTTAAACGGCATTTGCCATTTTTCGGACCACTCTCCTATCCTACCTAGGTCCGCACGCAGTTGCTCGATCACCTCCGGCGTCCCAACATTGGCCCCAAGCTTGGTGTCATCAGCGAATTTGGCGATCCACCTGACGATGCCACCGTCTATATCATTTATGTAAATGATAAACAACAGCGGCCCCAAAACGGAACCTTGAGGAACCCCGCTAGTGACCGAGGGCCAACCTGAACTAGCCCCTTTAATTACAACCCTCTGCCGCCTGTTCTTCAGCCAGTTTTCAATCCACCTACCTACTTCCCCACCGATAGCCAGCGCGCGCACTTTCGCCATTAGCCGGCGGTGAGGTACCTTATCAAAGGCTTTCTCAAAGTCGAGATAAAGTATATCAATCGCCCTACTCTTATCGTACTCACTCAACATGTGGAAAAACTCGAGCAAGTTGGTGAGACACGACCTATGCCGTCTAAACCCATGTTGGGAGTCAACAAGCAGCTTGTACGAATCAAAATGGTCAACGATCCTATCCGCTATTATCCCCCCTAATAATTTAATAATTTACCTACAACTGAAGTGAGACTAATGGGACGATAGTTCCCTGGACTTTCGTGATCCCCTTTCTTAAAGAGAGGGGTCACGTTGGCTTCCCTCCAGTCACCAGGCACCTGGCCCGTCTCCAACGACTTGTTGAAGACTGTAGCCAGGTGGGGAGCCAGGTGGGGAGCCACCTGGTCGCGCACCTCCCGCAACACACTGGGGAGGAACTGGTCTGGCCCAGGAGCCTTAAACGCGCTTAGTTTATCTATTCCATCGGCAACGACTGTCGCGGTACATCGGACACTATCCAGGCCAGCACCTTCGTGCCTCACGCCTGGCTCGGGGATGATGTGGGTGTCCTCCCTGGTGAACACTCCCGCAAAGTACTCATTAAGCACATTGGCAATATCCGCGTCGGAGGTGCGCAGAGGGCTTTCTACTATTAACATAACTGAAGAACTCCTTAGGGTTCCCCTTGCAGAGGCTTGCCACCCGTAGTTCTTCGTTACATTTCGCTAGTCTAACCTTCGCCTTCACTTCCCTACACAGGCGGACATACACTTCAGTGTTCTCATGGGAATGATTGGCCTTCGCCCTCCTACACGCTACTTTCCTATTTCGGATAGCCGAAGCGATGTCACGATTGAACCACTTAGGCTGCGTTGAAGCAGGGGTGACCAGTTTTGAGGGTATGGCAGCAGACTGCAGCACCATAAACTCATCCTGGAGTGAGTATGCGAGTGAGTGAGTATGCGAGTGAGTGAGTATGCGAGTGAGTGAGTATGCGAGTGAGTGAGTATGCGAGTGAGTGAGTATGCGAGTGAGTGAGTATGCGAGTGAGTGAGTATGCGAGTGAGTGAGTTTTTTTAAGACAATATTTTCGTTAGTTTTAGTGAAAATATCATGACTAAACCTAACCAATCAAGGGCAATTGCCATTGGTTGCTTATTAAAATTGCGGGGGTGTAATGGAAAAGTACCCTTTATATTTCACATAAATGACACACAAAATCATGACAAAGTGAAATTTGTGATAATTTTGAATTGTGAATTATTTCAAATCTGAAAACATTTGAAGATATAAACCAAAATGTACTTACTAAAGGGCCCCAATATGTGTACAGATATCCAATCTTCAATTCTGGAAGAAACTGAGACAATGCCATAATGAGGAAATAAAGATTCAAGAAAAACTGAAACTGCTCATAAAGAACCTAAAAAAAAAGAAAAAATTTGATTAATGAATGAGAAATAAGTGAATACAACCTTAACATCTATTCCCTTTTAAGAAATTTCAATCATTTCCTTTAAGTTTAACTTCCAATCCTCTTTGCACTGAACCCTCGCACTCTATGGCAAACCATTACAAGTTTATAACAATTATAAACTTCCAAAATCCTAAAACTACATAATATAATTAAATAATCATAATATACCCCAATTTCATTTGACCCAAAAACCAGTTTTAATGTATTTAACATAATCATGTGAGGAAAATGAACTGATAAGCCATTTTCAGGGTTAAATGGAATTATATATATACTGTACATATACAGTCAAGGCCGTAGCCAGAGCTTAAAAACAGACGAGGCAAAAATAGCCCTACTTGGGGATCCGGGGCCATGCTCCTTCAGAAGATTTTTTTAATCCTAGCACAAAATCATACACTTTGAGCATATGGTAACAGAGTGAATTGGACAATAATAACAAAACAATGACAAGCAGTTTGACATGTCTGTGCCTGCATTACAGAGTTGCCAACTGTAACTTTCAGGAGCACTAGACTTTTGCCTAAAAAGCACTAGATTTGTACGACAGGGTAAAAATCAAATTTCTGTACTTAATAAATTAATTATTTTGCATATAATTTTATTAATTATAATTATTTATTATTAAATTAATAATAATTAATATAATTTGTACGAGACAGGTAAAATCCTATTTCTGTCAATTTCCTTTGAAATTCAATTTCCTCATTGATCCAAAATGTCCGTTAAGCCAGATGAAGCAGCCGCCTCATCTGCCTCAACGTGGCTACGGGTATGAAAGTATATGCAAAATGAATTCTACCAGCTAATGTACCTATAGTTACCAGGTAACTACAGTAACTCCCTGAGTTACATTGTTAATTGGTCCTTGAGCCTCCAATGTAAGTCAAAAATTACGTAACTCAAAATTTACTCTTGTAAGGCACAGATAAATTACTGTACTGGTCAAGAAGCTTTAGTTACACCTTTGAGGGCCCTAAGACTTTCTGAGTGGTACACCAAGAGGGGTTTTAAAGTCACCAGCTGCATTACCACCCAGAAGAAGTTAATCTGTCCTTTGAGACTTTATACCCACCCAGGCATAGTTGTCTCCTCTCTCCCAATGTATGATCTCTGGCATTTTCTTCCAATACAAGCCAGATTTATCAACATTAAGAATACACAGAGGCACATATTCCCTCTCAACAATAATGTCTGACAAAGTTTTAGGAAATTCACTAAGCTGCTACTTCATCTGCACTGGCAGCCTCGCCACTGACCTTAATATTATATAAATTGGCACAAGCCTTAAATCTATTAAACCACCCATGGCTTGCACTAAATGTTCCCTCAGAAGAATACTCACCATGTTTACTTTCTTTTAACATCATTATAGAGACAAAGCCTTTTCCCAAATTAATATAAGGCTTATCGGAACACAACGCTGATGCTGATCTCCCAACCACACACTTAAAATTTAAGTCTCTTCATCTCCTCCATAACTATACCCCTTCTTTTTGTAATAATAATGGACTTAAGTCCCACAGAACTTTACACACGTTTCAAAACCCATTCTTTTTCTTTTAAAATTGTCCCTACCATAGTATGACTCCAGCCAAGGCTATGAGCTATGTTGATAATTTTCCCTCCCTTTTCATTTCTTTTTATTACGTCAATTTTTTCCTCCATAGGAATACTACACGCGCGCAATTTAAAATTTATATTTTTTAAACATTTTAGTCCCATATACAAATGACAACTTTGGAAAGATGTAACTCAGATGGATGTAACTTGGAGTTACTGTACTACTATCATTTTTTGAAAACAGGAGTCACATTGACCAGCTTCCAGTCCCTTGGGGAGTGGGAAGGGACAAGGTGGGAACCTTCTTATAAAGAAGACAAACAATGCTTGGAAACTGCAAATATCCACAATCCAATAGTGTTCCTACCTGGCACATGATTCTTGCTGAAAAAATATCTTCTGAGCATCCAATATGGGTGTAAAGTTTCATCAATTTATATTGTGTAATTTAAAAGTTGTGACCCAGACCCAATCTGACCTTTGATGCAAAGTGTATGAAGTGATTCATAGTGTATGAAGTTTCCTCAATTTATTTGAGGGGACAGTACTTGTAGGTTATTTCCCCCACCCCCCAATTTTGACAGAATATTTTCGTTAAAACTAATGAAAATATCACGACAACCTAACTAATTATCAAGGGCATACAGTTGATCTATTAGTAAATAGTAAATACTATTCCAGAAAGAAACAATGTTATAATTAATAATAGATCAACTGTACACCCTTCATAATTGGTTGTCGTGATATTTTCGTTAGTTTTAACGAAAATATTCTGTCAAAATTGGTGGGGAGGAGATAACCTACAAGTACCGAGGGGACTTCCATTTGACCTTTGATGTCTATTTGTGACTTTGACCTTCAATGCAGGAACAAGACTCTTACTCAGAACATCATCTTATAATCATGTGTGAAGTTTCATCAATTTATGTTGAGTAGTTCAAAAGTTACGGTGCAGACATGAATGCATGATGAACAAGCACAATCCAATATGGCTTCTCCAAATTTATTTGGTCAAGGATATAATAAATATTAACCCAAAAAGTAGTCTACAAAAGTTAGCAGCCAAAGCTATCAAATTCCCTATCAATTTCCTCACCATTGGAACAAATGTGAAGAAATTATACTTCTGATTTCTGATAACATTTGGTGGATAGTTTTCATTACTCTTGCACCCAAGCTTGATGCTTCTAGCTGCTAGGGGTCTCCTACGAAAGCAGCAGCTGCTCATTTTTCCAAAAACTCTGCAGAGAAAAAAATATATAGCCATATGGTGAACTAGCATAATAGTATCAGTAGCAAGAGATAATATCCCGTCTTTTATTAATCACTACCAATTTGTAACCGAAACGATTAGCCTGATACAATGGTCTCTATTTGGGTAGAGGAACCCATGAAGCTATGGGCAATGGTCTATGATGGACTGTGGGTAAATATTGTAGAATAATTTATAACTACACTACCTTTTGCGCAAATGGTGGGCTCTCCATTGCAATCATAAAGAATACAGTCTTAAATAAAATTTCTTCAAGCCTTTCAAATATGGTAGTTTCAGTATCTTGAGGCCATTCAAACTACCACTCAAATACAAAGTTTTCCTTAAATGGTGCATTCACATTATAGGCTAATCTATTCACACTACAACCAAAATAGGGACCAAAGTTCCATGAACTCCATTTGTGGAATTTCTGTTTCCTTTGAAAAAGAAATCCCATTTCCACTCAGGTGTTCACGCTGCTTTTGCCAACTTTAATAAAATCCTCGAGTCACAACCATTTATTTTTTAAGAAAACTTCATATAAATAGGATTACACTGTAGCAAAACTTGTTCCTCGTACCTTCATTCAAAAAGGCAGTGAAGAATGCCTCAAAAACCCAAAGAATGAAGAATGTTCCAAGAGTATTAGTGTTGCGAGGAAATGAATCATTCAAAACAAAAATGCCATTAAAAATATGTACAAATGCTGTATTAGGTTACATTGTATTTAAAAGATGTTATAACCCACACACATCAACCCTATCCTTGAGATTGCCTCTTAAAGAAAGGAAACTAGATAGACAATAGACATAGATGAATTACACTTTTAATATCCTTAATTTAATCCCTAAACAATCTACCACAATAGAGTTCATAGCTATTTTAAAATCCAAATCCCAGTATGGGGTCATTCTCTGTCAGATCAACCAGTGCCTAACACCCTCATCTCTCAGATTTTGCTGAAATTTGGTTTATAGGGAGTTTGTGGGCCCTGAATCCATTTCTGAAATTATAAGGTCAATCCAACCAATGGTTCAAGAGATATGACCTCGGGAAATTTGAGGTCACTTGCGAGGTCACTAACATTTGGCGACCCATAACTTGGGTAATAATGGTCACAATTATATAAAAGTATATATATTTAGAATCAGAAAATGACAAGGAATCCAAATATGCAAGTTTTAGAACTCTAGGTTCTAACCTCTTCTGACTCATAGAATCTTCTAACTATATCTTTGTGTTCTTCAGATATCACTTTTCCTTTGCTCATTAGTGGAATCTTCGGAAGGATTCCATGTTCTGATTTAAGTGAACGGCTTCTTTTCACCATGTATGTTGTAGTTTGAAAGAAACTAGCTGTTTTTTCAATTGTGTATGGTGAGTGTCAATATTTGTAGTTTGTGATGGTGACATTTGCTCTCCAGGAATGACTGTTTCAATTCATTCATTAATTTGTCTAGATGTTTTTCAGATTTAGTTTCAGGTTTTGAAGTATCACTTACCTCCTCGGTAATTTGAACACCATAACTGAGTTCTAGCCTCTCCTCCAGGTGTTTCTGAGCAGATGATAGCTTACCACGAGCCTTGCACTTTTTCTGGCTTAATGACAGCCCTTCTGAAAAGAACAGAAAAAAAGGTTTCACACACCTGAATATTAGTAATTAAATATTAATTATAGTACCTTAAATGCTATATAATTGGCTATATAGTAGATCAAACAGACCTTGTAGTAAAGTATAAGTTATTATATTAATTTATTACTTACTTTTTTTAACTGGTGTTTGGTCCAGAAATGCTAGAACTGGTTCAACTGAAGTTGAAGGATTTTCCTTTATCAAGCAATCACTGTCATTGTCCAGATCTTGAATTGAAGAGATGTTACTCAAGCCACTGATAGTAGACGATTCATTTGAATCCTGCTCAGACTCGTTGTTTTCAGTGGTACTAAGTATAGTGGGGTTTTTCATTATCAGTGTCCAGCAGTTCACACACAACAATGAGTTTTTTCACTCTTCCAGCACATTTTTCAACAAGTACATCAGTCACTTTTCTAAGATTGATTGTTATGCGTTTCTTGTGTTTTTTAATAGGGTCCTGGCAGTATTTCAAGTGCCAAACCATTGTATTTTGATCTGTAAAGATATAGGATTTACAATTAGGTAATTATATTTTTTAGAAAATATATAGCTATACACACTTAATATTTTAGGCCTTGATAGTCTCTGAGGCTCATTAAAACACCATACCCACCAGCCACCCACAGTGCTGGCTGGAACTGTACTAACCTGTAGACAAGGAATTTTGCAACTATCTGTGTTGATTCTGCACTTAGACAAGTAGCAACATGTTTCAACAGGTTTGTTTAGGCTACATGTGAGCTTAGTCTTCCCCTTTCACTATTATAACTATTATTGCCAGTGTGAAAGTGAAATACAATTTTTATTAAATTCTTGGAGCTTGAGGTCAAATTGATAGCTAAGATATAAAAATTCCTTGAAATGACAAGCAATTTATAAATATGGTGTTCACTTATAAGTTAGTTACATGAAAAGTACCAACATAAACAAACTTTTTATGATTGTTTCTATTAGTCAAGAACTCTGACTTTTTTTTTATATCTATAAAAAATGTAATTTTAATTTCTATAGGTCAAATTATGAGCTTAAGTGTGAAAAAATAGGTAGAATTGACGCACAACTTATGAATATGGTGTTCACTTATATGTTAGTTACATGAAAAATACTAAAAACAAACTTTTTTTTGCTGATTCTAATAGCCAATGCCTATGCCTTCATTTTTTACATTTAAAAAAAAAATTCTCATTTGATACCCCAGAGGTCAAATCGTGACCTCAAATTTTGGTTACAGTGTAACTTTTTTATTTTTCAACCTAGAGTTCTAAAACTTGCATATTTGGATTCCTTGTCATTTTCTGATTCTAAATATATATACTTTTATTATATAATGACAATTATTACCCAAGTTATGGCTCGCCAAATGTTAGTAACCTCACGAGTGACCTCAAATTGCCCGAGGTCATATCTCTTGAACCGTTGGTCGGATTGACCTTATAATTTCAGAAATGGATTCAGGGCTCACAAACTCCCTATAAACCAAATTTCAGCAAAATATGAGATGAGGGTGTTAATTTCAATTTTTTTTGGTTGATCTGACAATGACCCTATGGTAGGTAGCATAACATCACTTACGTGGAGAAAATAAAACCGCAAGATGAGAAGAAACAACTGCAAATACTCTTCTTAGGCTTTATAGTTTTGAACTCGCTGTCTGAATCAGATAAAAGATATTGACATTCATCAGCCTCAAAATCTACTTCTCCATTAGATTTCATTTTTAGGCAAATAATTTGTCAAGAATGAAAGATCCTTCTTTTTTTATCATTATGAAAAGTGTTCACTATATATGATCCAAGAATATAGCAACCCTAACCTTTACAGTATTAAGAAATCTGGAAACTGAAAAAGAAATGCAATATTGAAGAGTGACTAGGAAACACTATAATAGTTGCTTAAAATTTAAAAAGTTAACTGTCCTTTTAATGGCTTTGCTAAATTATAGCCTAGTCAGAAAAAATTTCCTCCTCTTGAGAAAACTGGGAGTAGTCTATATAAAAAATGTCTCAATATATCAAAGATTCAGAACTAAAAAAAAAAATATAAAAAAAATACTCACTAAGTTTGGTTAAGTATTGTAAACTATAAATCAAAGAAGTCCTTTTGTACTTCTATATTAACGTGCAGTAGCTGCTCGATGATGCGTACATTTTATTTATTTTAATATATGCAGCAGACCTCACTGCAGTGGGAGAGGCATTTGGGTATAAAAAAAAAAAAAAATGCAGCGGAGAATGTGATAATGCTAAAAAATAAATAAAATGCCTTTCAATAAATGAGAATTAACAAATACAACTAATCCATACTTTTCTCTCTGCAATGAATAAAAAATAAATTTTAGAAATAAAAAACCCATAAGCTAGAAGTAATCATACGACACTTAAAACATTTATGGCAAGGTTATTGAAGACTGTTTCGAGTAAATAAATGTTTACTTACAAAAACTATTCCAGTTTTGAAATCACCATTCTCCAAATTTTGCTCAAGATTAGGCTACTTTCCTTACTTTTAAAGTCTGTTTTGGGCTACACTATACAGTATGGCATATCTCTATATTAAAGCAGCTATGCCTAACATTCACTGGAATAAAGGTACTGTAGTTCTTATATCCTTACCCTTTCTGCCCATCACAAGTCCACAAATATGATATATTAAAAAACGTAAATAGCAAAAAGCAATCCCTGTCAAGTTCAGTCAAAATTTAAAAAATAGTCATTTTTAAAAATCTTTGCTCCTACTCCTACTATGATAATGTAAAAGTTCACTATCATAGTAATTAAGTTTTCATCTTATTAATTAACTATCTAAAATATGCTAATTTCATTAAGCACTTTTAACTTCAAAATTTATATTTTTTTTTTAAATTAAGCTTCATTTATTTCCTATTCATATACAACTGATAATTTTATTTAAAATTACGTAAATTTTTATCTTGTGCTTATTATTTATTATTACTATTAGCTACTTGCCATTTTCACTTCCTTTATGGAATAAAAAATAAACTAAAATTTTGCCTAAAAAGTTTTCATGCTTCCAATGGTATAATTCAGATTAGAATACTGTGAATATATGGCTTCTATATCAAATATTTAAATTGTACAGAAAAATATTGTAAAACTCTCATCACTCACATTTGATTGAATGAATAACCTTTATTAATAAAATAAATGCTCTGCTTTTACAATTTATGACAAATAATTGTGAAGCTGGACTATATTTTATTTAATTTGGCCCTTAAGCTTTAGGCTTTACTGGGTCCTTATTAAAAATGAAACTATTATTATTAATGATAAATAAATAAGTATGAAAGTCTCACCCAATATGATAAAGTTTTGTGCATAATATTTCAAAGTTTCATGCTAATGCCCTGTAGGAAGAAAATGCTTTTATTAATTTGTCAAAATTTTAATTTAAAGTTTTATCCTACATGGCAACCTTGGGTAATTTCAGTTAAAACTTACCCAGCACATTAAGCATGTGTAAAACTCTTACCTGCCACATCAGGCATGAGATTGGAATATTCATCCAAACAATTTCTTTCATCCTATATTCAGCAATACAAGAATAGTCACCACTGACCAATATTTTCTCTTATCATTTTCACATTTCTTGAAACAAGCCCATAACAGTACACATTATTTAGAGGCACACCAACACTTTCAAACAGTTCATAAAATAAAAAGAAATAGCTTCACCCACCTCTAAAAATGATGGTTAACTGACAATCTCATTGCCCAAATTTTTTTTAAGTCTGGACAAGAATGCAAATTAGTAGCCAATTTCAAATATACATTTAGATAGGTTAGGAAACAATTAAATTACATTTCCCCCATAATTTCTCATAAATGATTTGTTGTACATGAAAATTTCATTAATAAAGTATAAATGTTTCCATATTTTATAAATTATAGCCACTTAACTAAATTACAAACAGTATTTTCACAATAACTGTCAAATAACATTTCCTTACTGTTTAAATGAAAGTAATTTTCTGACAATTTAAAAAAAAAATAGGCTACCTATATTTTCTAAAAACTTTAGAATTTAAGAGATGCACTACACTGTAATCATTCTATATTATTTTTACATTGTAATGAGAAAGCTTTTATATTTTGATCATATAATGTAATGCAAAATGTAAATATATTAGGAGGGCTATCAATCAATTCATGCCATTATATATTAGTTTCTGTTTTTGCAATGTTTTCTTTACTTCCTTATTTTTGTTCTTGGTTAATCTTAAGATGTCATCACCCGCATTTCAAAAAATAACTATATAGCCATAATCTACAATCTACATATAGTACCTTGTTCTCTTATGACGCAACTTCATGAATAAAAATAAACTTAGGGTTAAATATTCAATTCAGTAGATGACCTGGACTTTGGGATGACAATAGGTTTTTCTTATGTAAAATTTAAATCTGAATATTTTCTTCTATGGTATTTCTTGTGCAAATTGATATTAATGGATATATAAGCAATTTTTGGATCAATTAAGAGAGATTGAAATCAGCATGTGTCAACAATGATGTATGGTTTGTCAACTGTGACATGTGGGAGGATTAAGAGTTTCTTTGTGCATGTATAGATGCATTTTCCAGAAAGAAAATGAAGTTGAGCTCCAAATTCAAATTCATCATGGCCATTGTGTGTATCCAGTTATGACCTCTCCTATTACAAATGTCATTAAGTGGTGTTTCAATGATGATAAGGCTGCTGTTAAGTTATTTCAGCAGCACAGAGTATTACATTCATCTCTAGATTGTCTAAAGTACGGTACTCTAATCCTCTCAAATATCATCAAGATCAGCATGCATTCTATAACATGGTTTTTGGCATGAAAATTGTTTTTTCTGGTGTATTTCACTGTTATTTGTTCATTTCTGACCTTAAAATATCCCCACAGGGTGGTCCAAGGGGCAAAGCCCCCAGCTAGGAGCATGGCATTAGGCCTAAGTTAGGTTGGGTTGGGTTTTTAGGTTTGGTAGTGCCACTACAGCTAGGAGCACACCCTCTTTTACCCCATAATTTCCCTCTACTTCAAAGTCCTACCACTTCCAGGGACTTCAAAATTGTAGGATTTGGGGGGGTTCATATCTCCATAACCACTCATTTGCACAAGAAATGAAGGTCAGATTCATACAACACACAATGAAATACACCAGAAAAACATTCTTATGCCAAAGTCCAGGTCATGTGCTAAAACAAATATTTACCAAACTTAGTCTTACATATAATAATACTTTGATCATCATTAATAATAATTAATAATAATAAATACAGTATTATAGCAGTCTGAATGAATCAAACAGAAGCATACACAATTAGTATAGATAATGGCAACATGTTTACAGCAAAGTTCAAAAAACTGAAATTAAGTTAGTCACACATTACAGTTTGTACAGAATTTTAATATTTTTACCCTCATGCTCAGAGCATGAGAAAGGTTTCAGTGACCATTATTATGCAGCCTGATTGAAGACCAAAATCTGTAAAGAAATGTTTATTTTTTAGTTTTACCTTGTTTCCTTTCATAAACTGCATGAAAATATGATATATATATATTGATTACTATAATTACTGACACATGTAGCAATTTTCTTGGCAGACATGAGAATAATGCACACCATTTAAAAAAAAAAAAAAAGTACTTTCCTGTTATCCCAGACACCAGACTTTTTGCCAGTTGCCAGACTTCAATTTTGACACAGAATATTTTTGTTAAAACTAACTAAAATATCACGACAACCTAACCAATTATCAAGGGCATACAAGTTTACCTAACCAGGCATTCAATTAACCTAATTACAGTTAGGTTAAATCATGATATTTTAGTTAGTTTTAATGAAAATATTCTGTGTCAAAATTGAAGTCTGGCAACTGGCAAAAAGCCTGGGGTAACAGGAAACATACAACTGACCTAAGCAGGCCTTCAAAATTATTCTGATATCCACCATTGAAGGCCCAGTTAGGTCAACTGTATGCCCTTGACAAATCTACGGAAGCTAAGGCTAACAAAGACCCTAAGATCCACTCTAAGGTTAGCCTGAAAGAAAGGAAAGAGTAGGGGGTTAAGAGAAGAGAATAAGGGGTTAAGTAAGTAGCAACACCTATCACTCGTGGGTTAACATTCATTCAGAAAAAGAGAAAAAAGACTCGCCATCATCATCCACCAGCAACTGCCAACAAGTCAGAAAAATAGTTGGAGAGAATAGGAAAGGGGTTAAAGATGAAAAGAAGTAAAATAAGAACACTTACAAATCATGCAAACAGTCTTAACTCAGTCATACCATGCAAACTACAGACATGCAAGTAGAGAGTTACAGACACGCAAGTAAGGAGAGGATAAGAAAAAAAAAAGTAGGTAAAGTTAAACAAAAAGTGGGTTAGTTTACTCTACGAGCTACATCTACGTTCGTGTTAGTCTAATTTTTTTCTTTTCTTTTTTTTAATTTTATTGCTGGCATCACACACTGGCATTAATCATGAACAGACTCATCCTCAACCACCACCCCCAGAGCTCCTGTTACTAATTGTTTTTTATTTTAAACAACGTTAATATTTTTAAAATGCCTATCTAAACAGTTCTTAAACATATTAACGCTGGTAGAGTTAATGACTGACGCAGGAAGATTATTCCATTTCTCAATACTTTAAACAAAGTAGTTTTTAGCAATATTAGTAATGAAATGTCTGCCACACAACTTAAACCCATTATTACGAGTATTACTATTATCGAAAGTGAACAGTGTCAAAATTTACATTACTGATGTTATTAACAATTTTGAAAACTTCAATAAGCTCCCCCCTTAATCTCCTAGTCTTGAGTGAATGCAAGTCTAACTCTCTAATCCTATCTTCATAAGGCTTGTTGCACAATGACAAAATTAGTTTTGTGGCACACGCTGAACCCTTTCTAACCTATCAATATATCCTCATGCAAATACGAGCACCAAAACTGAATGACATTCTAAATGAGGCCTGACTAGGGACTTGTAAAGGGGCAATATAATAGCCTTCGATTTAAATTTGAAATTACACGCTATGAAGCCTAACATCCTATTAGCTTTTGCGCAAGACTCCAGGCACTGGTTCCTAACTTTTAAATCCTTAGATATGCGCACGCCTAAATCTACTTCCTCGTCAATGCTCACTAACTCTTTATCATCCATCGTGTATGTGTAATTATTGTTACAAGAACCTATATGCAAAACTTTACATTTGTCTATGTTAAATTGCATCTGCCACTTATCCATCCACTCCATAATCCTATTTACATTGTCTTGGAGCCTATTTCTATCGTCCTCATTAACAACCTTACTACCTATTTTAGTATCATTCGTGAATTTTGACACATTACTAGTCAGTCCTACATCTATGTCATTAATGTAAATTATGAATAGCAATGGGCCTAACACTCAGGCATGACTCCAGATTCCTGGGATCTTGGGAGCATTGCTCCAGTAAATTTGACCATGAGAAAAAGTAAATTTGGGTTTGGGTTTTGTTCATCCGCTAGACGTTATGCAATTTTTTTGCGTATACGCTCTTGTACAAACCAATTTTTTTAAATTACAAATTTAGTTATTTTAAGTTTAGTTGGTAATTCCATATTTAACAATTATTTTTATTAAGCTTCAATATTTTGATAATTAAAATTTTATTAACTTTTTTTTTTAATATAAAATTATCAGGATTGGACTATGTTCCATTGATCTCGGCCAGGTTTGATAAATTGGCCAGATAATTACTTGTGCGGTTTTAAGTAATCCACCATGACTAGAATTGAAAAGTTTAGTTAATTTTAAACTTACTTTAACTTACCTACTTTTACTTACTCTTCCTTACTTTTACTAAGTTTAAAGCACTTACTTTTACTTACTTTCATTATACTATATTTACTTACTTTTACTCACTTTTACCATACTATATTTACTAACTTTTACTTTTGTATTTTTTCAGGTAGTCAATAATCAATAATGGATCCTAATATTGATGAAGTTGGAGAGAAAAGTGAGGGTGTTAAAAGGGGTTACTTTTGTGGTCAATGCAAGAACAAATATTCAAAGAAGCAAAACTGGGAGGAACATTTTAATTCCAAAAAAAATATTTGTTACAATACCAAGAGGTCCCAGAGTTTGGGCCCACAGCTTAGATATTGCAGTAAAGAAATACCAGGATGAAGTGCAGCAAAGAGAGATACGGCAAAGCAGTCATTTAGTTTGTTCACAAAATGTGCTAGTGCTAGACCTCAGAAAAATGAACCAACTTCATCAACTGCTAATCTAGAAAATGAAACTTTTTCACTAGATGTTTCACAGACTGAAGAAAGTGCTTCTCCTCCACCTAAGAAACAAAAGGTAAGTGAGGAATCTGCGCATCAGACTAACAAAACTGCTTTAGAGGAATTTCAAAATTCCCAAATCCAGAAGACATTGAATGCAATTTTGCGCCTAACAAAAGAAACTCACCAAGCTGCTGTGGTTAATAAAGAGAAGTCAAAATATGCCTTCAAGTTCAAGTGTTTCATCCAAATCTAATAAAGAAGCCAAAAAGCAACAAATTTGACATTTCCATAGCCCATTTAAGCAAGTGTAAATCAATACAAGAAATCCTGAACAATGATTTGATCAAATCTATATTCAAATTGGTGGAAAAGAAGGATCTAGGGCATGCTGTTTATGAAGTGATGAAAACATCTTCTCGGAACACTACTAAACGCATAGAAGACTTATGTGGCAACATCTTATACTACATAATGAAAACAAACACTGCATGGGCTCTATATCCAGTACTTCTAGCTGTATTACATAGGTCAGGTTGTGAGGTTGGAAATTTGAATCATAGCACACATGCGTGCGAGACAATTTGTGAGCTATTAGATAATCAACTTAAAGAACAAACTGTAAAGTGGTTCTTAGAACAAACTTCAGTAACAATAACAGCTGACATTGGAACAATTTTGGGATTAAGCATGCTAGTTGTATTAGTTATGAGTGAAGAAGATAAGACTAAAACTTGCTGGGATAAATTTAGTACGCAGCAAATCAGGAGTTTATTTGGCCAATGAAATTTTTGATGTGTTGAAGTCTCCTAATCACTTGAAACTATCTGAAGAAGCAATTAAATCCAAGGTATCTGGAATGGTTGGAGATGGGGCTTTTTGTAAGGACAACGAGCCATTTAAAAACGAAATGAAAAAGTTGTTTGGAGAAAATTTCAAATTTTGATGGGACTTAATGCATCTTGTGAATAGAGCCCACATTGATGCATTGAAGAAAATTTGTAAACTAAGTGAGCTTTTAGACTTTATTCAGAATCACTCTTCAAATCTGAGATCAGGCCTTGACTATACCAATATGGTTCTTGACAATATCATTGGTTTTAAGAGACCAAAACTCAAATCTGATACTCGCATGGTTAATTACGAATTTGATCAATTTGACAGATGTGGAAAATTGTGTTTTTTGATCATCCACAAGAGAAAGAAATTAGTGCCAAGTTCTATGTATTGATTTCCTATGTAACAAAGATTATGTTACAAGTAGCTCAAAAAACCACAGTTAGTGCAGAATTTGTAGAAAATATATTTTATAAAGAAGGAGGGAAAACTGTTATGTTAAGAGTGATGGAAACAATTTCCAAATTAGCTAATGGAGGAAATGCAAATGTAGTTGTTTCTGAATTTAAGCATGATACCACAGGGCAGCAAAAGGAACTAACAGCTGAGGATTACATCCTAAATGAAGTTTACAAATACATCAAGAAACGTTCTGATTACTACCAGGTTGCTGAAGTTGCTAGACCATCCAGAACCAGATCTGAAAGTAGTTTTACAAGAGACTCAGTAATAAATTGGCTGACAGAATATATAGAACAGCTGTGGAAAGGAATCACAGAGAGATTAAAGCATTTTGATAAAGATGGATCAACTGTCTGGAGTGAAGCACCAGCTGAAGGGACATTCTCCATTCTTGGTTACATTGTTGAACACAAAGGATCCATTAAGCCATCTCATTTGACTAAGCTGTGCAGAATTGTGAAGGAGGGTCCAGCTCCAGGCACTAGATCTGCTGTAATGATCACACAGAAAGCCATTGATCAGTGGCCAAGCATACATGGTAGTAAATTCACAACAAATGCCTACATGCAAGGTCTAACATCGTCCACTGTTGCTGCTGCAATGAATAAATAAACTAAAGGTGAGTTATAAACTGTACATTATTGTATTATGTTTAGCTAAAACAATTTGTAATTGGTATGTCGTCAATTCAAGAGTTTACTATCATTAACCTATCTAGTGGTGTAAGGGGAAAAAAGTAAATTGAGAGCTATGCTCCAGTAAATTTTTTCAAATCTGGAGTCATGTAACACTGAACCCTGTGGGACACTGCTACCTACATCCAACCACCCCGATTCACTACCATTAACAATGACCCTGTCTCCTAGCACGAAGCCATTCCTCTAACCAGTTAGCTACCTGACCATGTATACCATGCACTTTAACCTTCGCAATTAATCTTCTATACAAAACTGTATCGAATGCCTTTTTAAAATCTAAAACATCAGCTACTCCATGCCTATCGTATTTGTGCACTATTTCGTTATAAAATTCTAACAAATTGGTTAAACAAGATCTATGGCATCAAAACCCATGCTGACTACTATTAATGAAATATCTACTTTCTAAGTGATTGATGATACGCTCCCTAACTACAGATTCCAAAAGCTTACCAACAATTGACATTAAGCTAATAGGCCTATAAATTGCTAGCTACTGTGCAGTCCCCTTTTTTAAAAATAGGTGTGACATTAGCTAATTTGAAGTCTTCAGGAATAATCCCCATTTTGAGTGACTGATTAAAAATCTTCGTTAAGAGGGCTATGATAATGTCTCAAATCTTTCAAATGTCTGGGATAAAAAGCATCAGGGCCTGGACCCTTGCTAACTTTTAGCCTATCGCTATAATGCACAATCTCACCCTCGTAAATAGTTATTTCATCCAAAACAGACTTGCTACTAAATGGAATGATATTGTCCATGTCAGGGACATTATTTAAGTCTTCTACGGTAAAAACTGTCGCAAAAAAGTTATTGAAAATACCCACCATCGCCCGAGTGTCAGAAGCCAAAGTGCCATTAACATCCACTAGAGGGCCTATGTTTAGTGATGCGAGTCGTTTTTTATTGTGTCGTTTTTTTTGTTGTTTTTTTTATTTAAAATGAAGATAGTCTGTTTTTTTTTGTTTTTTATTGTTTTAAACTTATTCCATATTTTTCTTCCTTTAATCTAATAAATATATTAGTATTACCTATAATTTACTATACTACCATGCTTATACGGTTATACCTAGTATATGTATATAGTCATCTTTTAGAAAAACTGAATCACACAAAAAGTATATAATAGAAAGGAAAAACAAACCCTCATTTTTTATATGTATATACCTATATTTTTTAACTAGAACATAAAACATTCTTCCTCATTTCAAACAATATACATAATTGTGATTGGCAAGAGTACCAGTATATATATTCCAGATCGAAAAAAAAAATATTCACCTTTTTTTAACCTTTTTGTTAACCTAATGTTGGTTAACCTTCATTTCCATGGAAGAATCATCACTAGATTGGGTAGAGCATATATGCTAGTTTCAATATCATAGGTACTGGTATAATATCCATAATACTGGTATAAAACAATAGATATAATTGTGATTGGCAAGAATACCAGTGTGTGTGTATGTATGTATATATATATATATATATATATATATATATATATATATATATATATATATATATATATTTATTCCAAATAGAAAAATAAAAAAAATATAAATATTCATCTCTTTCTTTAACCTTTGTTAACCTAATGCTGTTTAACTTTCATTATCTGATTCTATTTCCATTGAAGAATCATTATCACTAGATTGATTAAAGCAAATAGTTTCAATATCACAGGTACTGGTATTTATTGCAGATTTGGATGTTGACGAAGCCAATATAGCACCATGTTTTACTTCACTTTCTTGGAATTTTGCATTTTGGGATATAAATACTAGCTTTGCTGCTCTGTCTGTGCTTAATTGGTTTCTTTTGGCTGTATGGATATTACTGTATGTGCTAAATGATCTCGGAGGTAATGAAAAGGCAAAATAGAGGTGTATGAGTTTGTGTAGGTATATATGTGAGTATGCATGCGTATATATCTGGAATTCTGGATGTATGCATGTGTATGGGTATACAATAGATATAAATGTGTATATAAGTATTTATGTATATATTGGTATATATGTATATGGGTGTATGTGTATGTATATATATATGGATGGTCTCGTGGGGGGGGGGGGGGGGGGAATATGTCATCGCGGGTCTAAAGGATAGTTAAGTGGGAGATTCAAAATCCGAGGCATGGATGGGAGAGTCCTGGGAAGGTTGGACAATGGGCAGTCAGCTCCCAGCCAGTGTTCTCGCAAGTTTAATGGATCTCAAGATACAAGACTTTCAGTGCAAGAAAGAGGCCAGTTTTTTCTGTAAATAGGCTGAAAAGGACATTCTATACTGGTACCATATGGCCTATTTTATTATTTATTTATTTATTTTTATAATATATATCATTGCAAAAGTATACCTTATAATTAAATTGGCAATATCTATATTAATTATTAAAAAAACAAAAAACAAAAAAACAAAAAAATATAAAAAAACGACAAAAAAAAACGTTTTTTTTACATCACTACCTATGTTATCTTTTATCAGCTTACGATTATTGATGTATTCAAAAAACTTTTTTGGATTATGTTTACTATCCACAGCTATAAGTATCTCTAAATTACACTTCGCATTCCTAACTGATCTTTTAACCTGACATCTAAGCTTGATATATCTATTAAAGTTAGCTGCCATGCCATTGCGCTTATGAAATCTATACGCTCTGTTACACTCGTTTATGAACTCACCTATTTCCCTAGTCCACCACTTGGGCCTACCATGATTTCTAGCATGCTTGGGCCTATGAGGAATAAACTACTTTCAGTATCTATAAAACTTCCTTTAAACGCCTCCCAATGCAAATTTGTGTCATTATCCATAAGTAAGTTATCCCAGTCCACTGTTCTCAACCTATCCGCAAAACTACAAAATTAGCCCTACAAAAATCAGGGACTTTTATTACATTACTATCCTTAATGTTTTCTATCAATAACTTAAACCTAAGAATTTGATGATCACTACATCCCAAACTCGCCTACCTCTAAACCATCGACTATATTTTCACCATTCATCATCAGCAAATCTAAAATATTGTCACGGTGCGTTGGTTCAGTAACTATGTCATAAAAAATTATCCTCCATAAACTCAATCTCAAACCCGATTAATATTCATCTTTGAACCCGCTCACGTGCAGTTAAAACAGTATAATATATTGAATTGCCATTCAAAACTGACTAAGAAAATATATAAGTATCTTATCTTGTGCAGCTTTGTATAAAATACATTTTTTTATTAAAATATATTTCCTGTTTTTCATTTTTTTTCAATATATATATATATATATATATTATATATATATATATATATATATATACTACTTGGTGAATATTTCCTATTTTTGGCGATTCTGACTACTTCTGCGTAATTCAATTTGTCCTGTTTTACAATTAAATCATTTTTAGCAATTAATCTATTCAGTTCGGTATTTTTGTGACCAGAAGTATGATGTGCCAGTTTTGCATATTTGACTTTGAGGACGTAATCCACCATATTGCCCTCGATGAAGACAAGAATTTAGACCTTTTTTTCAATCACAGAATAATTAAGACATCCGTGACCTGCCCTAAATGCAATTGTGCTTGTATTTTAAGAAAAGACCAGAAGGTCTTTAGGTGCCATAAAAAAAATCCAACCAAATATTAAGCCAGGTTCAATCATTATTAGCGATGGTTGGTGTGCCTATGATCGTATCAGTGAGCTTGGTTACATGCATAAGTGAATTAACCACAGTGAAAATTTTGTGGATCCCACAATAGTATCCACACACAAAACATTGAACGCCTGTGGAAGGACGTGAAATCATGGGTTTTACGTACTGGGAACAAACACCCTCATTACCGGAAATATTTTGTGCAGTACTTGTTCCTAGCAGAACATACCGACGAGTCCACAAAATTGCATCACTTCCTGACTGCAATTGCAGAACTCTACCCTCTGCAATAAGGTAAGGTATTGTGTATAATTTAGGTCTTGGGGGTACGGGGTCAGAGCCCCCGTAAAGATCATGCATCACAAACTGATCAGTCTTAATGATGAGTGCAAACTTTTCTAGTTAATTTTGAGGTGTTTTGTACAAAACTGCCATCCGTTTCCTGTGCAAATGCGTAGTTTTCGAGATGATGATATCTCAAAAACTACGTATTTGCACAGGAAATGGATGGCAGATTCGTACAAAACACCTCAAAATTCAGGGCTGTGGAGTCAGCACATAAAAAAAACAACTGACTCCTCAATTTTTTTTCTATCCAACTCCGAAGGTATATTAATTCTAAATCTGCTATGATGATAATTACACAAGAGGCATTTCATCTGGTTGGTGCATTTTTATCAGAGCTAGTAAAACCACTGATTTTTATTTACTTCACATAATTTTTTTACTATCATCATCATCTATCATACACTGATACACGAAATGTTTCCCATCTATGGTTATTATAAAATATTAAAAAACTGCACACTTTGTTGGAAGTGTCTTTGCCATTATGAAAAGGGTTTTAGACTTGAAAGTTAAAAACTTATGAAATTTAGAAAGAACTCAAAATTAAATAAGCATTAAAAATAAAAAATATCTAAAAAGAAAAAATGAATTAATGGCATTAGTGTCTGAAATGGAAAACATTATGTTTATTATTTAAGTGGTTTAACCACCATAGCTACCAGTGATATATCACAAACATATTTTATTAAAATTTATATCGAGGTCAGAGTCCGTACATTTTTACTGACTCCGACTCCAGCAGCACCAAAATTGCTTCTGACTCCACAGCCTTATCAAAATTGACCAGAAAAGTTTGTCATCATAAAAACAGACGGTGTAAAAATGAATAATTATCTCAAACCCTCCTCATTACCAGTAAAAGTCTTGTAATTAACATTAGGGCAGTTAAAGTCTCCGACAACTATACTATTCCAATTGTCAATAAAGTTACCAAGCGAGTAAAATCTAGTATCAGTATCAAAGGGTTGAATGGGAGGTCTATAAACAACAAAATTAAAACTAATACTACGCACCCTAACTTCAATGCATATCGCATTAATTGCTGCCAGAAAATCTATCTTAACCTCGATAGCCCTAAGGGAATTACGAATGTACAGCAAATGGTTAGGTGGTGTGATTTTTGTTAGTTTTAACAAAAATATCATGACTTAGCCTAACCAATTGTCAAGGGCATACAGTTGACCTAACCAGGCATTCAATTAACATTCAAATAACATGGTGTTAAACGAGTATTTAAATTTATAATAAAAAGCTAACTTTTTAAAATAATTTTTTCACATTTTTTGGAAAAAACATTTCTTAACATTTAAAATCAGGGTAATTTTTTACTATCAGTCCGGTCTCTGGAAACTAAAAATAAAGTTTACCATAAGACTCTTTATATTTTTTTAAACAACTTTTATTAAGTACAATATGAAGGCAAATGCCGATTAAAGCTATAAAATTAATGTTAAGAAATTATTTTTTTGAGCGATAAAATCGCGGATCATGTTTTGTGAGTGATAAAATGACTGATCCCACAAAGGTTAGGAAGGTACCACTAACAAAATTGGGTGGTTTGACCTGAACTCATAACATTTTAGTGTCACGGTGGCGTCGGTTTGCGATGGTTGTAATTATTCACTGTGTTTAACTTCATGCAAATTTTTTGATGATGAAGAGGCTGAATTTAATTTTTATGTAGAACACGGTGTATTGCTAAAAGAATTTATATGCCCTAAGAAAAACAAGGAAGGTATTGTTTGTGGTAATAAGTATACAGGTAAGAGTAGTACCTAAAATTAGGTTAGGTTAGGTAGGTTAGGTTAGGTTAGTATAGTATAGTTTTACGGTATATATAATATATACAGTGAATATACCTTTTAGGTCACTCATGTTGGCTGTTTCTACAATTTCCATAATTTATATATCAATGGATTCGTTTTTACATCATGAATGCGCCCTAGATAGTCTCTACTGAAGGAATTACCTACATTTTAGGGTATTTTTTCACACTTATACCCCAAGACAAACTTCCTGTCCTAACTTAGTTTTGGGCCAGTTCCCTCACTTGAGACTATCCAAATCGCATTCCTGGTGTAATAACGAATCCATTGATGTATAAATTATAGGAATTGAAGAGACCGGAGTGATAGTAAAAAATTACCAAAATCAGCATATGTTGAAACCTATAAATCCAAATAGTTATGAAAAAATAAAATGTTTGGAGATGGTGTGGTTATTCCAATGTCCACCATTTACTTGTTTTTTTTTTTGATGAAATATATAAAATAAACCAGTGATCATCGCTAACTTAATGGAAGTATTATGGAAAAATCCTCTTGTCATACCAGTGAGATACTGGAACAGATTCTAAATTCTGGAAACGAGTTACCGTACCAAATTCTGGTGTCCCTGAAACTTAATATTAGCCAAACTATTAATCTAAAACGTGACTCATACATATATGAGGAATTTTGTTGAACTCAGCTGGGGAACATCACTCTAAATAATGCAATCCATTTTATTGGTATTTCATACTGCACACTTATCAGCACTGACAATTTTTTAATCTGTTGTCACTTGATTTCTGCTAACAATCCCCTCAGCCATCTCAGTACTGTACTACCATGATAATCACTATTCGATCCAATGAGGTTGCCAGGCTTGTAACTTGATTAAGTTATATTAGGCCTGTAATTACCTGTAGCTTAGAAATATAGCCTGAAATAGTGTAGTTAAATATTTTCAGCGTTTGTATACTAAGTAAACGGATGACATTTTCAAGTCCTTACTGTTTTAAATTGCTGCAGCTTATGACTTAAAAGGAAACGAACTAAACTCCACTCAGAATTCAGGCCATTCAGCTGATGAGCTGATAATTAAGAGATAACTTGCGTTGATGTAACGGAGTATGTGGTACTGAAGTATTAGTGATGTATAGTTGTGTATGACCGGAGTTATTTTTACCTGTAGCTTAGAAATATAGCCTGAAATAGTGTAGTTAAATATTTTCAGCGTTTGTATACTAAGTAAACGGATGACATTTTCAAGTCCTTACTGTTTTAAATTGTTGCAGCTTATGACTTAAAAGGAAACGAACTAAACTCCACTCAGAATTCAGGCCATTCAGCTGATGAGCTGATAATTAAGAGATAACTAGGGCGACCCAAAGTTAATAAAGTTAATAATAAGGTTAAAAATTTGCTATTAGGTTAATAAAGTCAATGTTTTAGTTATGAGCTAATAAAGTTAATAAAATTATTAATAAGGTTAAAAATTTGCTATTGTAAGTTAAAACTTTCGTGATGGATTAATAAAATAAAATTAACGAAAATGTGGAGTGAAATTGCGTAAGCAAATAAATGATTTCCGGTTCTCTAACATGATGTTATAATATGCATTCTGGATTCTTATTTGCATAGAGTCTGTACATTGATTAATGATGACTATACAAGCTGATTATGCATTATTTCTACATTACTCTTTCGTTATTTATCGACGTAGTGTTTTTCGGAGCTTTTCTAAATTTGGTAGTTAGGCGTGTATTCATACAATATGTGAATATTATGTTTTGGCTTTTGTTGTTAGAATCAGTTCAGTAGTACCATAAATCACATGTTTAATTAACTATATTAATTTTGTTTATCTTTTTTGGCAGAATATATAAATTTCAAACATGCCTAAAACTGCGAAATCAGTTTTTGCAAAAATCCAGGCAATTATTACTAGCTATCTTGGTGAATTTGTTCAAACTCCAGCAACATAACTAAATAAGTTCGTTAATAGTTTAATAAACAAATGAATGTAATGTTTTATTTTATTGTCAAGCGTTAATATTTATCCACAAATAAGTTGCAAATAAAGAATTTTTAGGTTAAATAAAGTTAATAATTGGTAAGAATAAAGTTAATAATTTCAATTTTTTAGGTTAAAATTGGGTCGCCCCATTAATAAGTAAACAAAATAAAACCTTTTCTGCAATTAGTGTCTATTAATAGCAAATTTAATTGTAATAAACCAAAATTTAACTAATTTTCTTATAATATTTTGTAAATTTCCAGAATCCAGACGCAGCTCGGAGCCAGAGTCCATAATTACTTAGCTAAGGGGCTGTTCAAAAATTACGCAACGCTAGTTTTACTAAAACTTGATACCCCCACCCCCTTATAACGTTCCGTAACGCTAGACCATACACCCCTATTAGGGGTTACATAACATCTTAGTGGGGTGTCTGGTCTAGCGTTACGGAACGTTAGGAGAGGGTGGGGGGGTGTTACGTTTTAGCAAAAATAGCGTTACGTAATTTTTGAACGGCCCCTAACCTAACCCAACTTAATATCGTATACTAAGCTATTATGAACTCTGTCTCCGGACTACTCTGGATTCTTGAAATTTCGCCTAATACAGTACTTATATACTGCAAGTTACAAAGCTAATACATTAAGATTAAGATAACGACTCGTTATATGAGGCGTTGCGAATAGTAGTAACAAAAACGGAATTTCGCACCCATTGTTAGAAAATCTAGAAGAGGAAGAACCATTGTTGTCCCAAGGCGATATGATGACTAAGCTGATTGATGCAGCATTGCTTGTATATATTAAGTTAAGGTGTATATATATCCATCTCATAATTGTAAGGTTAGTGAAAAATTCACTTAATAAGAGCTAGCATTTTTGGGCTCTTGTGGCATCAGTGTTTGGGACGCTGGTGGCATCATTTTGGGGCGCTGCGCGTCTTTTCTACTCGTTTGTGGGATGTCGTACGTACAGGGTGTGGTCTGATAGAGATTAGAGAGCTCTCTTGCAATTCAGTTTGGTTGTGTAGATACAAGATTGTTGCATCGTGCAATAGTCCAGGTTGCGTTGTTGTTGCAAGGTTGAGAAAGAAGACCATAAATAGTACCCCTTTTGTTTATATTAAATTCATGTAACAAAGGTCTAAGGTAGGCCCGCATCGAGTCAGCAACCCTGAGGTTACCCTGAGGTAGGACCTAATAGGATCTCAAATCCGTAAGTTTTAATTTAGCTTAACTTGGGCTTCAGATAGAACTGGCCCTTTAGAATTTGGCCGTTCACGGCTCAGCTGGGATTGATTTTGAACCCAACAAATAAATAAAATAACATGGTCCTTCAGAACCGGATTCTACCCCAAGACTGAGTCATTGACTATTTTTCGGCAAAGTTCTGATTGTGCAAATTGTAGCCCAAGTTAGGCCTAGACGGGTTGAGTATTATTGAATTAAGGTCCCAGGGTAGAAAGTTTGGTAGCCCAATTGCGAAACTTGGCCAGTCGTCTGTCGTTGTTTTGGCCTACATTTTACCGGTTTGGTTAATTTTGGGTTATTATTGAATTAAGGTCCCAGGGTAGAAAGTTTGGTAGCCCAATTGCGAAACTTGGCCAGTCGTCTGTCGTTGTTTTGGCCTACATTTTACCGGTTTGGTTAATTTTGGGTTATTATTGAATTAAGGTCCCAGGGTAGAAAGTTTGGTTGCCCAATTGCGAAACTTGGCCAGTCGTCTGTCGTTGTTTTGGCCTACATTTTACCGGTTTGGTTAATTTTGGGTTATTATTGAATTAAGGTCCCAGGGTAGAAAGTTTGGTTGCCCAATTGCGAAACTTGGCCACTTGTCTGTCGTTGTTTTTGGCCTACATTTACCAGTTTGGTTAATTTGGTTTATTATTCGTAGAAAAAGGTTGCAGACCAGTGCGTCAGTTACTTGGGTGGAAAAATTGGTATTCCATACTGGTGTTGGTTAGTACCCCACCTAGCAATTCAGTTTATTTGAAAGTAAAATTTACGTTTGATCAGTTCGGTTAAGTATTTCTGCCAATTCAGCTTATTTGGCATTGAGCCCAATTGTTGTTTGCATTGAAGATGAGTGCATCTGAATTGAACAAATTTATAAAAAGGAGAAGCGCCTACAAAGGTCTAATTACAAAGGTCATTGCCACTATAGATTCTGCCATAGAGCAAGAGGATTTACGCTTAGTGACTGCGCAGCTTTCCATATTAGAAACTAAAAAGGTTGCTCTAAGTGAGGTAAATGTTAAAATTGAGGCTCTTATAGAAGAGGATGAAATAGAAAATAACATAATTTACTTTGAAGAGATTATTGATGATATAATTAACGTAGGCCTCCGAGCAAAAGAGTTTAGTAGTTCAGTACAGTTAGAGACCAGGTCTGATAATGAAACACAACACTCAAAAAATGATGTTTGTGAAGTTAAGGTTAACAGATCTGTAGTTCAATTACCGAGGCTTGTACTCAAAACATTTTCTGGGAGTATTCAGGAATGGCAAGGATGGGCAGACAGTTTTCAATCAGCAATTCATTCTAGTCAAGTGTTAAGTGCCGTGGAGAAGTTTAATTATTTGAGGTCCCTCTTGGAAGGGGAGGCAGCAAAGACTATAGCAGGATTAGCATTAACAGAGGCTAATTATAATGTGGCTTGGGATATATTAAAGAAACGGTTTGGTAAGCCAGAGATCTTAATTAAAAGCCACCTCCGTGCACTTTTAGCTATACCTCCTGTTAATAATCCTAATAGTGTCAAGGAGTTACGGCAGTTATATGATGAATTTGAAATTAGAACTAGGTCCCTGGACAACTTGGGTGTAGGAATGGAAAAGTATGGTATAATGTTGGTTCCTACACTGGAGTCTAAATTGCCTAGCTCAATTTTGCTTGAATTAAGTAGGGGACACTCTGCAGAACATGTGTACATCCCCCTTCAGCAGATATTAAGTCTTTTAGGCACAGAATTAGCAAGACGAGAGGGAGTTGAGTTTGCACAGTGAGATGGTAAACAAGGGGACAAAGGCAGGCACAGCACCAAAGTTTCCACAAAAAGGAATAGCCCAGGTGTCAGCTCTACATGCCTCCTCTGAGAATAAATTAAAGGGAATCAAGGAATGCATATTTTGCGAAGGCAACCACAAGTCATATAAATGTGAGGTGGCTGAGGCCTTACCCTTTGAGGAGAGAAAGGACAGGGTAACTAAGTCCACAGCATGTTTTAAATGTTTTTTGAAAGGTCATAGAGCAAGGTTTTGTAAGTTTAAAATTTTGTGCAAAAAATGTCATGGTAGGCATCAGCCATTATTGTGTGAAAATACTCTTAGTAGGCCTACCCCAGAAGTAGAGACATCAGTGGCACATGCCACTGCTAGGCAAGGGAGTAAAACACGGCCGGATTAACCATTAAGCAAAATAAGCCCGTGCTTAGGGCATCAAGGGAAGGGGGGCACCACAGAAATTTTCCATTGTCGGATTTACCATGGATTTATTATACTATTATAATCGCGGCTTATAGCCTATAAGCTGTTGAAAACTGAATTATATATATTCATATATAGTATTTATTTTTTTTCATTGTTTGAATTTGTAGTGAACGACAACCCTTTTGAGAGAATAAATATATTTCGTTGTAATCACACACTTTACGCTTTGCGTTATTATTTTGTTTATATCAAATCTTTGAGCGCCATATTAAAAATACATATAGATTAAATATTTTCGTGTGCTATAGTAAATGTAAAAACAAGATTCAGTCATGCTGAACTTTATAAAATAATTGTAGAAGACAATATTGAGTGTGCCTTCCCAAATGTAGAAATTGCCTTTCGTATATTTTTAACATTAATGGTCACAAATTGCTTAGCTGAGCGTTCATTTTCTCAGTTGAAGTATATTAAAAATACCAACAGAACAACTATGCAACAAGGCAGGCTGGATGCCTTATCTCTACTAAGTATAGAAGCAGATGTGTTACGTAAGATTAGTTTTGAGGATCTGATCAAAGACTTTGCAATTAAAAAAAGTAGGAGAAAACTTTTCAAATATAAATGAAGTGGAAGTATACAAAAATAAACATTATTTTCCATCTTACTGTAAGTTTTGTTTCATTTCAAAAAATAAAATTTTATTTTATGGTTTATTTTTGTTTATATTTTGAATTACATACTGTATATATGGGGCACCAAAATCTTTTAAGTGCTTAGGGCCTCTAAAGGTCTTAATCCGGCCCTGGAGTAAAAGTAAAGGGGGATTATTGCAAACAACTGCAGCCTTATTAATTGGGAATGAGGGAGAAGCTACTGTAAGAGTGTTGTTTGATAGTGGTAGCCAGTGTAGTTTTATTAAGACCAGAATTTCCAGAAAATTGAAGTTTAAAGAACTTAAGAGGGAAAATTTAAGAATTTCTGGGTTTGGGGGTTCCGTTCAAAACCGAACCAAATTTAAGAAGGTAGAAGTTCTGGTTAAAGGGTTGTTACCGCAAAGTCCCACTATCAAGGTCCAAGCTGTAGAGATTGAGGAACTTTGTGCTCCAGTCACTACTTGTTTAGATATGGCATGTGTCCAAGAATTGCAAGTTAAAGGAATTAATTTGGGCAATAATAAGTTTGAGGAACAGAAGATATTAGTCTTTTGATTGGAGCTGACTATTATTGGGACTTCATCACTGGTAATATTGTCCGTACATCTCAAGGCCCGTAGCTATTGAAAGTAAGCTAGGCTGGATGCTACATGGTAGTTATTGCAATGAAATGGAAGTTAAGGCTCTTTTTGTTAAGATTGAGGAGAACAGCCATGGTCTGGAAAGGCATTTGAAAGCGTTTTGGGAACTTGAATCTATTGGCATAAAGGACAAACAGGCAAGTACAGTGAACAATGATGTTTTAGAGCAATTTGAAAAAGGGATTGGGTTTAGAGATGGTTGCTATGAAGTTGGCCTACCATGGAAGGATTCTTGCAAACCCGGTTCAAACCTTCAGCTAGCTAATCGGAGGTTGGAGACTTCATTGTACAGGCTAAGAAAAAATGAGGAGTTGTTAATTGAATACATGAGGCCATCCTAAGTTATGTAAGGGAGGGCTATGCTGAAAGGGTGCAAGGTGAGCTGGTGAGCCAGGAGGCACATTATCTGCCACACCATGCAGTGGTACGGCGAGACAAAACTACCACCAAACTGAGGGTAGTTTTTGATGGCTCAGCCAAGGACAAAGGTGGTGTGTCCTTGAATGACTGTTTGGATGCTGGGCCAAATTTAAATGCAGATTTATTTTCCTTGTTACTGAGATTCAGGTTTGGTAGAGCAAATAGCATTGACTGCAGATGTGAAGCAAGCCTTTTTGCGGATAAAGTTAAAACCAGAGGACAGAGATGCAGTAAGGTATCTGTGGGTGGATACGAAAGACTTGTTGGAAAATGAACCTAAGGTTCAAGCATATAGAATGAAGTCAGTGTTGTTTGGCCTCAGCTCTAGTCCATTTCTGTTGGCAGCTACTATGCAGTACCATTTTAAGAAATATTCTGAAGTCTATCCTAACACTATTGAACACATAAGGAAAAATTTTTATGTTGATGATTTGCTGTGTTCCGTGGATAATACATGGAGGCTAGAGCTATAATGAGGGAGGCTGGCATGGAGCTTAGAAAATGGCAGACCAATCATTCGCAATTACAAGAGTTTATGAGTCATTCCTGTGTAGTACCTGATGCAGCAGAAAGTATTGAGGATTCTGGTATTAAGGAGTTGTGGGCAATAGACGCAAAGGTGCTAGGCATTGTTTGGCAGCAAGATGATGATTTGTTTACCTTCAATGGGAAATCTTTAGTAGAGCTGGCTGAGAATGAGACAAGGTGGACAAAACGTACAGCTCTTAGTTTGGCTTCAAAGGTCTTTGATCCTCTTGGATTCCTGGCTCCATTTGTGATAAAGTCAAAAATTTGGTTTCAGAGCCTCTGGGAAATTGGACTTGGTTGGGACCAAGAGTTACCTGATCATATGGTGGTAAGTGGAAATATTGGTTCAAAGAATTGGCACATCTTGGAGACATTGAAATCCCAAGATGGTACTTTGGAGAGTTGAACAATAGTCCAGACAATTTGGAGCTGCACATCTTTTGTGATGCAAGTGAGGAAGCCTATGCAACTTGTATTTATATAAGAGGCGCATTGCAAGAGGAAGTAAGTTGCAGGTTGGTTGCTGCAAAGAGTAGAGTAGCACCTTTGAAAAGGCTTTCTGTTCCAAGGTTGGAATTGATGGGTGCCGTTATTGCTAGTCGGCTTGCAATTACAGTGCGAAAGTCTTTGGCCCTCTATGAAATTCCAAGCTATTATTGGACAGACTCCACTATAGTTTGGCACTGGTTAAGAAGTCAGGCAAGGAAATGGAAACCATTTGTTGCCAATAGGGTGGAGGAAATTCAAGCGCACACAGATCCCAAGCAATGGAAGCATTGTCCAGGCATCCAAAACCCCGCTGATTTACCAACACGAGGAATTTCAGTGAAAGATCTTTCACAGTCAAGTTTGTGGTGGAATGGGCCAGAGTGGCTAAAACTTGGAAGTGAAAACTGGCCTTCTAATCAGCCTATTGTAGGAGAATGCCAGGCTGAAGAAGCATGGGTGAGTGAGGTGAGAAAATGCGCTGTGAACAGTTGTCAAGTTATGCAGCAGGACCCCATATTGAGGCTTGAGGACATTAGCAGTCTGAAAAGATTGTTAAGAGTGACAGCATGGGTATATAGATTTACCAACAACATTAAGGGAGAAACAAGAAGGGAAGGAATTCTGAACAGTAATGAGATTCAGCAAGCCAGGAAATACTGGGTGGTATATATGCAGAAGGAAAAATTTGGTGAAGAGAGAATTGCTCACCAGCCATCCATTACAGGTTCTACCAACACATTCTGCGCTCAAGGGTTTGGATGTGTTTTTGGATCAGGATTTATTGAGAGTAGGAGGTAGACTACAGTTTTCTGGGCTTCCAGAGGAGAAAAGACATCCAATTTTGCTACCTTCTGGGGGGCACTTTGTGGACCTTTTGATCCTGGATACTCATCATAAGCTGTTACATGCTGGAGTTAGAGAAGTGATAATAGAGATCAGACAACAGTTTTGGATTCCCAAAATTAGACAAGTAGTAAAAAAGGTCGTGCATAAATGTGTGGTTTGCAAGCGTTGGAGTGCAAAGCCTTATTATGAAAAGGTGGCTCCACTTCCAAGAGAACGGTGTGTCTATACTGCCCATTTGATGTAGTGGGAGTAGACTTTGCAGGGCCAGTCTATGTGTATGAGCAAGGGAGTCTAACAAAGGTTATATATGTCTTTTCACATGTGCTACCACCAGAGCAATCCATTTGGAGTTGGTAAGCAATTTAAGTAGTGATGTATTTCTTTTGGCCTTTAAAAGGTTTGTGAACAGAAGGGGTTTCCCAAATAAAATCATATCGGATAATGCAAAAACCTTCAAAAAGGCTGCAAAGGAACTCCAAGAAGTTTGGTCCTTGCTAAAAGAGGAAGGATTCCAATCCTACTTTTCACACCAAGGGGTACAGTGGGAGTTTATTGTTGAGAGAGCACCATGGTGGGGTGGATTTTGGGAAAGGCTAGTGAGAAGTGTAAATCGTCCATTAAAGAAACTTTTAGCTAATGCTCATTTGAGCAAAGAAGAATTCTACTGTTTTATGTGAAGTAGAAGCAATGGTGAACAGTAGGCCTATCACTTTTGTTTACAACAGTATGCAGGATGCAGAGCCATTGACACCAAATCATTTTCTTTGTGGTAAACGATTAACATCAAAACCGAGTGTGCCAGAAGACTTGCAGCCTATCCAGAGCACTCAAGGAGAGTTAACCAGACGGTTCAGGTACCTTGAAGAGCTACAAGATCAGTTATGGAAGAGGTGGCAGATGGAATACTTGCCAGAACTCAATTATTACCCATCAGGCAAGGTAAAGGGCTCCAATGCAAATTGTATCAAGGTGGGAGAAGTGGTAATGATTGGGGATGAAAGACCAAGACAATGCTGGAAGCTTGGCATAATTGAAGAGTTGTTTGTTGGCAAAGACAATTTAGTTAGGTCTGCACTGGTAAAGACTTCAGGAGGAAAGTTAAAAAGACCTATACAAAAACTCTATGCTTTAGAAATCAGCAAAAACACAAATAGTCAAGATGAAACATTTGAGTTACAGCCTCATGTAGAAGGCTTGGCTAACCTTGCAGAAGGTAATGACAACAATGCCTCTTCGGTGGGGAGTGTTAGAAAATCTAGAAGAGGAAGAACCATTGTTGTCCCAAGGCGATATGATGACTAAGCTGATTGAGGCAGCATTGCTTGTATATATTAAGTTAAGGTGTATATATATCCATCTCATAATTGTAAGGTTAGTGAAAAATTCACTTAATAAGAGCTAGCATTTTTGGGCTCTTGTGGCATCAGTGTTTGGGACGCTGGTGGCATCATTTTGGGGCGCTGCGCGTCTTTTCTACTCGTTTGTGGGATGTCGTACGTACAGGGTGTGGTCTGATAGAGATTAGAGAGCTCTCTTGCAATTCAGTTTGGTTGTGTAGATATAAGATTGTTGCATCGTGCAATAGTCAAGGTTGCGTTGTTGTTGCAAGGTTGAGAAAGAAGACCATAAATAGTACCCCTTTTGTTTATATTAAATTCATGTAACAAAGGTCTAAGGTAGGCCCGCATCGAGTCAGCAACCCTGAGGTTACCCTGAGGTAGGACCTAATAGGATCTCAAATCCGTAAGTTTTAATTTAGCTTAACTTGGGCTTCAGATAGAACTGGCCCTTTGGAATTTGGCCGTTCACGGCTCAGCTGGGATTTTGAACCCAACAAATAAATAAAATAACACCCATGTCGAGTTCGTCACTAGTATTCGCAACACCTCATGTCAAATAATGAGAGATAATCCTACTTAATAATTTCCCGCCTCCAACTTTCAGATTGGTGAAGAGTCTAAATATCATTAATATAACACGATATATTCAACGAACCTAAGTTTAATTAATTAATTTTCTAAACTTTAAAAATGGAATAGCGGGAAAGAACCCAATTTCATAAAATATACACGCTCAAAATCACCTTGCACAAAGTGAGCAATCTCTTCCCATTATTTCTATTTCCTTTGTATGGAAAAGTTCTAGTTTTCGTTTTTCCTATTCCACTACGTATATCTGAAGGAACATTTTCTATAATTTAAAACTCTATTGCTATTCATTTCGGATGGACAAGTTACTCTCACAACATGAGTTAGAAGGGAGTATATGTAGTTAATATCTAAATTTGCAGATGATACAAAAGTAGCTGCCCCAGCATAGGCGGATCTACGGGGGGGTTCGGCAACGTCTGGACTCCCCCCAATTTCTTGCAAGTGCCCTTTTTTCAAGTGCAATTGCCTTATTTGAATGATGTGTATGCCTCTGAAAACAAATCTTGTTTTTGTAAATAGATCCTGGTTATTTTATTTTATTCAAATTCTATTTTGAGTTTTTATCTGTATACATTGTACTTCCAAATTTGTTGTTGTAATGGTTTTCATAGGTACCCTTAGTACTGGTGCAGCCATATCACTATTTTTATCTTCATTTTATTCTGATAGTTCTTTTAATTGGCAAGACATTCGTAATTGTTTGAACAATTTTCTGTGATAACTATTGAAAAAAAATTTAGTACTGTGCCCTTTTTATTTTAGGGGGTGCCCTTTTTTCTTTGGACTCCCCTGCTGAAATGCCGAGATCCGCCCTTGCCCAGTCACAAACGGAGAGAATTCTTACACACTGCATAAAATCTTGACAGATTAGCTGTCTGGGCAAGTAAGTGGCAAATGAAATTCAGTGTTCAAAAACGCAAAGTTCTAGTAAAAATGCCTTCTCAAAATCCAAACAATTAAACATTTTTAACAATAAAAATATATTCTATACAAAAATTGTTTTATTTACAGTATATTTACAGTAATATACTTTTCTAGTCGTTGTAAAAGGTTTAATTGTCCAAATTTTAAGAAAACATTTTCCAGCTTTCAAAACTTTTCTGTTCTGTCATTGTATATTTAAACATAAATAAGTTACTGCGTAATAAACTTCTGTCTATAAAATTTCACTTAAATCAATAACAGTGATCATATACTGAATATAAGGTTGCATATTTAATAAATTATGCAAAGGCAGTGAGAAAAGTCGACTAATTTCTCACTCTTTGTTTGCATTTGAAATTAGAGCAGAAATATATTTTTGTTAAAGTCTATGAAATTTCATTAAATTCTAATTCTTTTTCACGAGAAATGTTTGCTGAATAATGATTATTTAGAATCAATGATACCATAGGGGATCCAGAGGGCTTAATTGAAACAACGTAGACATAAGCATTCAAACGTTTTACCTAATTTAGTTTAACCAGGATGTATGGGGCCTCCAAATTAAACCGTTGCTTCAGTTAAACCCCCTGGTCTCTCCTCTGGATCCCCTATGGTATCATTGATTCTAAATAATCATTATTCAGCAAACATAATCGACGTACGAATCAATGAAATGGCCGAAACTGGATGGAGTCCATATTTCCCTTTATTAAGGGCAAGGAGCTCTTTGTTAGATATGGCCGGTTTAGGCATAGCTTAAGTTACAGGTTAGGTTACGTTGTTTAATTGTTGTAGTTTAAGCCTTAAACTCTCTCTGAATTCGAGAATTTGGCCCTGCTTGTAGAAATGGATAAACATACAGAGAATAAACGTTGCTCTAGATCTTATGATAGGACCATGAAATAAAATTGTTCTATTTATATGATTAGTTTATTTTAGTAAAACAAATACACTATATTTATTATGACACATCTGTTGAATACGCGTTCCTTTATAGTTTTGTATATTTAATATGCCATGAAATAAAAGTTTACGATGTTTACATTATATTGCAAAAATAATGATCTGCAAAAACAGAATATAGTTCAATATTAACTAAGAAAGTGTTATCAAAACATTTTCCCTACAAATAAGGGAAGAAATCGCTGACTAGGCAATTTCAGAAATATTCTTAAATTCACAAGTGAAAATCCATTTTAGGAGCAATTAAAATGAGGTGGTGATTGGGAGGGCCCAATTGTCCGAATCTGAGCACTTTCCTAATGAAACATCATCCTCCCCAAGTAGTTATGGCTTGCATATGAGAAAATACTCCAGTGAGTCTTGCGGACCTCCATTCCACCTGTAAATTTCTACTTTAAGCGCTGATTATTTTTATAGGGATCATCCGCATTACCCTAGAACTATTATAATGTACAATGCTCCTTTCATTCAATTAATGCACAAATAAAAGGATATTTTTTTCACTAATTCATGTAAATAATGTACACACACATTTACATTTAAGACATGAAATTGAAGAATTAAAAACTCAACAAACTGAATATTTTTTTTCTCTTAGAAAGCTGTTTTTTTAATATTATTTGCAGTTAATTATGTTTTGATATGATTTATATACAAATCAAGATCAGTTTAACAGTGATGTAGGATTCAAGACCGCCCTCGAGACCCTTCTTTCTAGTCTCGGTCTCAGTCTCGGCCATGGTGATCCCGACAACATCATTGCATTGTAATTCGTATCGATTCGAATTAAAAGTAGGAAAAGTTTGTACATTAATGTGACGTCATCTTTTAAGTTTTAGTCTGAAGCAAACATTATAAAAAATAACCTACTTTAAAGATTCATCTTGGAAAAACGCAAATATACAAGGCGAACTTACCAAACTCATTCTTTTTAAACAAAACTCAACATTTACTCAACTACACAAGGTCTGATTTAGCATTTGTAACGTTTTATTAAAGAAAGGAAAACTAATATATTTTATATAGTCATCAACCAAAAAAAAATAGGCTTATAACAAATATAAATATTGGTAACGTTTTTTTTTAAAGAAAGTCGAAAACCAAGTTTACATCATTTACTGCGTTTCACGGTTACATTCACACTATTTTTATTTATAATACTTAGTATTCATTATTAATTGAGGATACAATAACAATCCATGATGGTGAAATTGTTTACATTATGTAAATACGAAATATAAAACTCAAAAAGAATTTTTGATTTTGAGCAATGCGTGGCATCAAATCATTAAATACGTAGGATCCAAGACTATTATAATTGAGTATGTCAACAATACATTTATAGTGACGAAGTATTTTTAACTTTTTAGCTGAGCATTCTGGAAAATATACAGTATATATATATATATATATATATATATATATATATATATATATATATATATTAAAGTGATTTGTTTAAGTAGAAAAATGGATCATCCACAAAAAAATTTTGATGCCAATTTTTGTTTTTTTTTGTCTTTTTTTACATAAATTATTTATCTTAAGAATTTTTTTAATTAATTATTAAAGGCAATTTGAAAGGTTTATTTCTACAGATTTATCGTCAAAAGTGAACACAGTACTCATTCAGTTATCCGTGATTGAGGGGCCGTCCACAATCACGTATAAACCGATTTCACGGTCAACTAAGTATACCCGCCGGTGGAGGCGGGGGTGCGCTCCTGCCCGCCACCACTGACTGGAGTCCCACCTCGCGCGCCACCACACACACACAGTATTATTCTATCACAGTATAATATACAATTAAGTAGTTTGTACTCACCACAAGAAGTGGAGATCATCCGCTGATGATAATGATGACGATGAAAAGAGGACTTTTTTTGGGAAGCCAATTTCAGAGTAGGTACAAATCCGTACATCCATCCATACATCCATCCATCCAGTTCAAATATTCTATTTTGTTACGTTTATGTTCGATAATTACAGTATTTAATTTTTTAAAATCTTTTAATAATAATTTAATTTTAATTTTTTTTAAACAGTTTTATTTGAGGCACCAACTTAGGATAGAAAATAGTATTTATACCTACCATGATTGCTCTCTTCATATATATATATATATATATATATATATATATATATATATTTCATTTAAACTGAAATATATATATATATATAATGACTAACCTAACCTAACCTAACCTAACCTAACCTAGCCTAACAGGGCATAATGTAAACTTAATTAATTTACACTAACTTAAGATGAATTGGATTACTTGAAGATCAGGCGCCCCCCAGCCTTCTTTAGTTAGCTTTATAAGGCTAACTAACGAAAATATCACGACCTAACCTAACCAATCGTCAACGACGTACAGTTGACCTAACGAATGGTTAGGTTAGGTCGTGATATTTTCGTTAGTTAGCCTTATAAGGCTAACTAAAGAAGGCTGGGGGGGGGGCCCTGATCTTCAGGTGATCCGATGAATTAAATAGACCTATATAAAATCGAATCATTCGACCCTCCGACGCAGGTTTGGAAGTATTTTGTTCGACGTTATATGAAAGTCGACGCTTTTCAGTTCGATTTTGTTCCGCTTCAGTCATAAAAACATTGTAAAATGAATATAAATGGTTTCTACGCATTTTTCACTGTTATTTTCTTCCTACTTTACTGTAATTCATTGTTTACAAAACGATCGCAATATCTTAACTTTTAATTACAAAATGTAACAAAACAAACAAATATTTACACAATATCAAAGGTAAATCTTGCGAGATATTTTATTCAATATATTTCTGTTCTAATATATATATATATATATATATATATATTATCTTGCACATATAATTAACTTCACTGTAACTAAAATTTAGTGTCTTCATGCTTCCCTTCAGAGCTCATAGTTATCACATGATCCCGGGAGGAAACTCTGGAAATTTGGGGAGCTTGCGGGGCTTTCGGGGCTTGTGAGGCTTGTGGGGCTTGTGGGGCTTTTGCTTGTGGAGTTTGAGGAGCTTGTGGCCTCTGTTCCTCCTCTACAATGACTGTGTTGAGAAGAGAGTCGTGTGCTATCGACTCTCGGCTACTTCTTCTGTCAGGGTTTGATTCCTGCAGCTGAAATAGCATATTATTATTATTATTATTATTACTATTATTATTTTTAGTATTATTACTATTATTATTATTATTATTATTATTATTATCCTGTCCAATAGAGATAACTCTTGAAAATACCCAAGAAGATAAATACTTCCGAGTGTGTGTCTCTATGACAGAGGTCAGATATCAATGTTGTTAGCACACCTGTGATTTTATGTTAATTAAAGCAACTGCTTACCTGTCTCGCAAGTTCTGACGCCACTAAATTCGCTCTGAACGTGTTTAGCTCCTTGAAGTCCTTAACTGACTCTCGGCGATGCGAGGTTGGGTCGTCCCTCAAAGAACTCCTTCGCAAGTAGATATCGTCCTTTGCGGAGTTCCTCAAGGACGGCATCTCATCGTTGTGCGAACCCCTCCTAGCAAGGAGATTGACGGAACTGTGACGCTTGGCGAAGATATCTTTGATGGTGGGACGTTTTTCGGGGAACCCGATTATTTTTCCTGCCGACCGAAAGAAAATGCGTTACAACGGCCAGGCCTCATGATTTTAATGAAGGATCTTTCGAATCTGTATACAGAAGCAAAACTTTAGATGAACCATTTAAGTACGGAAAAGAAAATCGAATCCAGAAGCGCTCTATACTGAAGACCCGTTTGTCACAGCCAACACTTCTTTCCAATGTTATATTGAAGCGACTCGCAAACGCAGAGGACTACGTCAGTATTTGGACTAAATTAAAAAATTATCGTAAAATACATTACCATAAGAAATATCTTTAAATCTAAATTAACATTGGTGAATATTTAATTAATCTTATTTTAGATATTACGAATATTTCGAAAACTATTTGGATCTGAAGTTTCGAACAGAGCTTGCCTTTCTCATAGGCACCAGGTATATTATTATAATTCCCTTCTTTCCAGCACTTCCTTGTGCGTAACAGGGTTGGAGATTGAGCCGGGGTTAAAATATTTTATTTTGTAGTGTCATATGCTATTTTGTCCCTGTGTCATGTTACTTCGGAAAAGTGCCCTCCACGAACGAACGAACGATGTCACATGTTACAGAATTACTTGGGAACTGCGTCGGCCAACGTTGCCCTCGGAAGTTTTTGCAGTCTTGTATGGCAGTATAGAATATTGGAGCAAAAATGAAGATGCAAAGAATGTGCAAATGTCTAAGATTTGTCGGGAAGAACGTTTTGACTACTTGGTTTTTTGCGAAGAGAAGCTGAAAAAGAATGGCGATGTAAAATGAGGAGGAATGAAAAGTGTAAGATCGGGTATGAAGGGAGGAGGAATAAAAATGAAAGATGTGTGGCATGAACATATTAGGGGGTATAAATGTGTTAATGTTATATAGATGTTTGTATACTAGTTTTAGTTTAAAAGACTGAAAGTATGACAATGATTGTAGGATACGTTCTATGTGATAGCAGATGTGTGAAAGAGAGAGAGAGAGAGAGATGGTATCTGGAATGTGCTAAGCGAAGTACTGGTTCAGTATTAATGTTGAAGTATGACAGAGCCATGTGATACAGCCATGCTTTTTAATGTATATATATGAATGATATAATGCATGAGGTGAAAACATGAATAAATACGAATTTGCGAGAGAATGAGTTACGGCTGTCACATCTGTTGTATGCTGATGAAGCAAAGCTTCTGTGTAAATGAGATAATGAACTTAGGAAAGCAGTGACAAATTTTGTTGACATTTGTGAAAGCGAATGTCAGTGAAAATACGGTTCTTTTTGTTAAGAGAGAGAAGGGGAGTCAGTACATAATTGGTTTGAGTATTTCTAGTCTCAATTTCATGCGTTTGACGAACCCCATGGGAAAATAGGGAATGGATTTTTTTTTAGATAAATGTATATACAGTATATGTAAAATTTTAGAATATTTTTAAGTATTAAAATATAACACAGAGTAAATTGATCTTCAGACTAGAATTTCTGAATGCTTTTCATATTTATATCAACATAAAATGAAATAAAAAAAAACGCACTCGCCTTTCACCAAATGCAACTTACTAGTTTGTATACCTTCAAAAAATAATTATGAATGCATTCATACTACTACGATCAGATTTACAATTCTAAATTCGGTACGATGTACACATTAAATAACAGTTTGAATGCCTTCATGAAAGTTAAATGTAAATGAATAATAACGGACACTTACCTAGAACAGTGTTGGATGGAGAATAATAATCAATGTAATTTTTATTAGTGGCCCACGGAGGGAATTCGCTCTGTCTGATCGGGGCGTGATCTACGTCATCGTCCTCATTTCGTTTCCATGGCAACTGAATCTCCGCCACCGTTGGTGGCAGATCATTTTCGTCTGGAAAAAAAGGTAAGCATTATTACATCATAAACATCCTTAGCATATTTAGCAACAAAAAGAAGGTTCCAAATTGTAATTAACTGTAGTTATGTTATTACGACTGTTTCATTACTCATGACTCCTCTACCATACATCCAGTCCTCGAATGAATTTCTTTAAATAAGGATTGGTTTTTCTACAGCAGTGTTTGGCAACGAGATTCAAACGCGGGCCGTATTATGGACGCGGAAAATGGCAGCGGGCCAAGGTCACTGGCTCTTGTGTAATTATATATATATATATATATATATAGAAGAGGTATGTAATTCATCAAACAAAAAACGTAGCTTAGATATTTTCAAGTGTGGAAAGAAACGTGAAGGTGCGACAATGGAGTTGCCGACCACTGCTCCACAGTATTCAATACAGGTTCTACACCTTTTCGAAAGAATATCTAATGACTCGTTTTCATAACATTAAAAGCAGTTTTCTGATATAGCTACATTAAATAATTTACTGGAAGTGTGTTCTCAAAATAGGAATTTTGATTCATTCACTGTAAACTATGAATTTAATTACTCAATGTTACTTATTAATTATTACGCAGACTTTTAGGATTTAATCTGAATAGCTTAGTTTATCCGAGGGCTATGATTACTCTCTTTCACGAGTGTCTTTATACAGGGCGGATTTAGTTAATTGTGTTATAGTTCTTATCGAAAAACTGATTGAAGAATAATATAGAAAAATTATAGAAATATAGAAAATGATAATGCATAATATTTTATAGGGAATGGTCTGTGTATATATATATATATATATATATATATATATATATATATATATATATATATATATATATATAAAAGTTGATCATCAGGATGAAGAGGAAAAGTAAGCACTCACCAGTTCTGTCTATGATGCTAAAAGATCGTTTCATTTTGGTGTTGCTTGCGGGAGCATCGTCTAAAAAATGAAATAAATTAACTTTACCATATTACTAATAAATAAATATTAAAACTTTATAAAGTATAACCAATATACAAAGTGTACAGTCAAGTGTTGTACCAGAGTATAACCAATATACAAAGTGTATAGTCAAATGTTGTACCAAAGTATAACCAATATGCAAAGTGTACAGTCAAATGTTGTACCAAAGTATAACCAATATATAAAGTGCAAAGTCAAATATTGTACCAAATTCTTAGTTAAAGTATGATAGAAAATTTTTCGACTTCAAGAAACCATTATCTTTAAATTAAAGGAATCCTTAATACGGAAAAAATAATAATTGTAAACAAATGTAAACAAACCATCTGAGAATCTCTTCCAAGGAAGAATTGTCTCAGCCAAGGATGGACCCTTTTTCGACTGACGCTTGTATGCTGCTGGGGTTCGATTGAGAGCTCCATCTAGAAGCAAACGGATTATTGACTATTTGCACAATTAAGGAGAAGTTTTAATTAGGCCTATGCTTCTGTAAGCTACTCGAAAGCATTTCGTGATAGTGAACTTATTATGGTACGCAACATCAGGCAAAAGCTCTTTGCTAAAGAGTGCTATTCACCTGAGTAATTTAAAGAATCCTTTTTAAAGGTTTCTTTGTCGAAATAAATGTATACAAAACGTCACAAAGATATCATATACAAACGAATTAAGATTATAGACCCTAATCAACACATTTCCGTTATAATAGCACTGCTGTTAGACATAACAGCAGTAATAAAGGTATGTATAACTATCCTTGTTATATTTTCTACAATATTATGCACCAACCACAAGAATAATTTGAAATATCCACGTGAAGTTAACGAAAAGTATCATTATTACTGTAGCATCGCTTCAAGATAAAAGTGAATTAATTTTATACCGATTTACAAATGAGGAAAATCATATTAATTAAAACCATTTTGGCTTAAAAAAAAAATCCGTTTCACCAAATGCATTTTCTTCAAAGTTTTGTTTGAAGCGAGTTCTAAAATAAGAATGAACGAAAATTGACATGTATTCGATACCCGCTTGGAATTAACAGTAGTATTCTCAGGTAATTTAACCCTTTATCAATGACCCTCCGCTCGTGACGAACACAAAGTACTTAACTAAGCGAAGTTAGGCAATACTTAGTCAGGGTGGTAGTTGGATAGGAGGCCGTCTTTGGTGCGCAGATTATGTAGCGACCAATGGTTCAGATCCCTTCGTCATATGACCTTAGATATTGCGAATGAAGTTAAACAACTCCATTAAATAAACAAACCTAGTAGTAACTCACCCCTTTTGGAAGCAACATAAAATCCCTCTGTGTCATTGAATCCTTTGTTATCGTGAACCGTTTCGTGAAGGTAATCTGCAATTTTTAGATCAGTTGTTCACGTATTCACATTTTGTAAAATTGTTTTTTGTTTTTTTTTAGAAATATAAAAAAAGCAAAAGAAATTTCACTTAAAGTCGAAGAAATTAAATTATTTCAACTTAAAAGTTTATAATTTTTGTTATAATTTTTCGCGCAATAAATTATAATTAGTTATGGAATGATGATGTTTACTTAGTCTATAAAATTTTTGAAGCCATACAATAAATATCTATAGAACTTTATATATAATATATATATATATATATATATATATATATATATACAGGGCTTATCGGAGTGGGGACTAGGAGGGCCATTTGGCCTGGGCCTCAAGCTTAAGGGGGACCTCAAATTTAGAAACTTTCAGGTTTGAATATAATGTTTTGCAGTGAAAGTAATAATTGGGTTTAGCTATGGGCCTCAAAAGCTGGAAGTGGCCCGGGCCTCTCTGGACCTCTGAGAGGGCCTGTATATATATATATATATATATATATATATATATATATATATATATGACAAGGCCTGGAGGTGCCACTACGTATGGCGCATGAAGTGCCACAGGTGTGGAAATTTTGCTATGTGGGGGAGAGCTGGTCCACCAGGATGCCTGCGTGAATGAACAGCTTTACTTTCTACCTTTTCTCCTCTTTATTACCTTCTGTATTTTACATTTAGGTTGTTTCTGCCTTCTTACCCCAATTCGTTGGGAAATGAAATTTTGACAATATATATATATATATATATATATATTATATATATATATATATATATATATATGCAAAGGTGGGCAGTTGCGGCGCAACTTGCGGCGCAACATTTTTGGTTGCGCTTGCGCTTGCGGCGCAACTTTTTGAAAAGGGTTGCGCTTGCGCGTGCGGCGCAACTATTTCAGCACAGTTGCGGTTGCGGCTGCGGCGCTACAAAAATCGTTGCGCGTGCCCACCACTGCAGATATACGTTAAATGCAAAGGTGGGCAGTTGCGGCGCAACTTGCGGCGCAACATTTTTGGTTGCGCTTGCGCGTGCGGCGCAACTATTTCAGCACAGTTGCGGTTGCGGCTGCGGCGCTACAAAAATCGTTGCGCGTGCCCACCACTGCAATATACGTTAAATGCAAAGGTGGGCAGTTGCGGCGCAACATTTTTGGTTGCGCTTGCGCTTGCGGCGCAACTTTTTGAAAAGGGTTGCGCTTGCGCGTGCGGCGCAACTATTCAGCAGAGTTGCGGTTGCGGCGCTACAAAAATCGTTGCGCGTGCCCACCACTGTATATATGATGAATAAAACCACGAAGGGAAAAGAACACAAAATGGTGCTCAAGCGCTTTCGTCTAATGACATCCTCAGGAACAGTGTTCCTGAGGATGTCATTAGACGAAAGCGCTTGAGCACCACTTTGTGTTTCTTTTCCCTTCGTGGTTTTATTCATCATAAATATTTTTCACGTGTCACTTTCGTGAAATAATTTTCATATATATATATATATATATATATATATATATATATGCTGCATAAATGGAAAATCACATGACGGATTATTACCAGTTTTGAGTCGAACAGCAGTTCCATTTTGTTGCTGTTGAATTGCGCGAAGCGTTGGGTCATTTTCTGTCTAAGGAAGAACAATAATTGCCATAAATAATTGACAGCCGTTAACTTATCTTTTATTTAAGTGAAATTCAAAATGAGTACAATATTATGCTTTACTGCACATAAAACTGAATTTAATAGAAAGGAAAAAATGAATGAAATTTTTAGGGGGAGACGATTTAATTTTAATTAAAAAATCTTTTAATTGTAACAACTATTTTAAATATATAAATAAAAAAAAATAGAAATGTTTCTTTACCTGTTTTCTTAATCTTCTGTTCCTGATGCTTGTCATCGCCACTTGTCGCGCCCTTTGATACATCTTATTATGGAAGTCCGTCGGCGTCTGTAGATCATCGTCTCTGACGGCGTGTCTTTTGTAGGTGCTTTGACGACGCTGAGGAAGGAGTGAAAGGGCAAAATTTACGCATGGTTTTGGATAAAGAGAAATCGTAAAATGGAATCCAAAATCGAGGTTTATTCGGTATTATTCCACTTTATATCCTTTTTACCCTATACGAGAATCAGTTTATTTGGGGTATAAAAATCAGTGGTGTATTCGTAATTTTTGGGGTATACGCTTAAAAACAAAACTACTTCAAAGTACCATGGTACATTTGAAGTTATCACTGTGCAACACTGTAATAAAATGAACGTGTTTATTATTGTTTATTCTAAGGGCTGATTTTCCCTGACATGCTGTCTTAAATGAGCATACAGTAAAATCAAAGGTACGTAAGCAATAATGTAGATATGTATGTATAATAATAATAATAATAATAATAATAATAACTGGTTTCTCTAATGAGTATATATATATATATAAAGTGAGGCCGCAATTCGCGCGCTGCAGTTGTCAGTACGTGGTATAATAAATAAATATAGGAAAAATTAATGTACTCGTTGTAATTGACCATTTCATACTTTGATGTACGTATACGCTAAAAATTGATAATAGAACTAAGTATACTGCGTATACCCGCGTATGCTCTCGAATACACTCTGGGTATCATGCAGCGACAATGGGAGATAGTGAAATGTGTGCATAACCCAAGAGAAATAAGCTTTTGCAGTTAATAAACATCGAATAGGATCAGATTTTGCGTGAAATTTTTTTAGGATATTTAAAAAAATAATACTTTAATACTAATTTTATATTGTTTTAGCGTCACTTAAAATTTACCTTTTATTTATATTTGAATACTTGTCACGTTTAACTATATGAAAAGTGTTCAAAAAGTGGTACAGTGCTGTACCCTCGATCCTGAATTCCTTAGAATTAACAAACTCGGCTGTCAAACGTCACTCCAAATGAGGTGCATTTGCGGGTTCCGCTAAATCGTTTTATTTTTTTATTTTTCTGTATTTAACCTGACCTAAAACACGTTTCATTTCAAAGTAATTCGAACATACACGAGGGAATAACGCGGGTGAAGTGAAAGAAATGGGTGCACGATTCCAAATCGGTAAATCAATAAAGAATAAAGCCAGCGAGAAAATTGGAAAATATATAATATATATATATATATCGGGTGGCCACAAAAAAACTTTACTTAATTCAAAGTTTAATAACTGCAACAATTCAAAACTTATGCGATTGAGCTTTGGCACACATTAACAGATGGTTATAATCTATAATTGCTGGAATTTTCAAATATGTAGGTTCTATAGTTTTGTTACAGTGAACAATTTAAAAGCATATGTCTAAAAATAGCATGCCGAAGGAAATGAATTTGAACTTAACAAAATTTACTTAAACAAATGGTCAATGTGACCACCTCCCTGTTGGTAAACTGCCCTCAATCGCTTCTTCCACGAGGAGATGCACTTTCGAACCTCATCTAAGGTGATATCCTCCCATGGTAATATTTTGGATAATATTGTCGTTAGTGAAGGGGAAGTAATGCGCTATATTGATAAAATGAAAACGCGTAAATCACCGGGTCCGGATTCCATATATCCCATACAACTAAAAGAATTAAAAGATAGCATTGTTGTGCCGCTAACAAAGATTTTTAATGCGTCTATTTCTGAGGGGTGCGTACCAGATAATTTCAAGTTAGCAAACGTAACACCTATCTTTAAGAAAGGCGATAAAGGTGCGGCGGGAAATTATAGGCCAATCAGTTTAACGTCTGTTGTAGGTAAGCTTTTGGAATCAATAATTAGGGATCGTATAGTCGAACACTTAGAATACCATAAACTTGTTAGAAATACGCAGCACGGATTTAGGCGAAACAAATCTTGCTTAACTAATCTTTTAGAATTTTTCAAAAGCGTGGTTGACGATTACAGATCTACAGATCTACAGAAGCTAAGGCTAACAAAGACCCTAAGATCCACTCTAAGGCTAGCCCGAGAGAAAGGAAAGAGTAGGGGGTTAAGAGAAGAGAAGAGAATAAGGGGTTAAGTAAGGAGCAACACCTATCATTCGTGGGTTAACATTCATTCAGAAAAAGAGGAAAAGTGTCTCACCATCATCATCCGCCGGCCACTGCCGACAAGTCAGAAAAATAGTCGGAGAGAATAGGAGAGGGGTGAAAGATGAAAAGAAGTAAAATAAGAACGCTTACAAACCATGCAAACACAGTCTTAACTCACTGTCATACCATGCAAACTACAAACATGCAAGAAAAGAGTTAGACACATGCAAAGTAAGGAGAGGGGGGGGGAAGTAGGTAAAGTTAAACAAAAAGTGGGTTAGTTTACGCTATGAGCTACATCTACATTCGTGTTAGTCTAATTTTTTTTTTTTTTTTTTTTTTTTTTTTTTTAAATTGCTGGCATCACACGCTGGCATGTCACAAGCTGGCATTCATCGTCAACAGACTCATCCTCGAGCACCACCACCAGAGCTTCCGTTGCTAACTTTGTTGTTTTTTAAATTAAACAACGTTAATACCTTTAAAATGTCTGTCAAGACGGTTCTTAAACATATTAACGCTGGTAGAATGAACGACTGACGCGGGAAGATTATTCCATTTATCAATTACTTTAAACGTAAAGAAGTTTTTAGCGATATTAGTAATGAAACGCCTGCCACGCAACTTAAATCCGTTATTGCGAGTATTACTATTATCAAAAGTGAACAATTTGTCAAAATTTACGTTATCGATGTTATTAACGATTTTGAAAACTTCATTAAGCTCCCCCTTAATCTCCTAGTTTCGAGTGAATACAGGTCTAGCTCTTTAATTCTATCTTCATAAGGCTTATTGCGCAATGACGGAATAAGTTTCGTGGCACGACGCTGAACCCTTTCTAACCTATCAATATCCTCACGCAAGTACGGGCACCAAAACTGAACGGCATATTCTAAATGAGGCCTGACTAGGGACTTGTAGAGGGGCAATATAATATCCTTCGATTTAAATTCGAAATTACGCGCTATGAAGCCTAACATCCTATTAGCTTTTGCGCAAGACTCCAGGCACTGGTTCCTAACCTTTAAATCTTTAGTTACGCGTACGCCTAAATCTACTTCCTCGTCAACGCTCGCTAACTCCCTATCATCCATCGTGTACGCGTAATTATTGTTGCGAGAACCTATATGCAAAACTTTACATTTATCTACGTTAAATTGCATCTGCCACTTATCCGTCCACTCATTAATCCTATCTACATCGTCTTGGATCCTATTTCTATCGTCCTCGTTGACAACCTTACCGCCTATTTTAGTATCGTCCGCGAACTTTGACACGTTACTAGTCAATCCTACATCTATGTCGTTAATGTAAATTACGAATAACAATGGGCCTAACACTGAACCCTGTGGGACACCGCTACCTACATCTAACCACCCCGATTCACTACCATTAACTACGACCCTCTGCCTCCTAGCACGAAGCCATTCTTCTAACCAGTTAGCTACCTGACCGCGTATACCATGCGCTTTAACCTTCGCAATTAGTCTCCTATGCGGAACCGTATCGAACGCCTTTTTGAAATCTAAATAAATAACGTCAGCTGCCCTATGCCTATCGTATTCGCGCACTATTTCGTTATAAAATTCTAACAAATTAGTTAAACAAGACCTATGGCGTCGAAACCCGTGCTGACTACTATTAATCAAACCCCTACTTTCTAAGTGATCGATAATACGATCCCTAACTACGGATTCCAAAAGTTTACCGACAATTACGATAGACATCGGGCGGTTGATGTAGTGTATTTAGATTTTCAAAAAGCGTTTGACACCGTGCCGCACAAAAGACTCATTGAAAAAACTAAGGCTCATGGAATCAGGGGTGTAGTAATAAATTGGCTAGAAGAGTGGTTGCGAGGCAGGAAACAGAGGGTGGTCGTTGATGGAGCGGAGTCGTGCTGGGCTAATGTAGCGAGTGGCGTTCCTCAGGGTTCTGTATTGGGCCCCTTGCTTTTTCTTATATATATTAACGATTTAGATGTCGGCCTAGTCAGTACAGTTTCAAAGTTTGCGGATGACACGAAGCTGGGTGGTAGGGCGATTAATGACGAAGATAGAGGTAAAATTCAGGAAGATCTGAATAAAATCGTTGATTGGTCAGTCACATGGCAAATGAGATTTAACGTTGATAAGTGCAAAATTTTGCATATAGGTTCGCGTAACGGTAAATTTGCGTATAGTATGTCAGGGAAAGATTTAACAAGCGTAGAGCAGGAAAAAGATTTAGGAGTTATAGTCACTGGTGATTTAAAAGTAGCGAAACAAAGTACAGCAGCGGTCAATAAGGCGAACAAAGTGTTAGGTTTTATAGCTCGAAATTTTGAGTACAAATCGCGCGATATTATAGTTCCACTTTATAAATCATTAGTTAGACCCCATTTGGAGTACGCGGTCCAATTTTGGAATCCGTATATGCGCAAAGATATAGACAAAATCGAAAGAGTTCAAAGACGAGCAACTAAGATGATTCCGTCGCTTAGGTCAAAGTCGTACGAGGATAGGCTTAAGGAGTTAAAATTGAGAACACTCGAGACCAGGAGGTTAAGGGGTGATCTAATCCAGGTTTTCAAAATTATGAATGGGTTCGATAACGTAGATAGAGATAGCTTTTTCGAAATATCTCAATATAATAGGACTAGAAATAACGGTGTAAGTTGACAAGTAGAAGGTTCGAGACAGCAGTTGCGAAAAACTTTTTTACGCATAGAATAGTAAATAGCTGGAATAGTTTGCCGGTAGAAGTAATTAGTAGCACGTCTATAAACATGTTTAAAAATCGATTAGACGCATATGTTGATAGAAAGGGTATAGTTTAAGGTAGTAAAATTAAGGCTTTCTGGGGATAGATCCCACAGCTCAACACAAGTGTTGTGGGATATAGGGAGGCAGCGTCTTGGTTAGGGGATACTCTCTGTCCTTACACACCCCATTTAAAGAGATTCCTCTGCCGAGCGGTGCCCCCCATAGTACTGTGAGGTATTGAAAAACTCATGATCTTCACTTGCCCTACAAACACCTTTAAATGGGAGACCCAAAATGGGTGCACACACATTTCTACATTACTGTACAGTCTTTACAGCCACACCTACTCTTTTTCTCGTAAGTGTATATTGTAATGTATATGATTGTAAATTTTGACTTGGTCCGCTGTCGATATGGACCGTGACTTGATGGATACCGTAATGAAATTGACTGGATTCTTTGGATCCGATATATTTGCATGTCCTTTATAAATAGATATAGAGTGTAACATATTTGTGGATAGTAGTCTATTATGACTTGATCCTCTGGATCAGAGATTCTATCTTTAATTTTAAATCGATAATTAATTAGTTTTAAATTGATAATTATTTAGTTTCGTAAAAATTGGTCGTTGCCAATTTACCGGCAGTTTTTACATAAATTTCTTATGTTCTTGTGGTTCGGAACCCACGTAAAATTGTAGGTCCCCTCCGCCACCACGGAGGACATACACAATACACGAACACAGTTAGGTAGACCAGCCATGAGTGGATCCTAGGGTCTTTGTTGGTCTGAAACATTATAACATTATAACATGCTCTACTGATTTTCTCCTTAAGTTCATCTTCAGTGAATTTGTCTTTCTGGCTGCCGTAAACCTTCACCATGAGGGAATCCCATACTGAATAGTCCATCGGATTACAGTCGGGAGACTGAGGCGGCCATTCATCCTTTTTGATGAAATTAGGGGTCTCTTGCTCTAGATGATTTTGGGTCGCTCGGCTTGCATGGGCGGGTGCCCCATCTTGCTGGAAAATGTAGGCCTCATCAGGATACAGCTGACGACAATCAGGAAGTAACCCATTATCTAACAGGTTGATGTAGCGCTCAGAGTTAACTTTAGTTTCGTTTGTGGCAATAAAATGAATTCGTGTTTTCCCCTTCCATGAAATTCCCGCCGATACCATTACTTTTCTGCTGAATCGTGAGGTTTCATGATAAAGCCTGGAGGGAGGAATGTCCTTTTTCCTTGAACCATAAACCCTGTCATTTTGCTTGTTTTTGGCCACCTCCAACGTGAAATCCTTTTCGTCTGGAAACACAACTTTTTGCACGTCTTCAGCTGAGTAGCGTTCATATAGGGGTTTACAGCGGGTCTTTCTACGCTGTCTTGCATTCTGATCACGCCGAGAAACTCGAATTCTCTTGTAGGCCTTCAATTTCAAACGTTTTACAATCCCTTGTAGTCTTGTACAGAGGAGCGAGAAATCCCAAGGTCGTACGCAATCTGTCTCTGGGAGCGATGAGTTCCTGGTGTATTCTCCTGGGATTGAATCAGTTCCTCCACGGCAGCCTTATTTTCTTCTGTTGAAACACTTTTGGGCCTGCCGCTACCGGGTTTTCTAGCTGTTGATCCAGTATCCTTTATCTTTCTTATTAAGTTATAAACACTTTGACGAGTCCAGTTCTTTGCGAGGAATTCTCGGACAATCCTATTTCCATTCCAACCTTTTTCCTTGACACATGCTTCTATGATGGCTTTATCACTTTTACTTAACGTCATGCTGGCGGGGTTTTAGCGGAAAAATAAAAGAAAGCAAATTCACATTAGGTTTAGCCTACGCTACATTAGGTTTAGCCTACGCTAGCGCACGTACGTGTCAGATGCACACCAGGCATGCTATTTTTAGACATATGCTTTTAAATTGTTCACTGTAACAAAACTATAGAACCTACATATTTGAAAATTCTAGCAATTATAGATTATATACATCTGTTAATGTGTGCAAAATCTCAATCGCATAAGTTTTGAATTGTTGCAGTTATTAAACTTTCAATTAAGTAAAGTTTTTTTGTGGCCACCCGATATATATATATATATATATATTATATATATATATATATATATGCGCAGATACAGCTGAAAATCCTAAAACTCTAAAATTAACTCTTACCGAATTATGCTCATGAGGATAATTAATGTACGAAAAATGCATAACAATAAGCATTGAATATTACGCTTTCAGCATATAAAAATCTCTCCTCGAGACAATCTTGAAGCAAATGAAGAAATGTGAATGAAGTTTTATTGCAAACTTACGGCCTTTATGGGATAATAATCGTCGGATAAAATATGATGAAATTTGGCTTCGATGAGGTCTCTCTCTCCTGGTTTGTATTCCAATTCTGCAACATCAAGATTCCACTCCTGAACGCTGTTCCTCGAGTACCTATATATAACACACACACACACACACTATATATATATTTTTTTTTTTTTTTTTGTATTGGGGCGTTTACCGCCATTTCCGCTATATGACATATATATATATATTATATATATATATATATATAAATTTAAGCAGAAAGCAACAGACAAGAAGGAAAGAAACATCCATCAAGTTGGAAAGGGACTATATTTTGTATATTGCAACGTTTCAAGCACAAACTATGCTCATCCTCAGGCAAAAATTCTAAAAAGTTAAAAACATAATATTAAAAACCATAATGACATTAACAAAATAAAATAGGGAAAAAATCCACAAGCATTAAAACAAAGTCACACTAAAAAATTCTAGAAAGTTACAATTAAAAACCATAATGACTATTATGAAACAAAAGCGAACAATTAACAAGCTTTAAAACAATAAAAGTGACACTAAAACGAACAATGAATAACAGCTATAAAATACAAAATGTAAAACTCAAAAAACTAAAAATTCACAGGCTATCTTTTAAAACACTAAAAAATTAAAAACCCACACTAAAAGGAACACACCTTAAGTCTAAGCAGCACAGATTCCGAGGCAAAACTAAAAAAACAGAAGCATCTAAAACCAAGTAAAGGTTGGTTGTTCAAGATGTTCAGTTTAGACGGAGGGGAACGGATGAAATATCAGAGTTAAGCGAAGGGGAGAGTTTTTAATATATAGGGATTCTAAAAGTCTTAACGTTTGCTCACACGGAGCGGAATCTAAAATGTTAAAATTAGCTAAAGTTATATCGACTTTGCATAGAACAACATGGCTGCGTATAGCTGAAGCTTCTTTAGTTTTCAAAGGTTTGTCAGTTCTGTGGCTTATGCCCATATGGGCACAGAAACGCGACTCGAGGCTCCGCACAGTGCTACCAATATAGCTCCGATCACATCGGGGACACTTGAATTCATAAAACAGCACTGCGCAGAGCATCCGATACACGGTCTTTAACATTAAAATATGAGCCAATAGAACGACGGTTGACAAATACTAGTTTAAAATCTATTTGACAATAAAATTTACTAAGAAGTGGCAGAAGGTTATTACGGCAATAGGAATTCAGATATCCCATTTCTGGGAGCACTAGATAATATACATTTTTAGGCACGTTAAAATTATACTTTTTAGGTTTGTAAATGTTAGCTAGAAATCTATTGATAGCGTTTTCTACAATCTGCAAAGGATAGCCATTATTCACAAAATATTTTCTTAAAAAAACAAATTCATTATGCAGACATTGATAGTTGGAACATATTTAAATAACTTGCATCCAAACATAAAGTTTACTCTGGAGGAAGAATCTGACTCCAAGCTGCCTTTCTTGGATTTACTGATTAGCAGAGAGAGTGATTCTATTATTACTTCAGTTTTTCGTAAGAAGACGTTCACTGGTCTTGGTCTTAATTTTTTAAGTTATTGTGATTTTAAATATAAGCTGGCATCTGTAAACACCCTACTTAACCGAGCGTATAATTTATGTTCCAACTATCAATGTCTGCATAATGAATTTGTTTTTTTAAGAAAATATTTTGTGAATAATGGCTATCCTTTGCAGATTGTAGAAAACGCTATCAATAGATTTCTAGCTAACATTTACAAACCTAAAAAGTATAATTTTAACGTGCCTAAAAATGTATATTATCTAGTGCTCCCAGAAATGGGATATCTGAATTCCTATTGCCGTAATAACCTTCTGCCACTTCTTAGTAAATTTTATTGTCAAATAGATTTTAAACTAGTATTTGTCAACCGTCGTTCTATTGGCTCATATTTTAATGTTAAAGACCGTGTATCGGATGCTCTGCGCAGTGCTGTCGTTTATGAATTCAAGTGTCCCCGATGTGATCGGAGCTATATTGGTAGCACTGTGCGGAGCCTCGAGTCGCGTTTCTGTGCCCATATGGGCATAAGCCACAGAACTGACAAACCTTTGAAAACTAAAGAAGCTTCAGCTATACGCAGCCATGTTGTTCTATGCAAAGTCGATATAACTTTAGCTAATTTTAACATTTTAGATTCCGCTCCGTGTGAGCAAACGTTAAGACTTTTAGAATCCCTATATATTAAAAAACTCTCCCCTTCGCTTAACTCTGATATTTCATCCGTTCCCCTCCGTCTAAACTGAACATCTTGAACAACCAACCTTTACTTGGTTTTAGATGCTTCTGTTTTTCAGTTTTGCCTCGGAATCTGTGCTGCTTAGACTTAAGGTGTGTTCCTTTTAGTGTGGGTTTTTAATTTTTTAGTGTTTTAAAAGATAGCCTGTGAATTTTTAGTTTTTTGAGTTTTACATTTTGTATTTTATAGCTGTTATTCATTGTTCGTTTTTAGTGTCACTTTTATTGTTTTAAAGCTTGTTAATTGTTCGCTTTTGTTTCATAATAATCATTATGGTTTTTAATTGTAACTTTCTAGAATTTTTTTAGTGTGACTTTGTTTTTAATGCTTGTGGATTTTTTCCCTATTTTATTTTGTTAATGTCATTATGGTTTTTAATATTATGTTTTAACTTTTTAGAATTTTTGCCTGAGGATGAGCATAGTTTGTGCTTGAAACGTTGCAATATACAAAATATAGTCCCTTTCCAACTTGATGGATGTTTCTTTCCTTCTTGTCTGTTGCTTTCTGCTTAAATTGAAATTGAAGCTTGCCAGAAGCGGCCTTCACCAATATGTATATATATATATATATACATACACGTAAAATTATGGGTTGAAGGTTGAAGACGAAACGATCCATTTCATTTGTTAAGAGAATTTACACGTAAAATTCGCTTTGACAACAATGAAATAAGTGAGATAATTTTTTTCGTAAAGAAACTGGAATTTTTAACGAATAAATAATGAAAAATTACTAATTGTTTAATTTTTTAAGTGTTTTTAAAAACACGTTTTTATTGTTTGTGTAGGATTGAAACATGCCCTTTTCGTGATAAAACAGAACGTGTAAATAAAAATAAGATCGTTCGCTTGTTCCGATTTCGAATAACGAATGAGTTCTTTCACGTAATAAATACGTGGAAACAGTTTGTATAGATATTGACAATCATTTAACAAAAAATAATCTTATAATCTTTACTTACAGATTAGATTGAAGGACTTTGGAGAAGGATTCGAGGTCGGTGAGTGTGGTGGGTTTCTGCATGTAATTGAGGGCGTCTTGCATCTTCAGATGACTCAATGTCTCGAACAATTTAGGTTCCTTCGCTTTAGCGTTGCGTACGAAGCACGGTTGGAGATAATTATTATGCATTCTTTTGAACCTAAAAAAACAATTTAAGTGTATAATCTTTGAACGCACTTTCCGAAAGACGACTTCGCACTCAATTTCTGAATGCAAATAACAAAACATTTTAGGCTTTAGGTTTTTAGGTTTTAGGTTTTACGTTTTAGGTTTACTGCGTTAAAAATTATTTTCATTTGAGTTCCAAAATCGAGGACAACCTCTTAATGATCATTTTCATTCCTTGTTTTCGAATTTCATTCAGTGAAGAGAAATTGCTAAAGAAAAAAATGTCAGAACACATTCCCTATAAAGCAAACCTACTCTATAAAGTAGATGAAAGTAGTTGGGGAGGAAAGGAATGTAACAAGAGAGAGAGAGAGAGAAGAGGAACGAAGTGTTCATACCCATGAAATATAACCTCAAATTCATAAAATGAAATACATCCGCATTTTCCTTGCATTAAATTTCATACGCAGTTTTCAGTCTTTTCTTATTAAATGAGAGACAATGTAACACTGTATTCAAATAAATAAAAGTAGGACCTAATTACCATCCTCTTATATAATGATTGCCAAATTTTCCTGTGATATCTTCTATGCCAGCCATTATGTAATCCATTGACTGGAAAAGAAAGAAAGAGAATTAAACAGAATTAAACAGACATGAAATAAATAAAGGCCGAATTTAATTAATTTTAGTCTACACAATGAGAACTAAGTTTATTTAAAATATGATGCGAGATGAGCGTCCACTTGTTCACTGTAAGGCTATATCGAGAGAGAGAGCTAAAAATTAGGTAATCGGACCCGTCTAGAATTTTTATTTTATATTTGTATGCAGGTAAAGGAAGGGAAGACGACTGACTTTGTGAAATGACCTTTTGGAGAGTATACCTCGCTCGAGGTACGGACGCAGTGCATCTTTAGTCTAACTCTAGTGAGTAAAGATGACTGGGCATGATGATGGGTGACTCTGTAAAGCGGCGGTTATTAACCCTTAGGTCGCCAAGCCATTTTGATCGGGTCATTAAATTGTCATTTATCATTTATTTATGTTATCTCTAATCATTTTACCATTAATTATTTAGTTTATTATCTATTACGAGGGAACTGTTTGAAGACATGGGTCGCCGAGTTAGTCCCGCAATCAGAATTTGGATCGCAGCCTAAAAAGGTTAAGAACCACTGCTGTAAAGGTAATTGGGCTCCTTTAGTTAAAAAGATAACGACATTAATTCACTTACTCTGCCGTGAAGTCTTTCATTCATGTTTAATTTTCTTTTTTGACTCTTCTTGACGCCTAATTTTTCCACTAAAGGTTTGATAGTAATTCCCTGAAAATGATTATCGAGTGAAAGTCAGTTCCAAGTGGTTGTTAACCCTTGGGTCGCCAAGCCATTTTGACTGGGTCATTAAATTGTCATTTATCATTTACTGTTTTTATGTTATCCCTAATCATTTTCGACCAAAGGTTTGTTGATGGTGACTCCCTGAAAATGATTATCGAGTGAAAGTCAATTCCACTAAAACTAAAGAGTGTTCTGGCGCGAATAAGCGATAAGTTTTGGGGGTCTTCAAAATCAAATAATTTTATATTCATTAGAATTTTAAAATTAACTTCTTTTAAGTTTTACATAAAAAAAAACCTCTTTTAAAACAATAAAATTAATACCTTTAATAAAATAAAAATTAAATTAATTAATACCTTCAAATTAACATGTATTTCCCTTATATAAAATAGAATCCAGTTGTACATTACATAATAACTAACTTTATAATAACTTTAAGTGTAACTATAATAACTTGTTATAATACTTATAATAACATCAAGTGATTAAGTGGGAACTTTAAGGGATTTATCACACGAGGCACTTAGCGCTAAATTTACCACCTCACGAAAGTCACAGGATACAAGAATACGTCGTACATATATTAGGTTCAACAGAGATATATATATATATATATATATATATATATATATATATATATATATATATATATATATATATATATATATATATATATATATATATATATATATATATATATATATATATAATTTACTTTTTAAAATTTGACTCTGTGTTAATTATTTCCAAATTTAGCAACTTCTCAAGATCAGAATATCACTGTAACTCGCCGCGCTAATTCAGCACTAGGTGACAAGGGCTTTAAGAATTTGACCATGTATCTTTAAATTACACGAGTCCTACAAAATTCTCACCTGAAAGAAAACAGTAAAGAAGACCATAGCGATGGTTGTGGTGACGAACATTGGCGCCAACGGAATATGAAGAGGGTTAATGGTGATTGCGAGCGCAAAAGCAACGGCGCCTCTCAATCCACCGTAACTCATTACGAACTTCTGCACAAAGTCAATTTTGAGGACTCGGAAGCGATTGCAAACTGCGCTTAAAATCAAAACACCTGAAAATGAAACGATAAAAAATAAGATCAAAGAAGATACAAAGTGTTTGTGTTCATTGAACGATATGAACAATCGTCGTCCATCTATCTAGAAGCTGAAATGCTGTCATAATGAGCTCACCGAGAACCCGATACACGGAGCAGAAGATGATAGTGAAGACGATGAACCAAATGTTGAGGTCGTGTTCCGTGCCGTGGATTGTGGCTACTCCGAGGAACAAGAAGATCACCGTCTCAGACGACGATGCTAACATCTTCATGGCGTATTTGGTGGTCGTTTGGGACTTCTGAGACATATTCTGCTCAGTGTAGTTCTTCATTGTGATTCCGCAAAAGGTGATTCTGAAGTTCAAATTTTAAAATCAGGTGTGTGAATGGGTCATTAATGGTCATGAAGGGTCATTAATGGCCATGAAGGGTCATTAATGGTCATGCAGCACAAAAACAACGTTGTATGATGATAAAATGAAAAGAATATTTGATGGGATTAACACTAAGAAGACATCACGGTGATAGGAAGCATAAATATGGACAGCACCAAATGAGGGTTTGACACCTCAACTGCAGGAATGGTGGGGTTGCAGCCCTAGGGTTGAAGGATAAAACAACCTTCATTTAGTGCTGCCTTCATTGATGAAAAGAATATCTGCATAATAATAAATGTAATCAATTGTATGGTAAGTGTTAGTAAATATCACACAGTTTCCCCTTCTACAAACACCATTTTAGTTAAATGAAATTCATGCAAATTATCTCCTACGTAATTACATTATTCTGAACCTAAACTATTAATTAATATTTTAATTTTAGATATTTTAATTTTATTTTATTTCAAGAACATTAAATGTACTTGAAAAGAAGGATTTTCTTATTAAAAAAATAGAAAATAAACTTACGCCAAAATTCCTGACCAATGGAAAAGCTCCGCGTTTAGATACGCCAAATAACTCATTACGAAAATGAAAATTGGTTCAATTACTCGAACTTGATGCGTAAATCTAAAAATAAAAATTAGCTCGGTTTTATAATAAACCATAAACGTAAAAGTATTTCAACTCCCTCCTGTATCAAATTAATACAAAATTAAGGAAATAAATTAGTAAATTTAAATAATTAAAAGTTAACTAAGTGAAGTGTACCTTGTGACAAAAGCTGTGAGGAAGCCCCAAATGATGCCAATAAGTGTGCCTCCCAGTGCCACAAGGAAGAAGGATATGAGGCCACTGACGATGTCCACTGGTAATAAATTATTTTCGCCTATTTGGCTGAAACCCTCAAACATGTGATACAAGACCTGTTTGGCGGTTATTTGGGGATAGCGGGTGGAGGGGGAAAAAGAACGTATTAATAAAATGTAAGTAAATGGTACCTGAATGGTCGCACCATATATCATACAGGGTGTACATAAAGTCAGGATCTATTTTTGTGAAGCACTTGGAAATTATATGGAATCCAATCATAAAATGATAAAGTGGTAACATTTATTAAATAATTAAGAGTAGGATTCGACGTGACGCCCATCAGTATCCCTGCACAGCTCAAATCGTTCCGCAGCATTTCTAAACACATTCTGGAGCATTTGCGGGGTTATGTTATCTGCAGCAGTTCGTATACGTGTACGTAAGTTTTCAAGACTCGTAATCTTCGTCTGATAGACGTGCGATTTGATAAAGCCCCATGCAAAGAAATCTAAAGGGGTTAAATCTGGTGATCTTGCTGGCCAAGGTCTTTTGTTGCTTCCGCGTCCGATCCAGGGATTTGGAAAACGTCCATTTAGATAATCCTGAACAATTTTGGCATAGTGACAAGGGTTCCATCTGGTGGATTCTAAGGGGATAGGATTCTTGTCATAACATGACGTAAACAGAATCTATAAATAGACCCACAAATTGTTTAAACTTCATTCTCTTCATTGCAATTGCTTCGGATTGACGTGTATTAATTACTGTTCAAGATGTATCGTCGTGGTTACTTTCGTCATCATAATCGAAGAAGGAAGTTTGTTCGGACTTTTCCTCGAACGATTGTTAGAAGGCGTTCAAAGGAGAAGATATTTAAAGCTTCAATGAAATTTGTTTATTTGTCTAAAAATACTTTTGATGTTAATGCAGATGGATATTATACCTTGTGTTTGGATCTTTTAACTAATGAGGCTAAATCTACCATTTTAAAATTTAATTATTATCAAGTAACAGGTGTATCATTTCATAGTGTTCCAGAACTGAATATCTGGATATGTTATTAATTATGAAGATTCATTAAGTCGTAAGAAGGAGGGTAGGGAAAGGATAGAGGGACCTAATGTAGGGATATCACCATCTCCATATTTAATTGTTCCACATTGTGTTTTGTTTGAACCTAATCTTGACTCCACTCATAGTGCAGAGCAAGTAATGCATCATCCAAGAACAAAGTGGTACTCACCTTTTAAAGAGTTTAGAATGTATCGTAGACTTAAGCACGTGTGTGAATTAGGTGAACAGGTTACAGCCCAATTCCCTAATACTTTAATTAAGATATCAACGAATGATTTATCTAAACCATTAGGTCGTATTTATGTTGGTAAATATACACCTGACGGATCTCAAAAAAATGAGTATGCATTTACATATATTAATCGAATTGTATTTTATGTTAAGCTGTATGGTATAAAACAATAAAGAAATAAAACAAAAATTTCAAATTTTTCATTTCTCCATGATGAGTCATATTCTATTTTTAATTCCCCGCGAAAAGCAAATCGCTATAGTATTACCTAAGCGATTTGTCGCTGCTTCTGGTGGGGGATAAGGTGTTAGGTTACATACTGACGTCATAATGCGTGGATGACTCATGGTATTTTTTAACCTAACCCATTAATTTAGACCATGTAGCCATTAATCTTTTGGCAGCCTCGCAGAGTTAGGTACACTGGCAAAACTGTATCGAGTTACGGGTAGATCAAAGTTTAATTTGGCTCTGTATCCCTGCACATCTCAAATCGTTCCGCAGCATTTCTAAACACATTCTGGAGCATTTGCGGGGTTATGTTATCTGCAGCAGTTCGTATACGTGTACGTAAGTTTTCAAGACTCGTAATCTTCGTCTGATAGACGTGCGATTTGATAAAGCCCCATGCAAAGAAATCTAAAGGGGTTAAATCTGGTGATCTCGTTGGCCAAGGTCTTTTGTTGCTTCCGCGTCCGATCCAGCGATTTGGAAAACGTCCATTTAGATAATCCTGAACAATTTTGGCATAGTGACAAGGAGCACCATCATGTTGATAGACGACGGGGATAGGATTGTTAGTACCGTCGTCTATCAACATGATGGTGCTCCTTGTCACTATGCCAAAATTGTTCAGGATTATCTAAATGGACGTTTTCCAAATCGCTGGATCGGACGCGGAAGCAACAAAAGACCTTGGCCAGCGAGATCACCAGATTTAACCCCTTTAGATTTCTTTGCATGGGGCTTTATCAAATCGCACGTCTATCAGACGAAGATTACGAGTCTTGAAAACTTACGTACACGTATACGAACTGCTGCAGATAACATAACCCCGCAAATGCTCCAGAATGTGTTTAGAAATGCTGCGGAACGATTTGAGCTGTGCAGGGATACTGATGGGCGTCACGTCGAATCCTACTCTTAATTATTTAATAAATGTTACCACTTTATCATTTTATGATTGAATTCCATATAATTTCCAAGTGCTTCACAAAAATAGATCCTGACTTTATGTACACCCTGTATTTTATAAACTGGAAAGAATTAAAATGTGTATATCTTATGAATTACTTAAATTTAAATTAGAATATAATCAGAAGCCTTTTATTTTTTTAAGCGTCATTAAAAATTTAAAATTACTTAAAATTTAATATTCCTCAAAATATTTATTAAAAAATGAAATACGAGAAGCCAAAACAACTACGCCATTATTAGTGAAACAATGAACAAAAGAAGTAATTTCAACTCATAATATGATAGCTTTCAAATGACGATCAAAACAAGTTTTTAGAACTTGTTTCAATTTTTCACCTTGACTTTAGGATTTCCAAACATACTCATCATAACTCATAATTACCATGAATTCGGAAAAATATACATACAGAGAGAGAGAGAGAGAGAGAGAGAGAGAATAACTGTAGTGTGCTTTTAATAAGGGGACCGAAGTAAACTATACGGAGCAGAAGAGGTTTTGTCTCTACTGTGTTGGGTCACGTCCCGAGCACGTCGCTTACCACTACACCATCCACGAAATCAGTACCGGATCTAGGTATATGCAATTCGTACAATTACACGGGTTCTCTGTGTATTGGGGGCCCCACAGATGCTCTCAATACACGCGATCTATGATTAAAGTTGAAATATACAGTATATACTCGTATGTACAGTATGTTTTCCCGTTAGGCGGGATGTCCCGCGCCACCATTATGCAAGAGGCAGTAACTTTCCTGGATCCGGCACTGCGTAAAACAAGGAGGTTTTTCTTTCAGCTGTAGCTTTTGAATGCAACTCGTTTTCAGAAAACGAACAAGGTAAAAAGCATCGTAAAACGAGTTACGTTCAAAAACTACATTTGAAAGGAAATTTTTTTTTTGTTTCCTGGATGACGTAGTGGTAAGAAACATGTTCGGGACGTGGCCCAGCGAAGCAGGGATGAAATCTCCTTTATGCTGCACATTTTACTTCAGTTTCCGTACACACACACACACACACACAATATATATATATATATATCCCTCGTAACCTCGTAGAATTTTCTTTCTTCACACAAAGGTCAAACCGATAGTCCACCTCTAGGTATAGCCTGGTGGAGGAGCGAGTTGCTCTCTTGCAATCTCCATCGCGCATTGCCAGGCACATCCGGCTCATCTGGTGTCGTCCTGAGCCAGGCATTTAGTCTTCTTTTGAAGAATTCTACGTTGACACCAGTAATGTTCCTGATCTCCTTCGAAGCTGATTGAATAGTCTTTGCCCCTGACAACCAAGCTATCGTATTTTCCTTTTGAGTTGAGGGTGTTCCTTGTCAAGCCTTTAGTTTGGGAACACTCCACATTCTACCTTTCCTATTTTCACTGTTATTTGGGTGGTTACTGGGTTCGGCTTGAGATTAGGTACCAATTTTTCCATTATTTTCCACATGTAAATTATGGTGTATCTTTCTTTTCTTCTTCAATCTTGGCTGTGAAATTTCTTTGAATTTCTTCTATTTTATTAATTTCTCCCTTTTGATATGGGGACGTCAAGGCTGAGCAGTATTCAAGTTTTGGTATGATCAGTGTTTTCAGCAGGAGAATCATTACCCTCTTGTCCCTTCTTTTAAAGGTTCTCAGTACCTTTTCCGTGACTCTTTTTGCCCCTTTTTCTTGCTATCTAATTTTTGTCTCAAATTTCGCATCGTCAGTCAATATAACTCCTTAAATCTATTGTTTTTTTGCTTCTCTGCATTTCCTGTCTATCTGGGACATAATACATTCTCTGTTTCCTCATTTCTTCCATATATCAAGAGCTGAAATTCCTCGGTGTTAAATTTTGTGTTGTTGTCTTCTGCCCATTTGTATATCTGTTCGCGTCCCGCTGTAGGGCCTCCATCTCTTGTGCATTACTGATGTTTTTTGTTTTCTTTTTTTTGTATCGTTTGCAAGGCTGTTACTGTAATATACTGTTGTTGGTTACTTTATTGTTATGTCTGTTAGCATGATAAGGAATAGGAGCGGGGCCAATACTGTTCCTTGTGGTACTGAGTTGCGTACTTCCGATTCTGATGATGATATATCTTAGATTTTTACGACCTGCTGACGTTTCCTGAGGACATTGTAGTTCCATTTTCTCACTTTGCCTGTTATTCCCATATGTTTCATTTTAGGTGCTATTATACCATGATCACATTTGGCGAAGCTTTAACAAAATCCTTATATATGACATCATAGTTTTCATTGCTTTCAAGTGCGTCTATAATATTGCAATAGTGCTCTATTAGTTGTGATACGCATGGTCTTCCTGGTCGGAATCCTTGCTGGTTTTCAATGAATCTTTCCAGTGTCTCCAAAAAGTCAAAGATTTTCTCTCTAGCTATTCTTTCAAATATTTTGGTGAGATAAGACACCAGTGACACTGGTCTATAGTTCTTTGCTTGAGATCTATTCCCTCCTTTATATATAGGGACAATGTTCACTCTTTTCAGGATGCTCGGTATTTCTCCTGTGTCTCGGGATCTTTTCCATATCCAGTATAGGGGTGTAGCTATTTCATTTTTACGGTTTTTAATCAGTAAGGCGTTCCATTTGTCCAGGCCTGCAGCTGAATGTGATTTCATTTGTCCTATAGCTCGCGCTATATCTTCTGGGGTAAAATCAAAATCTGTCATACACTCTCCTTGTGATTTCTCTTCAAAAAATGCATCTTTGTCAGGTACCACTTTGTCACTTTTGGAGTACTAAAAACTATTTCGTACTGAGCTCTCATTATTCCAGAGAGAGAGAGAGAGAGAGAGAGAGAATAGGAACAGCACCGTTACGGTATAAACAGGAAAGGAGACTTCAAAATGCCCTAAAATAACGAACTTACGACTGTGACTCCGTCGTTAAGAAGCGACTCTCCAAACACCAGAATAAAGAGCACTTCTTCTACGTGAATTTCTTCAAACACCGCCAACACCGCCACAGGATCCACGGCGGAGATGAGGGAGGAGAAGAGGAAGATGTGTAGCATGGGGAAGCTCTCAGTAGGACCAAACATTCCAGTGAGGGTCAAAGCGTAAAGGGAAATCCCTATATAAAAAAGGGAATTTACGCCTTAGTGTTTTATTTGCAGCAATGAACACCCTTAAAATATACATAAATAAAATAAAAATGACATTCTTATTTGAAATTCTTATTTTATTCCTCTATCGTTAATTGATCATCGTTGATTGCCTTCATAGTCTTGAACCTTGGATTTTTCCACTTTCATTTTAAAACAGGCCTGATGCTTTTTGTTGTTTTTGGTGGTTTGTTTTATACTTCTACATGTTTTACATGTACACCAATGCTTAACATTGATGTAGATTTTTAATGTCATTTTAAACGATTCTGCAACATCAACAGTCCCCGCTGTAGATCGCGAAATTAAATGATCTAAAATCACAAATACATAGAAGAGGTTGGTTTTAATTATAATTTTTTAAAGATTTGTAAACAAATAATTAAGTGATTGTATATTTTGTACAACAAAAGACTACTGTAATATTTTTTTTTCAGTAATACATGACGTAAGAAGCGAATTAATACTTTTATTTATTAATAAAAGGTTTTAGTTACTAATATAAATTGCTAATCATGAGCCAAGCACGTACATTTCGAAAAGGGAAGAGATGAATACAAAACGTACATTCATATGTACAAATAAGTTTGGTCCTAACCGTTCACAGTCATTATTTCGACAGGAGTTAATGTTATAAAAGGCTTTACATGCAATAATAATAATAATAATAATAATAATAATAATAATAATTATTAATATAAATGGCGCCACTTCTGCCACCAGTTATCATAAAATAATAATGTGGTGGCGGGGTTCGGATCCACTGGCTTTGGAGTATTTGGGTTGCCCTTTATAGTTACTCGGGCATCAGGATGGCATCGATGCTTGGGTTGGTAAGCCGCTTGAAGGGATGAATAATGTATGATACGGCTCACATAACACTTTATTATGATAGCTAGTGGGAGTAAATGAACCCGCCAAACGCAACGGGTTCATGCGAATAGCATAGGTTTGCAGTATATAAAAGAATCGTTCCGGGTGCGGCTCGACTCGGCATTTTATACACTCGAGTCTCGCGCATGCGCATTGTACCAACGCTTTGACGGCTTGGCATTATTTCGCATCGTGCGCACCGGATGCAAACGATACGCCCCCTTCGGGAAAGGTTCGTCATGCTATACCATAATAATAATAATGAACACGTGTGATTCTTCATGTGATAATCATTCTCTCCGTGGTAAAGTAATTAGCATAAAATTCCCACGGATTAGTTAAGCTTTAGAATCTACGCCATTGTTTCTAGAGACAAAAAAGTTTTATAAGTAAATAATCATACCTATTGTAAGAGTATTCCAGATGGTTCCGATGACGGCGAACATAATAATTGTTCCCAAGTGATCGAAAAAAAGCCTGTTGGGCATGAAGTATCCAGCGTCAAGGATAATAGGAGGAAGAAGATATAAGAAAAACGTGTCGGCGGTCAAAGGTGACACCTGCCCCTCTGGATCTGGGTTCGCGGATATGAAAATTCCACCGATGATCAGCCCCATCAGAATCAACATACAAGATTCGGGGAACATCCTCGATAATTTTGGTGTCATGTGGAATGCTGCAAAGAAAAGAAACGCAAAATAAGAAATAATTCTCTTTGGAAGCTAGTGATATTTTTTTTTTTTTTTTTTTTTACCATTAGTTTTTCACACATTAAGTGTTAACGCATTAACGGCCAGTGTCCCTTTTTTGGGACATATTTTAACAATACAATTTAGGTTAGAACTTAAAAGTGAAATTTTTAAATATTAATTTTAAATTTTTATTTTTTTATTTAAAATTTTCTGTAGCAGGTAACTATTTCACGTTTATTTAAAGTCTCCGAAGCTCAATATATCAAGAAATATCAGGGGGAAAACATAGTTTTGGTCCATAATGGGTTAAAGCTAAACTTTTAATAGTTAAACAGATAAAGCCAATTTATTTCTTGTGGCGTTTTCAGTATGAAAGGATACCCTGAAAGTTACGGCAAACGTCTTTCATTTATTAGTTGACTATAACGAAAGTCACACAATAGCGAGTATACTTATGTTACATATCTAATCATGTTCTCATCACCTCAGGAGCGTGCCCAGGATTTTAGAAGGGGGTGTTTCCATAACTGAACCTTCGTGACTTCTACGGTTTTTCGAAAACACTTATTTGTGGTTATAGGAGCTTGCTCTACCAATAAAATTTTGCCTGAAGCAGGCAACCTCGATGATAATAATAATAATAATAATAATAATAATAATAAATTAATTAATTTAGGATCTTAGGGGGTGTTTCCGGGCAACCAGGAAACCCCCCCTGGGCACGCCACTGCAACTTGCAAGTCTTTTATTAGCTGTATGGGTGAATATAGTGTGTGGTGAACGCTGTTATTTATTTATTCATTTTGAAGGTGTTAGCGAATGGAAATTCACCAACGCCTTAAAACTAAGTTTACAATTCGCAAAACCTCTTCCATCATCGAGATAAGTAAAGGTTCAATGCAGCGAATCTCCCTAAACTGGACTATTATAAAAATCTATGTTCGTGGATACTAAATAGACTGAATGGCTCTAAGGAAAAGAATCGTGTAAAGTTGTTGTTGCAACAGTAAACGGAATTTGTTAGCGAATTTCTCTCAAAATTATGACAGGAAGGAATAAGTGTTTCTTTATCGGCGAAATGAAATAAAATTTCATTGGGCGAAAACATTCAATACCGTTTTGGTGGTCTTATTGACGGTCGTTTGAGATTTCTTTTAACTGAATATTTCGATTAATCCGGATACTGAAACTAATGAAGGGAAAAAGATCTGAATTGTGGGTCACTGATGTCTGACCTCTTCACGGGAACGTCCATCCATTTACGACATTCAAGAGAATACATGTTATTTGCCAGTCTTCAATGGATTGTAGTCAATTTACCCACCGCGCGCGGAGGCTGGACGCAGCATCTTCAAACTACCATCCGTTTACCCAAATGAAAGACCATCTTCATGGAATGCACTAATTTATTACTGTTGAACATCTTCAGAATGCTTCGAGACAGTAGAAACGAGAACAAGATACACACTTCTATCTTAGATTTACAATAGTTGACGTTAGATGGCAGAATTGCATCGATTTAAAAAGCAAAATATTTTGAGACTTATTAACTAATATTATAACATTTTCACGTATCAATATTGATTAAAGTTCAAAGTATACACGAAGCTTTCGCAGGCACTTATTATATATTATTATAATAGAGAAATAAAATTAATTGAAAGTCTCTTCTTCCGCCTTTGTTTACATGACTAAAAAAAAATGTATATTTCAACATATCTGGTGACAAATTCTGGTCCGAGTTTACCATTCGCTTAAATTAAACTTAAACCGTTGTTTACCTTTACAAAATATCCGTAACATTAATTAACAGTAATTAAACACCAAAAGTTACTCCATATTTAATTAAATTGGCTGAAAGGAACCGTTTAAAAACGATAAACAAATGTTTTAACTTACGAAAGTAAACAAATTGAATTAATTTAGTTAATAATGTCTGCGTTCGAAGGCCACGTGAAGGGAGATCAAAAGGGCATTGTAGAATATTAGGAATTCTATCATAATGCTTTCTTGTAGTTTAACAGGATGTATTTTATAGGAACGTTGATTGTGTTCTCATATTTTTCTATATCAATATGTTAAATTTGTTTTCCTCATAGCTCTTTTCTCCTTTGTAGAGTTGCATGTCGGTGCATGTACAATTATACATACACATACAGACAATATATATATATATATATATATATATATAACGTAAAGAACGACGCTTGTATAGGAGACATTCCGCGCAAGATGAGGAGGGAGAACGAACAAATGAAAAAAATGAGGTAACCACCCGGGAATCGAACCCGGGATCTTCCGATTGCCGGTCAGATATGATAACCACTACACCATGGTCCTCACTCGATCAGAAGTCGTAATTCTCCTACATACGCGCAGAAACCAATGCCCCGAGGTGGGCACCTCCCGCATGCCGCACCTATATATACATTTCAACTGCAAAGAACACGCAGTATAATTAACGTAAAGAACGACGCTTGTATAGGAGACATTCCGCGCAAGATGAGGAGGGAGAACGAACAAATGCAAAAATGAGGTGTTCTTTGCAGTTGAAATGTATATATAGGTGCGGCATGCGAGGGTGCCCCCCTCGGGGCATTGGTTTCTGCGCGTATGTAGGAGAATTACGACTTCTGATCGAGTGAGGACCATGGTGTAGTGGTTATCATATCTGACCGGCAATCGGAAGATCCCGGGTTCGATTCCAGGGTGGTTACCTCATTTTTTTCATTTGTTCGTTCTCCCTCCTCATCTTGCGCGGAATGTCTCCTATACAAGCGTCGTTCTTTACGTTAATTATACTGCGTGTTCTTTGCAGTTGAAATGTATATATATATTATATATATATATATATATATATATATATATATATATATATATATATATATATATAAATTGAACCTCATAGTCGAGTAATTCAACCTTGGTTATTTTTCAGCTATATATATATATATATATATATATATATATATTATATATATATATATATATTATATATATATAGGGTGTCCCATAAGTCCGGTCTCATAGGAAAATTTATTTTAAATTAATTTACAAAATTAATAGATTAGAATTAAAACAAATGTTAAAATTGATGTCTCGTTTTGGGACCTTTTTTTTTGTTTTAGGTAGAATAACGCAATGGTTAATATGAAAGTGAGTTACACTCCTGAGGAAAAGGCGGCGAAGGCCCCGCGTGTTATTCTACCTGCAACAAAACAAGGTCCCAAAACAAGACATTAATTTGTTTTAGTTTTAACGCATTATTTTTTTAAATGTAATTTAAAATAATTTTTTCCTATGAGACCGGACTTATGGGACACCCTGTATATAGTTTCCAACAATGCCATTTGCTTCACTGTTAGTGAATGAAGATTTCCTCTCAATTGTTACATCAGTTTTTGTAAATGGAAAACAAAAAGAAAAACTGGCATTTAGTAAGCGGTGGTGCAACTTCACTCTCTAAGTACGGCGCACGCATAACGCTTCTCTTTTGTTGATGTAAGAGAGAGAGAGAGAAGAGAGAGAGAGAGAGAGATCAAGTTCGTCTTAAATTTTTTTCAGTTGAATTTTTATCATTCCAAAATTTAAGTAAAATTTTAATACCTAAAAATATGGAATAAAAATTCGTCACGTTTGAGATTTTTTGTCTCATTTTTTTTACAGTGACACACACACACACACACACACAAAATGAATTTATACTTCAAGTGGAAGTATGAAGTATGAAGCGTTAAACATCCTTTTACATAAAGCACCATTCATATATATATATATATATATATAAATGAGGTAGTGGTTATCATATCTGACCGGCAATCGGAAGATCCTGGGTTCGATTCCCGGGTGGTTACCTCATTTTTTTCATTTGTTCGTTCTCCCTCCTCATCTTGCGCGGAATGTTCTTCTATACAAGCGTCGTTCTTTACGTTAATCATACTGCGTGTTGTTTGCAGTTGAAATGTACACACACACACACACACACATATATATATATATATATATATATATATATATATATATCGTGTGATTTTTAAAAGCTTTGTATTGTTTTTATTAAATGAAATAAAAGCATTAAATTTTAACTGTAACTTCTCTGCACACGGGGAATTAGTCCCCTAGCGGAAAACATGCTCCATATATGTGATGTTCTCTCGGTTCACGATACTCGCAAGATACTTTCGACAGAAGAGTCCTGTCCAGCAGATTTCCTACGGTTTATGATAAAGGAGTATCATGGCCACCAACATCACCAGATCTAAACCCTGTGACTTTTATCTGTAGGGTTATTTAAAAGATGGAATATTTAAGCAGAATTGACACCACACAATACAACAATTGAAAGCATTAAATGAACAAGAAAATTCCCAGATTTCAATACATACTCTGTCCAGAGTATTGCAAAATTTTGTTGTTCGTGTGCAGAGTTAATGAGCTAAAAGGACATCAAGTAGATCATGTTTTGCACTAGGGGGACTAATTCCCCATGTATAGAGACGGTACAGTACAAATTTTATGCTTTTATTTCAGTCAGTAAAAAAAAATAAACCTTTTAAAGTGTTACATGTTTAAAGAAAAATCACTCAATATACAGGGTGTCCATAAGGTCACGCATCATAGGAGCATAAGCAATGTCTATTTATTTATGTCTCCACCAGGCCAAATATGTTGAGGAACATTCAAAGAAACCTGCTTTTCCGTTTACAAACATGTTTTGAGATTGGTGGGAATCATTTCGAATAAATAAATAAAACGAAATAAATAACCAAAATACAGTAAATGTATGATGCTCGACTTTATGGACAGCCTGTATATATATATATATATATTATATATATATATATATATGATATATTCCAAAACTTAACATAAATTATTGTCGGAATTTCCAAGTGAAAAATGCTGTCATTTATTTTTTAGGCGGATCTTTGGCCAACAAAAGGTCAGCTCTTATTAAGGGTCATGACCTTGGAACAAAGATGGGCATAATACCACACAATAATTTTAAGTCTGGTAAAATTACATTTTCTTCATCCGTTTTCGCAGAGTTGAAAATAATCCTAAAATTGATGTAACATTTTTAAGATTTTTTTTTTACATTAATTTCACTTTTATTTACGATATTTTTTTTTATTTACACATTTGACCAACGTTGTTTTACAACTCTATTATTTTTTTTTACATATTTTACACATTTATTTAACTAAATTTGCAGCATATATATATATATATATATATATATATATATACAGGGTGGGCCGTAAGTTTCCATACATCGGAAAAATTAAACGTTTGTTTTTATGTTACTGATGAAGCAAATTTTTACGTCAATGGAGAGGTTAATCGGCAAAACATACGTTATTGGAGTAATGCTAACCCTAACTGGCTGAGTCCGACGAAGATGCAAGGTGCCGGTAAAGTGATGGTGTGGGCCGGGATATGGGGTGACAGAATTATTGGACCAATTTTTGTCAGTGGAAATCTTAATGCCGAAAGGTATCTTAACATGTTGCAAGAAGAGATTTTCCCATCCCTGCTAAACGAGGAAGGTAACTTCCCAGTTTACTTCCAGCAAGATGGAGCTCCACCTCATTATGGTCTTCACGTGCGTCGGTATTTGGATCAGCAGTAGTTTCCGGATGCTTGGATTGGTCGGCGTGGTCCTGTGGAGTGGCCTCCCAGATCCCCAGATCTCACCCCCCTTGATTTCTATCTTTGGGGGCACTTGAAGGCCATGGTGTATCAGGAAAAGATACGAGACATAAATCATCTAAAGGAACGTATCACCAACGCCATTACAAGCATAACGTCAACTGTGCTAATGCGTGTTCATCAACAGTGGGGAACACGTATTGAAATGTGTTTTCAAAACAATGTCAACCATGTAGAGCATATTATATAAATAAAAATGGTTGTCCATAAAAAAATGTTTATTTTTCCTATGTATGGAAACTTACGGCCCACCCTGTATATATATATATATATATATATATATATATATATATATATATATATATATACAGAATGATAAATAGGAGCACTTAAGCTTGCATCATGCTTCAATAATTTATAGCAAACGTTTCGGAAATTCTTCCATCTTTAGTGCTAACTTAATACTAAATACAATTATTTTATTTGCATACAAAAAGAGATGCAGGTAATATTAATTAATTTGAACTATATCTCTTTATTATTATTATTATTATTATTATTATTATTAATATAACTACTCAAAAGAAGTTAAGGGTCAAAAATATTTGACCCTATAAATATAAGCTAACGAGCTAAAATGGTGACGACTAATGACAAAATAATTCTTTGATGGCTCAAGAACAGAAAACACAAAACAAAAACTTTTGATTAGACACTAGTTTATTACCCTGATGAAAAAAAGCCATGCACCCCCCAAAATGATGTTCACACAAGTCGCAGAAGCTTCAGTAACTGGTGTAGCCACCGTTAGCATTCACACATTCTTGACAACGGTGGCGCATGCTGTTCATCAGGCGTTGGAAATAACGTTGAGGGATCGCTTGCCATTCTGCGACTAATCGCTGAGCCAGTTGCCGGAGGTTGACGGCAGGGACGTGATGTGATCGAACTCGCCGCCCTAGTTCATCCCACGCATGCTCAATGGGTGACAAGTCTGGTGAATATGCAGGCCAATCCATGTGCTGAACGTTCTGCTCCTGCAGGAAGTCGGTCACCACCCTGGCACGATGAGGTCTTGCGTTGTCGTCCTGGAATCAAGCTCCTGGTCCAATCCGCTGCAGAAGTGGAATTACCAGAGGTTGAACAATCTCGTTGAGATAACGCTGACCAGTCAAATTTCCGTTGACGACGTACAGAGGGGTTCTGTGGTTCATGGATATCCCCGCCCACACCATCAAACTTCCTCCTCCAAATGGTAGACGTTGAGCAACGTTGACATCAGCAGATCTCTCTCCTTGACGACGATAAACACGAGCCCGGCCATCATTGAACTGGAGCGAGAAGCGTGACTCATCTGTGAACATTGTCTCTGCCCACTGACCACGGTTCCACCAGATATGACGTCTGCACCAATCTCGGCGAGCCCTTCTGTGACGGTCAAGTAGCGGTGGTCGGACTGCAGGACGCCGGCATCGCAAACCTCGGTCTCGCAGACGATTCCTAATGGTCTGGTCGGACAAGTTGGTGCCTCTGGCAGCTCTGAGTTGATCCCGAAGATGCCGTGCGGTCACAAAGCGCTGTCGCAACGCCGTTATCATCAGGAAGCGGTCTTCTCGTGCTGTTGTTGATCGGGGTCTTCCAGAACGGGGGCGATTCTGAACAGCATTAGTTGTCCTGAACCTCTGCCAGAGTCTGCCGATAACGCTTTGGCTTACATTTAGACGCTGAGCCACAGTTCTCTTAGTTTGTCCATCTTGTAGCCAGCCAATGGCCCTTCCCCTGTCTTGGATGCTGAGTTGTCGTCGAACCATCTTCAAATTTCAAGTGATGATGAATGGAAAATGCTCAGCCCTTTTATTGCTAAAATTGGCATGCATGGAATGACACTCATGCACAACACGTGCAAATGGTGCATGAGGTGTCACAATGGGTGTTTCGAGGCAGTTTGTCAGTTTAGTCTGACTAAGTTCGTGCTTCAAATCTATGAAAAGGAAATCTGGGTTAACTTAAAAAGTTTCTAAAGATAAGTGCAATGATTGCATGTCCCATAATAACGTGATGTCTATAGTCCAAATGACAACCCAAAGGGGGATATTCTAACCCTATCTGGCTTAAAAAGACATACTTACAAAAATGATCAAAAAATTTCCTTTGACCCTTAACTTCTTTTGAGTAGTATATATATATAAAATAGCGTTGGACCAAATTATCTGTAACAACTGTATACAACATGACAGGTTTATAAATCGAAAAAAAAAGGATGCCGAATTTGGGTTTCCTTTACCACAAAACCTAATCCTCAAAAAAAAAAAAAATAAAAAATAAAAAATAAAATAAAATATATATATATATATATATATATATACACACACATTTTAACTGCAAACACGCAGTATAATTAGCGTAAAGAACTACGCTTGTATAGGAGAATATTCCGCGCAAGATGAGGAGGGAGAACGAAACATGAAAAAATGAGGTAACCACCCGGGAATCGAACCCGGGATCTTCCGTTTGCCGGTCAGATATGATAACCATTACACCATGGGCCTCACTCCGTCAAATGCCGTAATTCTCCTACATACGCGCAGAAACCAATGCCCCAAGGGGGCACCTCCCGCATGCCGTACATTATATACATTTTTCATTTGTTTCGTTCTCCCTCCTCATCTTGCGCGGAATATTCTCCTATACAAGCGTCGTTCTTTACGTTAATTATACTGTGTGTTTGCAGTTAAAATGTATATAATGTACGGCATGCGGGAGGTGCCCCCTTGGGGCATTGGTTTCTGCGCGTATGTAGGAGAATTACGGCATTTGACGGAGTGAGGTCCATGGTGTAATGGTTATCATATCTGACCGGCAATCGGAAGATCCCGGGTTCGATTCCCGGGTGGTTACCTCATTTTTTCATTTGTTTCGTTCTCCCTCCTCATCTTGCGCGGGATATTCTCCTATACAAGCGTCGTTCTTTATATATATATATATATTCACCGTTAAAACAAACATAATAATGAATTACAAATTACAGATTTTTTTATTAAATGAGAGAAATGAAAAAAATAATACAGTATTAAAAAAAAATATTTATTACGCGAACCGTAAATATTACATTTTAACAACACACTCGCGAGGTTATACTCTGAAACCCATTTCTTTTATAATTAAAATGTAATTAAATTAGAAAAGTAGTGAATCGCTCGCGGCCTTTTAAATGCAAATTTTTGTTTTGAAATTAGCTGTTCATTTGCTTAGTTGACCCAGTTAGTGTCTTGTTTAATTTTGAGTTTAAAATGAATTTCCGTCACTTGTATTTTAGGTGTGAAAGTGGATTTATTATTCGAGATCAACCTTCAGATACTAGACGAGGGTATTTGTTACGCGCATTCTAGACTGGAAAAATACCCTAGTCTGGTATTTGATGGTTAAATGGAGTAACCAGAAGTGAAGTGTGAGTAATCAGAAGGAGTAATTAGAAGGACTGATCTCATATACGCATCCATTTTACGCTTAAACACTAAACAGTTAATGTAAAAAAGGGTAAATAATGTTTATTCTTATATGGTTGAAATACCTTTTGAGAAACTTATGTAAATCTTTGAAGTTAATTGTAAAACCTAATATCTTTATATAAGTAATAAGTTTAAAAAATAATAAATGTAGCGTATTCATTTTACAAACATTAGCTCGCTCTCTGAATCCATCAAAGAGGAGATCCGTTTAAATTCCTAGGAACTAAATAAAATAATGCCCACAAAAATGGGAGTTAATAATCTAAGACAAATTCTATAAAATAGCGTGTTTCAAATACTCTGAGACACTAACTTACATTTTTTAAGCAATTCCGTCTTAACCCTTTCGAGACGGGAGACCTGGAGCAAAATGTATACCGCACATACGGCAGTTTAGGGCCAAAAATGAAAATTTTCGCAATGTTTCTTGCTTAAAATGTTAAATTACGATGTAAATTAACAGAAAAACTTGACTCTTTCGGTAATGCATGTGCGGGCTGAACGCGTGTCCCACAGACGGCGTTTCTTTTACGCCCATTCAAAAGTGGGCGCGAAAATTGAGATTGTACGGCGTACGTTGTTAGTCTGTGGTAATCACTCATACGTCGCCACAGTGCCACAAATGGGTTAAAAAACGGCCAAAAACCAAAAATAACAAATTTAAGTAAATTCTATTAAAACCATTTCCACGTCAAAATAAAACATTTCTACTTACTGATTTAAATATTTGAAATTTTATTCTCTTACATTAAGGCAAGAAAAATCTACGAAATAATATACATTGTCTTAAAATATCTTGGAGGGGACAAAATATGTTTGTTCTAACCAGGGTTGTGGAGTCGGAGTCGGAGTCGTGGAGTCGGAGTCGTGGAGTCGCACGTTTCAGGGCGGAGTCGGAGTCGGAGTCGGTAAAAAACTTCCGACTCCGACTCCAATTTCTGTGTCCTGTGTCACCCTTAATTTCTAAATCCTAAATACTAACATTTAGGTTATTTAGTTTTTTTGGTCAATAAACCTTATTCATTGATAGCCCCTAGATTAAGTTTTTTTAATATTTTTTTTTAACATTTTCAGAATATACAATTAATATTTATTTAAATATAAAATATAAAATATAAAATTTCACACTTAGTGTGGTGGTGATGAAATGTCTTATTATTATGATAATTATAGAGTGAAACACTAGAGGAGTCGGAGTCGTATATTTAAAATGTGAGGAGTCGGAGTCGGATTTTTAGATTTTTTACAATGTGTGGAGTCGGAGTCGGAGTCGGAGTCGAATTTTTACAATGTGTGGAGTCGGAGTCGGAGTCGGAAAATTTTGGACCGACTCCACAACCCTGGTTCTAACAACTTACTTGAAGTTACTATATCACAAAAAATTGTCTGTAGTTTCATGTTCTGCTTAGTTCTATTGAAAGAATAAACAGTTTAGAACATTTTCATGCATATATTTTTATTGAAAACTAAAAAGATAGCATTAATTAAAAAAACTATGGCAATATCATAGATTACAGATTAAATTGTTATCTAGAAAATGTGTAAAATTAGCAAAACAAAAAATGGGGGATTTTGGGGAATGTAATTTTTGTGTTAAACATTAATGCAACCTTTAAGTAAATCAAAGAAACAAAACTTTTTTGCGACTATTTGCGACTTTGCGTGTTAGAACATGTTTTTCATGTATTAACTAACTAAGTCTGCAAGAAGAGTGATGCGTGATTCCCAGTTACACCACTCATAAAGTTAGAGTAGGAGAAAATACTGAAGTTGAAATTGGCATGAAATACGAGTTATCTCTAACTATGCTTGATGGAAAGGCTATCAATGCAATTACAGATACTACTTCAACACAGTCATGTAATTTATGTTTAGCAAAACCATCCCAAATGAATGATATTGATTTTCTCTTGAAAAAAGAAATAATTAATACTGATGCTGTTGAATATGGTCTCTCAATATTGCATTGCTGGATTAGATTTTTTGAATTTATCTTACATATTGGATATAAATTAGAAACTAAAAAATGGATGGCTAGAACTGAAGAGGAAAAGAAGAGTGTGCAAGCCAGAAAAAAACAGATCAAGTGGGATTTCAGAAAACGACTTCATTTACTGGTGGATCATCCGAAAGCAGGGGCTGGAAACACAAATGATGGAAACACAGCAAGAAGAGCTTTCCAAAATGCAGAGATATTTTCCGAAATCACAGGTGTGAACAAGAAAGTAATTGATATGCTCTATTGTATCTTGCAGGTTCTCAGTTGTCAAAACCAAGTTGACATTGCAAAATTTGAATCTTATTGTCGAAAAGCTGCTACGATTGTAAATTTATATCCATGGTATAAAATTCCTGCTTCAGTACACAAAGTACTTCTACATGGAAGTTTGGTGATGAAAAATCATCTATATCCAATTGGTTCTTATTCAGAAAAATGCCAAGAATGTCTACATAAAGTAATAAGAAATGTTCGTCTCCATCATTCCAGAAAAACATCTCGACTGAATACTATGCAAGATCAAATTCATTATCTTTTAGTATCAAGCGATCCAGTCATTAGTACAGTTCGAAAAAAAGAATAGAAACCCCCAAATTGAGAGAGATGTCAGAAGAGGCACGTTCACTTTTAAAAGAGAGTGAAATATTAGAGAATTTAAATATTAGTTCTGATGAGGAAGATATGTTCTAAATATGAAGTTTTTGTAATTTTGTTTACACTATTTACACTTTTTTTCATATCAGTTGTCACACTTATTTTGGGGGAATTAATTTCATAAACTTTAAGAGGTATTACGATGTTTTTTATTTACCCCTTCTGATATAGTGGCAGGTTATCAAATAATGTTTTAAACAATAGATGTGTATAGTGATTAAAATGAAACCATACTTATTTTAGTATGTCATTTGACAAAATCTGCAAAACATAGGCCTAATTAACAATTATCTGTTTAGTATATTTTTAGTAATTTGAGAAACTTAAGAAACTACAGAGGTCATAACCTATTGATTTGGAATATTATTATTATTTATAGAAAAATCACTCAATATGTCAACATTACATATATACAAAAGGTACTAAACATAATTTTTTATTAAAATAAATCATAATTAAACATTTCAACTACATAAAACTAAGTACAATTGAAAAAAATAATTTTGGCCGTTTTTTAACCCATTTGTGGCACTGTGCGTCGCAAGCAAGCAGTTAGGTCTTACGGAGTTACGTACAGTAAGAAACTAATTAAAGGCGAAAGAACGTCGCATTGTGAAGGTCAATTCGTCATAAAAATTTTGCTTCCGAGAACCGTGCGGGAAAATACATATAAAAGACTAATCCTGTTGCGAAGTGGTCCTTCCCCGTAAGTCAACCAATTAAATACGAACATTAAACACAAATTTTACCAAAAAGCATTTCCGATACGGAAACAACGCGTGAAAAGGATAAAGATTGTACTGTTTTCAACCTCTCATTCACCACAAAAGAGTTTATGCATCCACCCCAAAAAATTTAGGTAATGCGCAAAAAATAATGTTTGGAGTAGTTTGACCTCACTCGTTACGACAAAACATCATGGGACAGAAGGAACCTATAGCTTTACGCGCGATCCGAACCACGTGTCACTACATCATCTGAACGCGGACGACGATCGCCCATACAACTACCGAAAAGACCCAAATTCGCTTAACCTCGTTGATCTAACGAGAAGCGGTGTTGTGACGTGGCCACGACGTAGCCTCGTAATATATATCCCCAGTGGGGATTGTCACTACGTTAACCCTCTATATACTTGGCAGTGGTACTGCGAGCTGCTCGTGCCCTGAAACTTTTCTTCAAACTTACCTTTAATATATATATATATATATATATTATATATATATATATGTGTGTGTGTGTGTGTGTGTGTGTGTGTGTGTGTGTGTGTGTATATATAATTGGTTTAGAGTAACAACACCTACTAAGTGTCATCATAAGTAGTGAACTACTGTGGAAACAAAGAAAAGTATGATAGACACATACATTGTTGTTGTTATAAGTGTACAGCCTTTTTTTTTAAAGAGAGAGAGAGAGAGAGAGAGGGAGAGAGAGAGAGAGAGAGAGAGAGAGAGAGAGAGAGAGAGAGAGAATCGTAATATGCAAGGATTTGAATCACGTTTCAGCTCAGAACTTTGTGTATTTTTCCTTCTTAACTTTAATGTCTTAAAACTTCCATCATTAATTTCGTGGCTTGTCTATGAAAACTTTCGCCCTTGTTTATACGAGTCTCTCCTAGGAAGAAGTGGCTAAACGACAAAAGTTAAAAAAAAAATGCCAAAAAACGCAATTGAAAGTTGTATTACATTTGAAAGCGACATAACTTTTGAACTTTTGAAAATATTTCGTCGAAATACGTTCAAGACTCAGAGGACCCAAAATAGACCTCCATATTCGAAATGATATCTAATTAATGAGTCAAACAAACCTATAAATATAATTCGAAATAATAGGTTTTTGTAAGAAATTATTGTTTGTTGATCCCGTTCGTTAATTTCGGCGCAGAAGAACTGAAATGTTTAGATTTCAAATTCTGTCTGATTAGTTCCATTCGTGTGTTCGTTAAATGCGTTTGAATAGATTACCATTTGATTTTTATGCTGTTCGTTCCTATGCGTATGATTTAGATTGACCTACATTAAGTTTCGTTTGTCACATACGTGGGTTACTTTGTGGCTACGTCACAACGCCGCTTCCCGTTAGATCAGCGAGGTTGATCTATCTACGTTGGATTTGTTCACGTATTCATTCCATTTACGATCCACGTATCCTTTTCGTACTCAAACATCAAATATAAATTGAACCCTTTTTTAGACCATTAATGTAAATTACAAAATAGGTCTCGGCAGCGATTACATCATCAATGAAGTACTCTATTCGTTACATTCAGCCACGTAGTCTGATCTTGTGCCAGCGTCTGTAGCTGAGTGGGTAATACCGTTTCTCTGTAAACGAAATGAAACCACGGACGTCGGGGATTCGAATCCCGATGATACTGGTAATAAAATGATAATAATGATGATAATAACAGGAAGTGGCGCAATGATTCGCATTAGTTGGCATGAACGCTATACCAGTTTCTGGCCCTCCCAACTCATTACTATCAGTTCGATCTCACGTAAACATTTTCTACCTTATGCTGCTTGTGCATAGGGACCTAATTGTTTGAAATTTCGTATGTAGTCTCGAATTTCTCTGTTATTATCTTCTAACGAAGGAACAGTATAGCGAATAGACCAAAAGCGTTCCTGTAATACAAAACTAACAGACCATAACCAATTACCAACTGTTATAGTCTACGTTATTTCCAGTCCTTTTCCTTTCAATACGAATCTACTCTATATTATCATAATTAGCTACATTACTTATTCTAATTATATCACGCATTCCCATGCATCGGGAATTATATCACGCATTCCCATGCATCGGGAATTATATCACGCATTCCCATGCATCGGGAATTATATCACGCATTCCCATGCATCGGGAATTATATCACGCATTCCCATGCATCGGGAATTATATCACGCATTCCCATGCATCGGGAATTATATCACGCATTCCCATGCATCGGGAATTATATCACGCATTCCCATGCATCGGGAATTATATCACGCATTCCCATGCATCGGGAATTATATCACGCATTCCCATGCATCGGGAATTATATCACGCATTCCCATGCATCGGGAATTATATCACGCATTCCCATGCATCGGGAATTATATCACGCATTCCCATGCATCGGGAATTATATCACGCATTCCCATGCATCGGGAATTATATCACGCATTCCCATGCATCGGGAATTATATCACGCATTCCCATGCATCGGGAATTATATCACGCATTCCCATGCATCGGGAATTATATCACGCAAAGCTTCTCGATATGCGAATGCAAAGATTCTGTTTCATTTGTTTTCCTAGAAACGCAGATTTACTTCAAAGGTTTTATTTACCCACAACAAAAATATCTATTTTTTTCCTTTATTATTTATTTTACGTGTTTTATTTTTGATTAATGATGTATCAAATTTTTTAAAAATAATAAAAATGTTTAAAAATGTTCAAAAATGTTTAAAAATGTTTAAAAATAGTGTTTAAAAAATAATAAAAGTCTAAATAAAGACTAGCTTAATTCTTTAAAGAACTCTTTCGATTCACTTCTAAATTTTGGACATCATCTGAGAATTTTTACATTTTATTATGACTGTTAATTAATTTTAGAAAAATAGTACAAACATTGAACTTCTTACATTTTCCTCCTGAGATGTTCTTCCCTTTAAATGATCAGTTTTCTAGGACGTCTCGAAATAGCACTAGCAGTTACTACTGTACTCGTGTCTTACAAGTAGTTTTCCTGTAAATGTTTACAGTACAGTCAACATGCCCTTCTGTGAAGGATTTTATCATTAAGTCCTCAATATCGACATACCATGCTCCACTCCTTGTTTCCTCGAATATCGATGTCCTCAAGATTAAAAAATATATATATACACGCCCATAAACTTCCATATATATACTTACTTGTCCTCAGTACACTGAGAGAGAGAGAGAGAGAGAGAGAGAGAGAGAGAGAGTTACAAGGAAAAGAAGTACCTCAAAAGGCTTTGCGGCCCATACCGAGGAGGTACCAATGGCAACGGGTGCCAGGGAAAATTTTGTAAAAGTTTATTTTTCTTTCAACTATCCTAGCAGTAGTAGAAAACTGGATAGAAAAGTAGAAGGCTCTCTCCCCACCCTCCGCTCCCTCCCTGCCAGAGGCAGGTACGGAAAAAGGTTGAAGAAAATACCTTGACCCTGGAAAAGTAGCCAAGGAAATTTTACAGGAAAGTGGAGAATATATAAATAGCTCTATATTTAGCTTGCTCACAGAGACACCGTGCAAGCGATCTCCTGCAGAGTTTTCTTATGTTTTAGTCTTGAACTATGAGAGTATTCAGTACTTTGTCTAGCCTATTTTTAAACACATTTACACTTTGACTGGAAACAACCTCTGAGGGAAGTTGGTTCCAGATATTAACTATTTTATAGGAAAAGAAATTTCCGCAGACTGAGGTCCTAAATGTCTTTACACACTCAAATAGTGTGCAAGATTTCGTCTACCCTTTTCTTGAACTGATCCACAGAGGAACTGTTCACAACTTCCGAAGGTAACCTGTTCCATGTGTCACAGATTTTATACGTAAAGTAATTCCCACACACACTAGTCCTAAACCGTTTCAAATCCAACTTCCAACCATTGTTGCGAGTTGGGTTATCATTTAAACTAACATACTTCTAAAATCGACATCGTTGAACCCGCGTAAGAGCTTGAAAACCTCGATCAGTTGACCGCGCAGCCTCCGAGTTTCAAGCGAAAACAAGTTCAGGGCGCGTAACCGTCGATTGTAGCCCATATGCCTAACGGAAGGGATTAACTTTGTGGCCCTCGCCTGCACTCGCTCCAGCCTCTCAATATCTTTCCTGAGGGTGGGCGACCAGAACTGCACAGCATACTCCAGGTGCGGCCGAACAAGGGAATTGTACAGTGAGAGCACAATCTCCTTGTTCCGAAACTGAAATTGCCTCCTGATATAACCCAATAGTTTCTGGGCTTTCTTTTCCACCTCTACACACTGTTTCGTAAACTTAAGATCGCTGCTAATTAGCACACCCAAGTCCTTTTCTAAATCAGTCACCTCGATATTACTACCCAACATCGAGTAGTCCGACTTGGGATTGGCGTAGCCAATGTGCATCACTTTGCATTTACCCAAGTTAAACGGCATTTGCCATTTTTCGGACCACTCTCCTCTCCTACCTAGGTCCGCACGCATTTCCTCGATCGCTTCGGGCGTCCCAACATTGGCCCCAATCTTGGTGTCATCAGCGAATTTGGCGATCCGACTGACAAGAGAGAGAGAGAGAGAGAGAGAGAGAGAGAGAGAGAGAGAGAGAGAGAGAGATTTGTCCACGAGTTTTAATTTAAATGTATAGTTCAAAAGTTCACCGCAGAATATTAAAAAATTCTATATTAATTTTAAATCTCAAAATCATTTTCTCTTTAGGAACCCCTCCCAAAACTACATATAAAAATTATGTTCACAAAAAATGTTTATTCGGGGGTGAATGTTACCATGCACGTATGTTTTACAGTTTGAGAAAATACACTCTTTGTACAGTACATATGTAATTCGTTAAATGTACAAGCTACTTATTGTATTACTGTAACTATATTAATTAAAGATGTTTATTGTCTTACTGTAACTATACTAATTAAAGATGTTTATTGTCTTACTGTAACTATACTAATTAAAGAGGTTTATTGTCTTACTGTAACTATACTAATTAAAGATGTTTATTGTCTTACTCTAACTATACTAATTAAAGATGTTTATTGTCTTACTCTAACTATACTAATTAAAGATGTTTATTGTCTTACTCTAACTATACTAATTAAAGATGTTTGTTGTCTTACTGTAACTATACTAATTAAAGAGGTTTATTGTCTTACTGTAACTATACTAATTAAAGATGTTTATTGTCTTACTGTAACTATACTAATTAAAGAGGTTTATTGTCTTACTGTAACTATACTAATTAAAGATGTTTGTCTTACTGTAACTATACTAATTAAAGGTGTTTATTTTCTTACTGTAACTCTACTAATCAAAGATGTTTATTGTCTTACTGTAACTATATTAATTAAAGATGTTTATTGTCTTACTGTAACTATACTAATTAGAGATGTTACAGTACTGTACAGTGTGCAGTAAACGCCAAACTACAAATTAATTATAATTTTCCTTCTTTTACGATGTATTCCTACAGACATTTTTTTTTAATTTGAAGATGATTTTACTGAAGAAAACAGGTTTGTTACTCTTCAGTTCATTTTATCTTTTTTAGGGTGGGTGGGGGATAGGGGGTGGGGGAAGATGATACGGAAGATCTACAGATCTACAGAAGCTAAGGCTAACAAAGACCCTAAGATCCACTCTAAGGTTAGCCCGAGAGAAAGGAAAGAGTAGGGGGTTAAGAGAAGAGAATAAGGGGTTAAGTAAGGAGCAACACCTATCATTCGTGGGTTAACATTCATTCAGAAAAAGAGGAAAAAAAGTCTCACCATCATCATCCGCCGGCCACTGCCGACAAGTCAGAAAAATAGTCGGAGAAAATAGGAGAGGGGTGAAAGATGAAAAGAAGTAAAATAAGAACGCTTACAAACCATGCAAACACAGTCTTAACTCACTGTCATACCATGCAAACTACAAACATGCAAGTAAAGAGAGTTACAGACATGCAAAGTAAGGAGATAAGAAAAAAAAAAAAAAGTAGGTACAGTTAAACAAAAAGTGGGTTAGTTTACTCTACGAGCTACATCTACGTTCGTGTTAGTCTAATTTTTTTTATTTTTTTTTATAATTTTATTGCTGGCATCACACGCTGGCATGTCACAAGCTGGCATTCATCGTCAACAGACTCATCCTCGAGCACCACCACCAGAGCTCCTGTTGTTAACTTTCTTTTTTAATTTTAAACAACGTTAATATTTTTAAAATGTCTGTCAAGACGGTTCTTAAACACATTAACGCTGGTAGAATGAACGACTGACGCGGGAAGATTATTCCATTTATCAATTACTTTAAACGTAAAGAAGTTTTTAGCGATATTAGTAATGAAACGTCTGCCACGCAACTTGAATCCGTTATTGCGAGTATTACTATTATCGAAAGTGAACAATTTGTCAAAATTTACGTTATCGATGTTATTAACGATTTTGTAAACTTCAATAAGCTCCCCCCTTAATCTCCTAGTTTCGAGTGAATACAGGTCTAACACTTTAATCCTATCTTCATAAGGCTTGTTGCGCAATGACGGAATAAGTTTCGTGGCACGACGCTGAACCCTTTCTAACCTATCAATATCCTCACGCAAGTACGGGCACCAAAACTGAACGGCATATTCTAAATGAGGCCTGACTAGGGACTTGTAAAGGGGCAATATAATATCCTTCGATTTAAATTCGAAATTACGCGCTATGAAGCCTAACATCCTATTCGCTTTTGCGCAAGACTCCAGGCACTGGTTCCTAACCTTCAAATCCTTAGATACGCGTACGCCTAAATCTACTTCCTCGTCAACGCTCGCTAACTCCCTATCATCCATCGTGTACGCGTAATTATTGTTGCGAGAACCTATATGCAAAACTTTACATTTGTCTACGTTAAATTGCATCTGCCACTTATCTGTCCACTCCATAATCCTATCTACATCGTCTTGAATCCTATTTCTATCGTCCTCGTTAACAACCTTACCGCCTATTTTAGTATCGTCCGCGAATTTTGAAACGTTACTAGTCAATCCTACATCTATGTCGTTAATGTAAATTACGAATAGCAATGGGCCTAACACTGAACCCTGTGGGACACCGCTACCTACATCTAACCACCCCGATTCACTACCATTAACTACGACCCTCTGTCTCCTAGCACGAAGCCATTCTTCTAACCAGTTAGCTACCTGACCGCGTATACCGTGCGCTTTAACCTTCGCAATTAGTCTCCTATGCGGAACTGTATCGAACGCCTTTTTAAAATCTAAATAAATAACGTCAGCTGCTCTATGCCACGAATTACCACGAATTACCACGAATTACCTTCAGTTAACGTGACGGAAATCTTTTTTGGTTCACATCGAAATTGCCAAAATAAAGTATTTATTAAAAGCTCGTTTCGTTTCTAAGTGAAAAGTATTTTAATTACTGCAAGTATATATAATTAATTACCTATTCCAATTAAAATTAATGATGGGGGTTACTTAACCTCCTTCGTAACATCTAAGATCATATGATGGAGTTGGGATCTATATAGTTTTACGTGGGATCCGAACCACGGCCTGCTACATAATAATCTGGATACAGAAGACGGTCTCCCATCCAATTACTCTCCCAGACCCAATGTCGCTTAATTTCGCTGATTGACGGGAACCGGTGTTACAACATCGATCACGGCGTAGTCCACCTAAGTGTGTTTACGGATAACAAAAAAAAAAAGGCAAATGATAAACAATCATTGGCTCCTTAAACTCTCTTTTATGAACAATTATCACTAAACTCAATCGCCATATCGTCGCTCCTTAAAATCTCTTTCATAAACATTTATCACGTGTCCTAAACTCAGTCGCCATATCTTAAACTCAATCATGTAATTTGCAGCCAAATAACATATATACAGACACACACACACACACAACACACACACACACACACACACACACACACACACACAGAGTGTCCCATAAGACTGGAACCATAGGGTAAAATAAGTAATTCATGTTTTCCGTTTATGCAAGTGCCCATGATGTCTTTGAGTAAGGAAGAACGCATCCGGGTAATTCTGCTCGTAGGAAATCGGAGTCAGAGGGAGGTCGCTGAGGAATTTAACAGATTGCATCAGGACCGCACTCCGATTACACACAGCTGTGTCGGCAAACTTGTGGCAAAGTTCAGGGAAACGGGATCCATAGGAGATAAACCACGCAGTGGACCTCCGAGGACATCCACCGACGATGAAACAGCCGCTACCATCCTCGCTCATTTCACAAACAGTCTCCAAAAGTCTCTTCGGCGTTTTTATTGCCGTTTTTATCATTTTGCCCTATGGTTCCAGACTTACGGGACACCCTGTATGTATATATATATATATATATATATATAATATATATATATATATATATATATATTAGTGATGGATCGAATAACCGCAACCACAACCGCAACCGCACTACAACCGCACAAAAATTCACAACCGCAACCGTAACCGCAACCGCCGTTCCATAAGTGCGGTTGCGGTTGTAAGGTGAAAATGCAGCAAAAATATTATTCTTGAAATTCACACTGCCTGTCATTAAGTTTGACATCAGTTTTTCAAATGAATAATAATCCATAACTTTCCAATGGGTGGAGGCTGGGGAAAGTGGTAGGTGGGATGAACAGTGCGATGGGTCCTCGTCCCTCATCCTGGTAACACACTTAGTGCAAAATATGGTTTTAATTAATTTGACCTATTCTTTCATAATAGCTATATAAGTTTAGAATATACTTCATTTAAATAGTATTTATTTAGTAAATACCTTATGTTGAACACAAGTTTTGCAACACACAAATAGCGGTAGCGGTGTATTGCAAAACTTGTGTTCAACATAAGGTATTTACTAAATAAATACTATTTAGTATATATTATGTACCAAGTGTGGCTAAATCGCACTATAGTGGCTAAATCCAGTTAATAATTACGCATTTTTCCTAGTATATGATAACCGCAACCGAAACCGCGGTTGGAAAAAATTCGACAACCGCAAACACAACCGCAACCGCGGTTGTGAAAAAACCGACCACTCGATCCATCACTAATATATATATATATATATATATAATAATTATATATATATATATATATATAAAAGCGACAAAAAGATATTAAATGTTTATTTGAAACCATTTTATTTATATAATGTTGGTTGGTTGTGCGAAATTATTACACTATTGCTGGAACATTTATTCATCATTCCTCGACATTAACTGAGAAACTTGTTTGGAACGTAAACACCCAGCATGCAATGCCTGTGGCCTCGAGGCATCGCAAAATTATAATGCACTTACTATAATGTGCGCCATGCAAAATTTCCAAGAAGGTACTACTCCCCAAATTCCCATCATGGGCCCCACGCACGCGCGAAGCAACAGTTTCCTTTTAGTTTTAAAAAAATTCATGGACCGAATTTTGCTAATGTTTTTAAAGAAAATGAATGTTGATATTCCATTTTTTTTTTTTTCAATGACAAAAAGAAAAATTTTAATTTAAAATAGATAAAATAAGAAATTGAATAAGAATCGCGAATGTTTCAAATTGTTTTCCATTTTAGGTAAAAGTCTATTATTTATATTATTATTATTATTATTATTATTATTATTAAGAGAAGTTAGAAAATAGATTTACACTCGTATTTTAAAGAAATATAGACTTATAAACGTTTTCTGGTATACATACATACATACATACATACATACATACATACTCTACATACATACACGAACACACACATACACACATACGTATCATACATACATTTATTTATATATACATAATATAAATATAACAAATATAACGAAACAACAGGCAAAAAAAATAGTATATATATATATATATACAGGGCGTCCCAAAAAAATGTATACACACTTTAAATACTTATAAAGGCAGTGTTTATTAAAATACATTTCATTTTCAAAATGTAATAGAATCTACAGACATTATTTAATTGTTTTGTCAACGCCTGTTTTCAAACTGACGTCCGTTCTGGTCCAGGCACTGCTGATAACGCGAAGCAATGGAATCGCAACCATCACGAAACATTTCGTTTGGTATTTGTGTGCATTCTCGTTCAATGGCTGCTCTCAATTCAGCGACTGTTGCAGGTTTTATAGCGTAGACTTTGTCTTTTAAGTATCCCCATAAAAAAAGTCTAGTGGTGTGAGGTCTGGTGAACGCGGAGGGTATTCTACGAAACCCCTTCGTCCAATCCACATCCACATCGTGCCAAGTACCACTCGCAATACTCCACTCTTCGGTCCGGATCATCTTCATTAATAGCATGGACTAATCTTGGAATGTAACTTTTCCATTGACAGCGCTTCAAAATGCGTTGGACAGACGATTCTGAAATTCCTACCTCACGACTCGCTTGCCGCACAGATTTTCTTGGACTTTGGTGATACGTTTCCAGTACTCTTTCTTGCTTTGTGGGGCTTGTCGATGTCCGTGGTCTTCCGGAACGCTTCTTGTGGACATTCTGAACAGTTCCACACACACACACACACAAACAGAGTGTCCCATAAGTCTGGAACCATAGGGTAAAATAAGTAATTCATGTTTTCGTTTATGCGTGCCCATGATGTCTTTGAGTAAGGAAGAACGCATCCAGGTAATTCTGCTCTTAGGAAATCGGAGTCAGAGGGAGGTCGCTGAGGAATTTAACAGATTGCATCAGGACCGCACTCCGATTACACACAGCTGTGTCGGCAAACTTGTGGCAAAGTTCAGGGAAACGGGATCCATAGGAGATAAAAACGCAATGGACCTCCGAGGACATCCACCGACGATGAAACAGCCGCTACCATCCTCGCTCATTTCACAGTCTCCAAAAGTCTCTTCGGCGTTTTATTGCCGTTTTTATCATTTTGCCCTATGGTTCCAGACTTACGGGACACCTGTGTATATATATATATATATATATATATATATATATATATATATATATATATATATATATATAAAAGCGCCAAAAAGAGATTAAATGTTTATTTTGAAACCATTTTATTTATATAATGTTGGTTGGTTGGCGAAATTATTACACTTTTGCTGGAACATTTATTCATCATTCCTCGACATTAACTGAGAAACTTGTTTGGAACGTAAACACGCAGAATGCAATGCCTGTGGCCTCGAGGCATCGCAAAATTATAATGCACTTAATATAATGTGCGCCATGCAAAATTTCCAAGAAGGTACTACTCCCCAAATTCCCATCATGGGCCCCACGCACGCGCGAAGCAACAGTTTCCTTTTAGTTTTAAAAAAATTCATGGACCGAATTTGCTAATGTTTTTAAAGAAAATGAATGTTGATATTCCATTTTTTTTTTTTCCAATGACAAAAAGAAAAATTTTAATTTAAAATAGATAAAATAAGAAATTGAATAAGAATCGCGAATGTTTCAAATTGTTTTCCATTTTAGGTAAAAGTCTATTATTTATATTATTATTATTATTATTATTATTATTATAGAGAAGTTAGAAAATAGATTTACACTCGTATTTTAAAGAAATATAGACTTATAAACGTTTTCTGGTATACATACATACATACATACATACATACTCTACATACATACACGAACACACACATACACACATACGTATCATACATACATTTATTTATATATACATAATATAAATATAACAAATATAACGAAACAACAGGCAAAAAAAATAGTATATATATATATATATATACAGGGCGTCCCAAAAAATGTATACACACTTTAAATACTTATAAAGGCAGTGTTTATTAAAATACATTTCATTTTCAAAATGTAATAGAATCTACAGACATTATTTAATTGTTTTGTCAACGCCTGTTTTCAAACTGACGTCCGTTCTGGTCCAGGCACTGCTGATAACGCGAAGCAATGGAATCGCAACCATCACGAAACATTTCGTTTGGTATTTGTGTGCATTCTCGTTCAATGGCTGCTCTCAATTCAGCGACTGTTGCAGGTTTTATAGCGTAGACTTTGTCTTTTAAGTATCCCCATAAAAAAAGTCTAGTGGTGTGAGGTCTGGTGAACGCGGAGGGTATTCTACGAAACCCCTTCGTCCAATCCACATCCACATCGTGCCAAGTACCACTCGCAATACTCCACTCTTCGGTCCGGATCATCTTCATTAATAGCATGGACTAATCTTGGAATGTAACTTTTCCATTGACAGCGCTTCAAAATGCGTTGGACAGACGATTCTGAAATTCCTACCTCACGACTCGCTTGCCGCACAGATTTCTTGGACTTTGGTGATACGTTTCCAGTACTCTTTCTTGCTTTGTGGGGCTTGTCGATGTCCGTGGTCTTCCGGAACGCTTCTTGTGGACATTCTGAACAGTTCCACACACACACACCACACACACACACACAAACAGAGTGTCCCATAAGTCTGGAACCATAGGGTAAAATAAGTAATTCATGTTTTCGTTTATGCGTGCCCATGATGTCTTTGAGTAAGGAAGAACGCATCCAGGTAATTCTGCTCTTAGGAAATCGGAGTCAGAGGGAGGTCGCTGAGGAATTTAACAGATTGCATCAGGACCGCACTCCGATTACACACAGCTGTGTCGGCAAACTTATGGCAAAGTTCAGGGAAACGGGATCCATAGGAGATAAACCACGCAATGGACCTCCGAGGACATCCACCGACGATGAAACAGCCGCTACCATCCTCGCTCATTTCACAGTCTCCAAAAGTCTCTTCGGCGTTTTTATTGCCGTTTTTATAATTTTGCCCTATGGTTCCAGACTTACGGGACACCTGTGTATATATATATATATATATATATATATAATATATATATATATATATATATATATATTATATATATAAAAGCGCCAAAAAGAGATTAAATGTTTATTTTGAAACCATTTTATTTATATAATGTTGGTTGGGGGCGAAATTATTACACTTTTGCTGGAACATTTATTCATCATTCCTCGACATTAACTGAGAAACTTGTTTGGAACGTAAACACGCAGCATGCAATGCCTGTGGCCTCGAGGCATCGCAAAATTATAATGCACTTAATATAATGTGCGCCATGCAAAATTTCCAAGAAGGTACTACTCCCCAAATTCCCATCATGGGCCCCACGCACGCGCGAAGCAACAGTTTCCTTTTAGTTTTAAAAAAATTCATGGACCGAATTTTGCTAATGTTTTTAAAGAAAATGAATGTTGATATTCCATTTTTTTTTTTTTTCAATGACAAAAAGAAAAATTTTAATTTAAAATAGATAAAATAAGAAATTGAATAAGAATCGCGAATGTTTCAAATTGTTTTCCATTTTAGGTAAAAGTCTATTATTTATATTATTATTATTATTATTATTATTATAGAGAAGTTAGAAAATAGATTTACACTCGTATTTTAAAGAAATATAGACTTATAAACGTTTTCTGGTATACATACATACATACATACATACATACATACATACTCTACATACATACACGAACACACACATACACACATACGTATCATACATACATTTATTTATATATACATAATATAAATATAACAAATATAACGAAACAACAGGCAAAAAAAAATAGTATATATATATATATATATATACAGGGCGTCCCAAAAAAATGTATACACACTTTAAATACTTATAAAGGCAGTGTTTATTAAAATACATTTCATTTTCAAAATGTAATAGAATCTACAGACATTATTTAATTGTTTTGTCAACGCCTGTTTTCAAACTGACGTCCGTTCTGGTCCAGGCACTGCTGATAACGCGAAGCAATGGAATCGCAACCATCACGAAACATTTCGTTTGGTATTTGTGTGCATTCTCGTTCAATGGCTGCTCTCAATTCAGCGACTGTTGCAGGTTTTATAGCGTAGACTTTGTCTTTTAAGTATCCCCATAAAAAAAAGTCTAGTGGTGTGAGGTCTGGTGAACGCGGAGGGTATTCTACGAAACCCCTTCGTCCAATCCACATCCACATCGTGCCAAGTACCACTCGCAATACTCCACTCTTCGGTCCGGATCATCTTCATTAATAGCATGGACTAATCTTGGAATGTAACTTTTCCATTGACAGCGCTTCAAAATGCGTTGGACAGACGATTCTGAAATTCCTACCTCACGACTCGCTTGCCGCACAGATTTTCTTGGACTTTGGTGATACGTTTCCAGTACTCTTTCTTGCTTTGTGGGGCTTGTCGATGTCCGTGGTCTTCCGGAACGCTTCTTGTGGACATTCTGAACAGTTCCATCGGCTTCAAACTTATCTCTAATTCGAGTGATGGTAAGTCGCGTTGGTGGATCTGTTTGAAACTCCCTCCTAAACTGTCTTTGCACTTCAACTGCGTTTTCACACTTCCAGTAGCATTTTAGAATGAATTTCCTTTGTTCAAAGCTTAGTCTGACTGCCATTATTAATTCTAATGGGTTTAACTTGGAAAGAAAGAAACATCAATTGAGCTATCAGCTGTTAAAGTGTGTATACATTTTTTTGGGACGCCCTGTATATATATATATAATATATATATAGGATTGAACTCAGAATGGTCCCCTGAGGTTTTTTATGATACACACAGACCGTGCATGGACCAAGGGACTCTTCTGGGACAATTAAATCCACTATAGTCCGAATAAGTAATGGTAAGTGACAAACACTATAGTTTTTCATTTTCATTATGCTAGCCCAACGTGGGCAGTGGGTCACTCGCAAAGAGGCTGGTAAGGAAAGATAGCTGGTGAGGGAAGCTCACCAAACTCATTTTTGGGGCCTCTTTGCGAGTGACCCGTTGCCCACGTTGCGCTAACATCACGAAAAAGAAAAGATTATAGGGTTTGTTATTTACCATTACTTATTCTGACTATAGTGGATTTAATTGTCAATTGTCCCAGAAGAGTTCCTTGTTCCATGCACGGTCTATATATAATATATATATATATATATATATGTGTGTGTTGTGGTGTGTGTGTGTGTGGTGTGTGCGTGTGTGTGTGTATGTGTGTGGTGTGTGTTACGCGTGATTGGTGAAATTGCGCATTTCATGAAAAACGCAATATTTTGCGTTTTTCATGAAATGCGCAGGGCGTTTGCCAATTTCATGAAATAAGCAAAAGTAATGCATTTTTCATGAAATACGCAATTTTGGTGTGCGTTTTTCATGAAATCGGCAAAAGATGAAATGACAGTTATGTGACTAATTTCAGTTTGCGTTTTTCATGAAATCTGCAAAGAATGAAATAAAATTTATTTCATACAGAAACAAAAGTGTTCTTCTTAAACTAATCTGATGCATTTTTACAGTTATGACGAGGGTGGCATGAACTGACATAGGTTTCCAGCTTTTAGGAAGGAACACCTGAATACCCGGTTAGGTTAATTGAATGCTCGGTTAGGTTAACTGTACGCCCTTGACGATTGGTTAAGTTAAGTGCAGGTTTCGATATGTAAATGTTACGTGTGATCGGTGAAATTGCGCAGTTCATGAAAAACGCAATATTTTGCGTTTTTCATGAAATGTGCAGGGCGTATAAAATAAACTTTGTTCTGGTTTGCTGTAAAAATGCATCTTATTAGCTCATTCTTGGCCGATTTCATGAAAAACGCAAACTGAAATTGGTCACGTAACTGCCATTTCATCCTTTGCCGATTTCATGGAAAACGCACACCAAAATTGTGTATTTCATGAAAAATGCATTACTTTTGCTTATTTCATGAAATTGGCAAACGTCCTGCTCATTTCATGAAAAACGCAAAATATTGCGTTTTTCATGAAATGCGCAATTTCACCGATCACGCGTAACATATATATATGTGTGCGTGCGTGTGTGTGTGTGTGTGTGTGTGTGTGTGTGTATAATAAATTAAACTAGTTTTTATATACTTATTTTTATATACTTATACCGTATAAATTTCAGCTTGGGTAAAACACAAATATACAAGTATATTTTAACATTCCATATAAAAAACAATATTCTCCTCCAATCTCGTAAGCATAGTTGTGCCGGAAGGCAAATCTGTAAACATTTTTCTAAACACTGCGTTTAATAAACATGTTACCTATTCTTATATAATAGTTATACTTAAGTTAAATTATTATAAACAATAAAGAGGATTTGATCTCATTAACGATGCCTAGATTTTCATATGGTTTTTATCACTTTTTCTTTTGGATCCTAATGCGAATGTCTTTTAAATATAATGAAGTCCATGCAGAAATCCAGTCATATTTGCCTTTAAATTCCTCCCCAGATGTTTCAGTATTTTATACACATATACACAAGGTCACCTTCAAGATTTGTAGGAAAAGTTGGAGAAATCGTCTTCAGTAGTAGTAGTAGTAGTAGTAGTAGTGGTAGTGGTAGTAGTAGTAATAATAATAATAATAATAATAATTTATTCATATACATGCAGAAAAAATATTACAAAAAATTGTATTTAAATAATTACCAGATGGTGTTTTAACTTCTAAAATAGGTACTTAAGAATTGAAATCCCATATTGCCATAAAGTGGGATTAAATATTTGAATTAGGCAGAACATGTTTTGAATGGAGTTTTCGCCTTAACTCAAAATAATTTCTGCAGTAAATAAATAGATAAATAATTAATTAAATAAAGTTAAATACACAGAATTAAACTAAAAATTTAACTGTTATAACACCTTCACAGATACAGTATAAACTTGCGCGAAGGGCCATAACCACAATCCTATTTTTCATTAAAGTTGCTTTAGTGATGGACAATACAGAGAAGAACCCTCATATCTTAAAACCCTAATAAATGTTCGTACAGGGTACAACAATATATGCGCATGCTCGCGTGTCGCGGTTTGCCAACTCTGTCTTTCCGCAATCTTCCATAACCGATCATTGCAGTTGATAACAAAAGGCGGAAATAATGCAAATAAGAAGGCAACCATAAAAGTTTGAAAGAAATTTAGTCGTTAGATTCCATGACCAGACGATAAAGCTGCAAACAAAACTTGTCTACAATTACTGTGTCAACAAGTCATAAAAAAACCGTTGTGCAATTATTCATTTTATATCGCACTTATTAAAAAGGATCGTACAATTATTCGCTTTTGTATCATTTTCAATCATTTCCAACATAAAAGGAAAATTCTCTTCTCTTCTCCACTTCTCTTCACTGTTCTTGCTGTCGGATTTCTGCTGTGCTGAAGACTTTACAGTTCAGTATTCTTTACTCATTCAGCAAAACGAAACAATATCTGATGAGTGACTGATGTTCAAATCTCAAAGAAAAAGTTATTAGTGTAAAATAATAACAATAATATGATGTTGCAAAAGTTATTTACGTTAAATTTTACAGATTTTTATCTTTACAATAATGTTATACAGGTTAAATATACTGTATATGTTTCAATAACATATATATATATACAGGGTGGGCCGAAAGTCTGGATCCATAGGAAAATATTTATTTTAATACATAAATTACAACAAATGGTAAATACTTAAAATGAATATCAACTTGTTGGTTTTCGTTGTCGTCGTCGGCCTAGGCAAGCTACGGCTTGGGACCGTAGCGCATCTATCCGGTATAGGTTAACCTGGATGATGTAGCCATAAGCACTGCCGCTGGTTAAGTGCCAACCAGTGATTATCTCACTAGCCGTATTGAGTCCGTTAGGCGAAACTGCGACAGTACCAAAGGTGGAAAATATAACCCTTGGATTTCTATTGTTTATTTGTAAAATGGACATGGTATTACATTAAAATAATTATTTGAATATAAATAATTAACTGACAATTGTGATATATAATTAATTATGTTTACATACAATAAAATAATACAATATACATAAAATTAGTATTAATGTGGTTCACAATTGAATTATGATGGGTAACTAATTTAAAATGAATTTATAACTATTCCGAAATTCAAGATGGTAAAATTAACATTTATCTTGAAACTAAAATAAGAGTATTCACTACACACTCCCCCACCAGAGAGGAAGTTCAAAGAGTTCCGAACGACACAGATTTCCGCTGAACCTTTTTGGTAGCTACATGTACCTCGCTTAAGGTTGATTCCAAAAACGCAGGCTTAAGACGATCGATAGAAACCTTGTCGACCTTGGAACCGCGCTGGATGAGAAATGATTTGCGCGTACGTCGGAGAACTTCATAGGGCCCGTCATATGGACATTGGAGAGGCCGTTTTGGGAGAGGTACACGAACGAAAACGTGGGTGCAAGACTGGAGGGCTGGGGAAACAAAGATGTTCTGTTGGCTAGTCAATCGAGGGGGAACAGGCTGAAGGGACTGCATGTGAGAGGAAAGTGTTTGAGCGAATTCCGTAGGATCACATGACTTATCCCCTGCAGTGAAGTAGCCACCTGGTAGCCGCAGTGTTGTTCCATAGACTAGTTCAGCCGCTGTAGTCTTCAGATCACTCTTAAATGCAGAGCGAATACCAAGCAACACGAGTGGAAGCTTATCCATCCAATGGGAGTCTTCGTGACACATAAGGGATGACTTCAGCTGGCGATGGAAGCGTTCGACGAGGCCGTTAGCTTGCGGATGATACGCACAGGTATGCGCATGTACTGTACCCAACAAGCTGGTAAACTTCTTCCAAAGCGAAGACTCAAATTGGCGACCTTGGTCAGTGATGACTTTTGTCGGCAATCCAAATCTTGATACCCATCCATGAAGAAAGGCTCTTGCAACAGTGTCCGCTTGGATATCAGGAAGTGGGATGGCTTCAGGCCACCTGGAAAAGCGGTCGAGACAGGTGAGCAAATAACGTTGGCCTTGAATCACTGGAAGAGGGCCAACAATGTCTACATGAATTACCTCAAATCGCTGGGATGGGGGCGGAAATGCGTCAAAGGGGGACCTGGTGTGCCTTTGGACTTTGGCACGCTGGCAGGCAAGGCACGTTTTGGTCCAATGTTTGACATCCTTCCGCATCGAGGGCCAAACAAAGCGAGAGGTAACCAGGTGTTGCGAAGCACGGATACCAGGATGGGAGGGCTTATGAAGATCCGTGAAGACTGCTTGTCTGTGACATGGAGGGACATAAGGGCGAATAGCAGCTGTTGATACGTCGCAATAGAGGGGCACAGACAATCCTGGCATACTCATTTTCTTGAGGGAAAGTGAGTGAGTGGAGTCTTCTCTGAGCAGGTCTTGTAGTTCCGTATCCTTATCTTGATCCTGTGCAATAGCATTCCACAGTGTAGAGCTGAGGGTAACAGAAGTAATCTCTATTCTTGAAAGTGCATCCGCTGGAGTGTTCAAGACACCTTTGATGTGGCGGATATCTGTGGTAAATTGCGAGATATAATCGAGTTGCCTGATGACTCTGGGAGAGTGGTTACAGCTGTTTTTATTGAAGACAGTGACCAAAGGTTTGTGGTCGGTAAAAACACAAAACTCTCGGCCTTCAAGGAAATGTTGAAAATGCTTCACGTTTAAGTAAATAGCAAGAAGTTCACGTCCGAAAGCACTATAACGCGTTTGGGCTGGCTGCAGCTTTTTCGAGTAAAACGCGATGGGTGCTTGTTGACCGTTAATGGTTTGTTCCAACACCCCACCGATCGCAACATCTGATGCATCGACCGTCAGAGTTAGGGGGGCATCACTGATAGGAAATGACAGAGACAATGCACTATTGATAGCATTTTTGGCATTGTCGAACGCCTGTAAACTATCGCTACACCTACCAATTTCGTTACCTTGCGTTTGTGTGTGATCATAGCGTGTAGAGGAGCAAGAACACTGGCACAGTTTTTAATGAACTTGTGGTAATAATTTACCAAACCTAGAAACCGACGTAACTCACGCTGATTATTTGGCATAGGGTAATTTTTTATCACTCCACACTTGTCCTGAAGGGGGGTAATTCCGTGCTGCGAAATCGTGTGACCAAGAAATTCCAAGGTTGGCTGTGCAAACACACACTTAGATGCATTAATAGTAACACCGTATTGTTCTAAGCGTTGAAAGAGGAGTGAAAGATGTTCCTTATGTTCCTCTTCCGTTGAGCTGGCCACAAGCAAATCATCGATGTAGGCATAAACAAAGTCTAAGCCTCTGGTGACCTCATCTATAAACCTCTGAAAGGTTTGCGCAGCATTTCGTAGCCCGAACGGCATCTTCACAAATTCGAATAACCCAAATGGTGTACAAACTGCAGTCTTGGGAATATCCGAAGGCTCTACGGGAATGTGGTGGAAAGCCTTAACGAGATCTATTTTACTGAAGATAGATTTGCCGTGGAGAAGAGAAGTAAAGTCTTGGACATTTGGTACCGGATATCAGTCCGGGATGGTTGTCGAATTCAAAAACCGGTAATCCCCACATGGTCTCCAGTCTCCTGACTTCTTCTGGACCAGGTGTAGGGGAGAGGACCAACTGCTTTTGGAAGGTCTTATTATCCCAAGATCTATCATAAGCTGGAATTCCGATTTGGCAGCTTTCAGTTTGTCCGGGGCAAGACGTCTGGGTTTTGCAAACACAGGGGGACCTTTTGTTGTAATGTGATGGGTAATGGTGTGCTTAATGGTATCACCCATCTGCATCGGTTGAAGAATTCCTGGATATCGCTGGAAAAGGCACTGGTACATGGAATTAGGGGGAACGAGGGAAAGTGCAGAGTTAGAGGCGTCCGGAAGGGCAACCTGTTTGGCAAGAACAGAAAGCAGTGTGGCCTGGTCGCATAAGCGTCGCTTGTCAAGATCCACCAGGAGTTTGAAATGCTGGAGGAAGTCAGCGCCGATTATGGGATGCTGCACTTGAGCACAGATGAAAATCCACTTGAAGGATCGGTGAAGGCCCAAGTTTAGTTCACGCGACTGAGTACCGTATGTGGGTATGCGTGAACCGTTAGCAGCGTATAGAGGCGGAGATTCCGAGTGCGTATGACCAGATTTTTGAGGGAATACACTGACTGACGCTCCGGTATCGACCAAGAAATTGACACCAGAGTTCCTGTCCTTTATGAATAACAGGTTGGCAGTGCGAGTACTAGACGCCATTAGGACTCGCTGCTGGGGTTTTCCGACGAAAAATTGCAAGGGGAGATGCACTTCCTAGCCTTCTTTCCAAATTTCGAGTGGTAGAAGCAGATCTTCCCGGAACTCGAACGATGCCTCTTCGTAAATCTTGACCGAGAATGGCTTCTTTGCCGTTGATTTTGTAGCAGAGAACAAACGTGGTTGAGTTGTTGACTTAACTCTTCCACTTTCAACTCCAGTTCCGATTGTGTGTTCACGTTGTTGACCGGAGCTGTGTCAATCTCCACTACTTTGTCGGCAGTTTCTGCTAGTTTATCAACTGGAGTAGCAGGATCCATAGTGGCCAAGACACGCTGAGCTGATGGAGGAAGTTTCTGCAAGAACAACTGTCTAAAGATGTCCTTATCGAAGGTTTGTGCGCGTTCGCCTAGAGCGCACTGCATAGCCCTCAGCATTTGAGTGGGCTTACGGTCTCCAAGTTCTTCTTTTGAGATTAACTGATGTGGTTTCTCACGCTCGGAGACAGTGGTGCGGCACAGGATGGCAGACTTCAGATCGTTGTATGGGTCCTCACTCGTGGAAGTAGACACGATGACGTCACGGACTTCAGAGATGATGCTCGCTGGTAGAGAGGACAAAACATGATCGTATTTCGTCCTGCTAGCGGTGATCCTTCCCAAGTTGAATTGTGATTCCACTTGGTGGAACCAAATAAATGGATCACCCGGCCAGAAGACGGGGAGCTTTACGCTCAAGTGGGAGATGGCACCAGCGTCGTCAGGCATCTTCTCCTATGCTTGCTGACGTACAAGCAAGACGACAAGTTACCAACGAAGGAGTGGAGGTTGAGACGAGCGCAGGCACAGAGCGCACGGGCAGGGGTGAGGGGCAGAGGGCACGAGCGACATTACAGTCTGATCCTAGTCGCTCGGGTGAAAGGGGTGATGGGCACGAACGACATTACAGTCTAGTCCTAGTCGTTCGGGTAAAAGGGGGGAATCCAACTCCGGAGTCACCAATTGTTGGTTTACGTCGTCGTCGTTGGCCTAGGCAAGCTACGGCTTGGGACCGTAGCGCATCTATCCGGTATAGGTTAACCTGGATGATGTAGCCATAAGCACTGCCGCTGGTTAAGTGCCAACCAGTGATTATCTCACTAGCCGTATTGAGTCCGTTAGGCGAAACTGCGACAGTACCAAAGGTGGAAAATATAACCCTTGGATTTCTATTGTTTATTTGTAAAATGGACATGGTATTAGATTAAAATAATTATTTGAATATAAATAATTAACTGACAATTGTGATATATAATTAATTATGTTTACATACAATAAAATAATACAATAT